>VYXH01009265.1:322310-401552 GCA_013397275.1 Burhinus bistriatus | reverse complement strand
TTTTTTTTTTTTTCCATAAAATGCTTACAAGAAAGAAAAGGAAATCTCAGGAAGTAGTTTGACCAAAATTAATGCCCAGCATAGTGTCCATTCATATTTTGCTTTCTATTAACTAAACAGAAGGATCATGGGGGAGGAAACTTCTTTGGAGCATGCAGTTTAAATATTCCATTTTCTCAGATCAAGTACCACTTGTGTTATACTTGTCTTTTTATAGGAAAGCCAGAACTAACCCTATATTTAGGTTGAGTATTATGTGCTATTATAAAAATTCTTGGAGCCTTTTTACAAGAAAGTCTAACACCCTCCATTGTTTGTGTCAGGCTTTTGAGATTTTCTACTGAAGACAAGTGTTTGGGGTAGATAATCCTTTTTCCTCTCCATTTCTGCCCATGAAAGTTCGTTTATACTTAGCTGAGATATAGGTTGTTAAATTGCTGTTCCTTTCTTTCTCTGGTAGTCTTCTGGAAAGCCTTGGTATCACATCAAACTAATAACAGGCAGTCCTTGAGCACCAGCCTGCTGCTGCTGCCACCAGTGCCACCAGGATCTGGGCAGCCAAGAGAGGGTCAGGCAAGAGCAAACCCAGGAGCTTCTGTCTCTGCTGACCTGACCTGGGACCCTCACCAAGGATCTCCCTCCTTGTCTGGTCATGGAGAGAAGCCAACCTGATGGGAAGCTTCCCAGACCCCTCTCCAGCCCGCGGTAAGGTCACCCTGAAGACCAGCTGCAGGCGTCCAAAAAGGGCCAAATGCTGCTGATTGCAGAGGGTGGATTTACAGATGCACGTCTGTCTTTCATCACCCCTTCCTTACAATGGACTACTGTAGTGATGATAGATCAGTTCGCCTTTGGTGAACTGAAGTAATTTTAATTGCTGAGCTGCCTGCTGCGTGCACCTCGGCTGGCTCCAGGGGAGATCTGGCATCTCTCTTTCCCCATTCCCTGTTATATAGTGCCCATGCTGGCCACTTCCACCTCCCAGTCCCAGGGGTGAAAAAGCCCTGCTTGCCTCCTGCAACGCGGCTGAGGAAGGATGCCATGAGATCACTTGCCCACTCCTGGTCACTAGAACAGGATCTCCTAATTCAGAAGACATACTTTTCCCTAAAGGATCTCCACTTTCTTTCTGCCAGTTACAGCTGAGTGTGGTCTTTTGTGTTTCCTTCACATGCTGCAACCTGTAGGGTGTTTGGGTCTCTCCCTGCCCCAGTATCCCTACACATACAACCTTCAAACCCTTCACCTTTTCCTGCTTGGTGATTGTAGGAGAGCCTGCCTTACAATGAACCACTTTGTGCTGTGCAGCCATGAGAAAGTTTTAGTCCCAAGGAGGGACATACCACACGAACATTACATTGTCAAGAAAATAAGCAAATAGATTCATCTTTGGTTTTTCTCTCACTAGCACCGGGTTAAAGTGTGTACGAGTAGTATTTGAATTTATATTCTGCAGCAACAGATGGGTTTTAATTTTTGAGGGCTTGTTGTTTTAAATATATTTATTCTTAAATGCATACTTGATCTCATCTGCTTTTGAAATGCCGGCAGGAAAACTTCTTGACAATTCCCTCTGGAGACAAAAGGGAGAGGGAAGGGGGCTGTTTGCAATGTCTCCAGCTGTTTGTCTGGGCTTGATGCGCTAGGAGGAGTAACACAGGACCGGCAGGCTGCAGCTCTTCACCCTGTACCAAGACGATGCTTAAACCCTGCCATGTGTAGACACAGTTCTTGCAGTCTAGCCAACAGCCTCCATATATCTTTCTTGCATGTAATATTTCTGAGTGTTAATGGAGCTGATGTACAGCATTAACCTCACGTCTGGCTTAGACTTTGACTCCCATCGAGCCGTTTTCGCTAATGTCAGTTTGAACTCAGAGCGGTATTGAGCAGTGCATAAATCACACTGCCCGATACCGAGACACCCGTTTCTTCATTTATCTTGTTGTGTGGCTGGCGATGAGCAGTCTAAACAGTGTTTTTCCACCTCTCTGTGGTTTGGCATGCTTGTCTCTTTTCCAGCTCTTTTAAAGGAAATTAATATTGGGATGATAGGCGAAAGGCACTGTCAAAGGGGGAAATCCTAAAGACTCTCAATGTTCCTCACTAGACTTCAATCCCCGTAACATTTTCCTGTGTCATGGTTGTTGAAGACCCCACTTTATAACCATTGCTGCTGCTGAAAACACCATTTTGATTGATCGGGATGACTCTTTAATACATATGACCTTGGTTGCTCGGGATGACTTTTTAATACATATGACCTTGGTTGCTTGGGACCTTGCTGCTTTGGTCAGGAATAGAATGGAACTATCTGAAATAACTGAAATAATATGAAATAACATGAAATAACTTTCTCAGCATATGAAAACTTTTCTTGGTTTCTGAACTTTATTTACATTTTTTGCTTCAAACAGAATATTTTTGTACAACTTAGGATATCTCCTCTTCTTCATCTTTTTTGCATTCGGGCTGTAACTTTTCCTTTAATAATATCTTCCTAAAACCTTCAGATTTTCAAAGGAAGCTTCACCAAGCCTTTTGCCAGAGAAAAATGCTTAAGAAGTTCCTTGTAATAAGCCTTATTCCCTCTCTTCTAACACGTCGGTGGGGTTAGAGCGTAAATACTCCAGTGACTAGTGCTCTATAAATACCTTTGATAGAAAAATTACAAACTGCTGCACACTAGAGCAGGTTTTACTTGTGCTGTGCAGTCAAGGGCAAGGGAACTAACAAAAATAAGCACAGGCTTGCTAGTGGAGTGGAATATGTCATGAGGACTTGGTTTGCCAAGTATTGTCACAGCTGTTTTCTTTACCTAAGCACAGGGATAGAGATATAATAATTATCGTTGGTAAATGCCACTTTGTACTGCTGACTGCTGTATTTCCCAAGGACTCCCATTACCATATAATCATTACCAGTTTTGACAAATAGCATTTGATTAATGAAAACTCTATTTCTAAAACAGCTGTACCTCCTGGGAAGTCACCTCCTCGGGCAGGGGAGGAGGAAGATGAAGAGGGATTTGACTGGGGGTTTTCAGAAGTGTGGAGATCCCAGGTGTGCTGCCGATGGTATCAGTAGTCATCAAATATCCCAAACAGGAGCACTGACTGAAACAAACAGAACGGTTTAAAACAGATGGAAGAAATGCTGCTCTGAAAGCAGGTGGTGAGCTTCTGGAGCTTGGCACCACTGGACATGCTTGAGGACATGTCAGCAGGCTGAAAAAGGGATTAAACACATTTATGGCCAACAAATATATAAACAGATAATAGCAGGAATACGCAGGGATCTAATAAAACAAAAGTATGAGAAAATATTGACGCTTGCGTGCTGCCATGATAGCCTCTTCTGTTGCCACCGCTGAGACTGAATACCAGGCGAGACGGACAGTTGGGCTAACCCAGCAGTCCATTATGTTCTTAAAATATGGAAAACACAAAGCTGCTGCTTCTGCCATAGATGCCAGCACAGAATGCTTTGGTATGTCACCATGGAGCGCAGGGTGGAGGGAACAAGACAAACAGCATGAGGACTGAGAGTTAAAAAAGTCTGAATGTATATGTAGTAGAAAAGCACACTTCCAAAAAGTCGGGGATTACTCTGAACTTTGACTGTTTACTTGTATGTGCTATTTTTATGAGCATGTTTCTATTGCTGTGAATTACAGCATAGAGTTCTTTTCTTAAATTCTTTTTTGTTTTTGTTTTGCCTATTTCTTCACATGTTCAGTGAATACAGCTAGTTAAGAAACCCAGTGAGGCAGTTTGAACTTGGGTGCCCAAATCTGCCTGGATTATCTTTCAGCTTCGTTCATCTATATCGGAATCTGTTTCTTTCACTTCTCTTTCTTAGAAGACTTTGGAGATTCAACAATGGCCAGAAGATACAAATACAACTGCAAGAACCCACTTTGTTTACAGCTCCATTCCTTCTGCTTAGAGATGTTCTCAGTGGGAGGTTTAATTTAGTTATCACTTTTTGCTGAGGAAAGCGCATTTTTAGGTTTTGCTTTAATTTTAAAGTAGGTTTACATCCTCTCCTTGCTGAATCTACAGCACAGTCTTTGTTTCTTCCACGTCATTCATCACAACCTTAACAGGGAGAGACCGAAGACAGGTTCCACTGGGAGACATCTGTGCAAACATCACTGCCGCATATCTATCCGTCAGGTTTTAATCTGGACCCCTGCGTTTTTCATTTTTCCTTCAGTCCTGTGCTTCTCAGAGCCTGTGCAGCAAGCTCTGATTTCTTTATTTATACTCATCATAAATTGCCTGGAAGCCACCATGATTGACTGAGATCCCATTGTTTAAGAGGAGAGAGAGAGGTGCTGTCTCTAATGTATTTTGGGGGTGGATTTGAAAACAATTGTACCTTCAAAACCCTACGGAAAAACCAATGTGCTGTATACAGCTATCCAATTAATAAAACGCATTTCAGGGTAAGTTAGGACTCATCCCATAAAGTAATTGCTGGGGTGAAAATGTAGAACTCTCCTCTCTTGTTAGGGAAAAAGGTGTTAAGTCCAACTGACTGAATATGCTCCATTTATAAAGCCCAGTGTTTTCAGCATTTTATTTACTACCTGACTTAATTAATACTGACAATAAAGTTTAGAAGCAGAGGTGAGGAGTAGGGCTTACTGTGTTAGTCTTGTCTGTCAAAACCCCAACACCTGTAGAGATGATGGCTTTCCTCGGAAACACCCAGGCTGTTTGTGACAATGTCCAAGCACTGAATTTTGTGGAAGCCAAACTGAAAGCTGTATTCCTAAGCGCTCGGATTATCAGAAACATTGATGCCCACAATTTGCATTAACTTCACAAGGAATTTCAACATCTTTCTGGAAAAAAACCACCCAGAACACTAGTTAGAAATCTAACTTGTCATCTGCCTTCATGGACCAAATTCCCAGCAACTCCTGAATTGACTTCTGCAGCACACAGCTCTAGCCAGTTTCTGTTGAGAACTTTTTCTCTCCTCTTGCTGACAGTGGCTTTACGATTCTGATTTATTCTGAGCTTTATTCTCTGTACTTTTTAGTCTTTAATAGAGTCTTATATTGTAATCACAGCTGAAATCTGCAGATTATGCTGCCACAATAAATTATTCAGATGTGCTACTTAGACATCATTTTACTAAAATGGTTCCATCTCTATCAGTGATTGACAGTTATTTCTGAGTATTATTTAGCCTTTCACATTACAAATCAGGACTCCCGCCTATTGCCAGCTCCAGCTTCTAGTGCCAGATTCCCATCTGGCATTGTAACAGGGAGTATTTGAGTAGGACACATTGCCTTTTTTTAGTATCAAATCCATAAGGCTCACAAAGCAAAACCAGCTTCTTTTATCTACTGAGCTCAAACTCGCGTATTCTGTAAATCATCTTAAATTCTCAAAAGTCGAGATGACTTTAATAGCCCAAATTGAATGAAAAACTGAGCTGAAACTCAGATGTGGAGTTGGAACTCTCCATGAGGTACAAAACATCTTTTTTATTAGTCCCTCTATTAAAAAAAAGAAAGTTGAGCACTATGTTATGTAGACATTTCTATCATGTTCCTCCCTGAGCAGTAATTAGTTCTGCTCCTGCCTCGCCATCCAGCTGGGGCTCTGGGGAATTACAGAGCTTTTTCAATAAGACATGAGGACCCACAGCAGCTACCAACATCCGTGATGCCCTACCAAGCTCTCCTGACAGTTGCAGGCTCTCCTGACCTGTCAAATTTTTCATGAGGAGCATGATGTCCACCTACATGTGTCCCCCTTCTTGCCTCTGATGCAAGGGACTTTCTACTTGTGCTGGCCAGGTGCAAGGCCAGGGCTTTTTTGTAGCATGAATGTGAGGTGCCCCAGGTGAGACCTTCATTGTACCCTTGTCCGGTGGCTTGTTGGCAGCTTAAGTCTCGTGCAAAGCCAGCTGCTGGGCCAAGGCAGTAGACGCTGGAGAGGTCTGTGGCATGTGCTTGGGACTGTATGGGAAGGATATGTCTGAGAAGGGATTCTTGCATCTCAAATCTAAGCTTAGTATGCTAAGTCCCAAATCCCTCAAGCTTTGTTGTTATCACACATATAACAATTATCAATGAAAGGAGGCAATCTCAAAAAGTATTAGAGGATCAGAAACTTTGATGGTAATGTAAAAGTTATTGCCTAACAAACAAACCCCCCCACTATGATGGTCAGTCTGTGCCCATTTTTTTACTAACCCAGATTTTATTTTTCATGATTGACAGAAGTCACTTTGTCTCATCAATGATATTTTTGGCTTGCTATCACAAAATTGTCTCCCCCAAAATTTCCCTCTCCCTTGAAAATATTTGACCAAGCTTTTCTCCCCTTGCGGGAGTTTTTTTCAATAGTCATTTTCCTTAGGAAATTCATACGTGTGTACATATCATCTTCTGCTGTCAGAAATTCAGTTGCAAAGTTTCAAAAGTAAATGCAACATGGCATGGGACTTTTAAAATTCATCCCTTTTTTGAATTGCTTCTAAAATTTAGTGTCACAAACTTATCTCTGAGAAACCCAAGTAAGTAGCTCCAGTGTTTCTGCCAAGACTTGTCTCTGCTGCTAATACTTTAACTAGACACCAGCAAAACCAGTATGAGCAACAGCTGATTTTCAAACAAGGTTTATGTGAAGTATCAGAAAACTCTAGTTACTCTGTTTCTATTTCCTGTTCTTGCTCTTACCCAAGCTAAAATCACACCTTTTTCACAGCTACCACATTTTTCTCCTTGCTTCTGTCTTGCTGGAGAACTTATCCTTCCTTATACGGGTGGGAAGGTCCGGCTTTCTACAACCTCAGCTAGTCTATTTAGTGTATTTGTTGTTGTCCTATGACAGAGGCAGTCCCTGTTACATCCATTTCATGGCTGCTTCCAAACTCAATAATTTGTGTGACAAGTGACGTGGTCTCTGCCAACAAACGACTGATTTGATACATGTACAGGGTTAAATTTATGCATGGAGTGCATGATATCAGTCTGAATACACACATTTTATTTGGGTAGATTTGTCCATTTGTTTGATTAAAAAAGCTCTGTATGCAACTGAACTTGAGTGCGCCACTTTCCAAATTGGTGAAGGTCAAGCTAGCTCTGATGCTACAGACTAGGGCACTAGTAGACTTCACTGAATGGTTTCCAGTGGCTGGTTCGATAGTTTATACAAGCTAAGACTTATGCCCAAGATCAGAAAGTCAGATATTTTAGGAAGAGATAATTGGTATTTTTCAAGGCAATTTTTTGTCTTAGATCAAGGCAATAGTGAAGTGTCAGATTTTCAGAGGTTGGTGTCAGAAGCAGAAAAGTTAATAGAATTTAACTCTTACTGCTAGGGTGGATGCACTGCCTCCTTGTGACTTCCAAAAACTCATTAGAAAACTTAATACGTTAAGGTATCAGGGATTCCAAATGCATTATGTAAAGTGTGAGCTCTATAGTTAATCTCAAGTCGAAAGGAGGATGTAGAATGTGAAATCCAATGTGCCATGTGAAATCAAAAACCATGGTACCATGGATGTACCATATGAAATCCAATGGTTTGGGATGGATGAGTTTTCCAGTTTAAACAGGATGAAAAGTTGCAGAGGTTGCTGTTGGCTTTAGAAGTGACCACGGTCACGACTAAAAGGTCTAACAAATTGTGACTGGGATGGAGTACTGAATAAGCAACTATTACTCAATATTTCTCATGATGCAGATTAACAGGGAGCAAAAAGGAGGAGGCAATTGCATGCAGGATAGAGCTGTCAGTAGTGACTGAACACAACAGCCCACTTGCAACCTCCAGGCCAGATCGTCTGTAAGTCACTGACTGCTAGAGCAAGGAAGGATATATATGTTCCAGTTTCAGACATTGGTCCTGCCCACAGCCATTGTCAGAGGGAGGTTACTGGGCTAGACAGTCTTTGAGCTGACTTGCTACAGTCTTTTCGTGTTCATGAATCAACAATATGTCATTCTACAGACAAGTTTTCGTGCTAGGTCCTTCATATCATACATCTGACCTACTATGGTAGGGTCAGTCCTGGCAGAAGTGAGAGGTCCACCATGCTCTGTGTCCCACCAGCCCAGCTCTGCTCCTCAGAACCCAGGGTATAGCACGCCACAGTGCACAACTCCTAATGAGCAGCACAGAGCTTGCGCTCTTCTGAAATGGGCTGGTAAAGGTAAGGTCATCTCTTTATATTTACCAAAGGGGATCACTTTTCCAGAAGGGGGATTACTAATTCACATTCATTATAACATGATTTTTACTTTCATTTATCAAGTACTACAACTTTTTTGGAAGAAGTCAGTTGGGCTCCAAATTCATTCATCTATATTTGTACTTTAAACTTCTGTATCCTAATCCAAAGGAAAAAAAGTTGTGAAATTATGAATTATGTATTTTTTTTTAAATCTTTGACTTAGGTGAAAACGTCCTATTCAGTTTTTTTCCTCCCTCTCCCCATTTTTTCCAAAAATGGAATGAGGTTTGGGTTTTTTACATTTAATTAATGCAGAAAAAATACCTCTCAAGCACGGTGTAGTTACTAGATAGCACATTGTGACTACCTGTCATATATTAACAAGTACCTAGTAAGAGCCAGAAGTTGTTGTGAATATTTGATTTTCATGATACCGAGCAAACAATAGCCGTGAACAGCATGAATTTCTCTGTATTTCGCAGTGGAAGCAGCAGTTGACAGAGAGCTAGAATCCTAAGGATTAAAGCATCTAAATATATTTATATACAAAGCATAGCTCATATTTAAATAAGTGGTATAGAAGTAGGATTTGACAGAAAGCTGGAATGATGAGCAAGGAGGAGTGGAAGGAAAGCTTCTATATACACAGACGGCATCCCAGCTGCTGCTTCTATAGATGTACACGTGCATGTGTGTGTATATATGCATATAGGTATATAATGCTTTCTACTGCCTGTTCTTGGGTGTCAGAAGGATACGATATAGCTCACTGGAAGGAATCCTAATTTGTTCTATACAGATTAAATGTCTAATGTAATACAATTTATTAAAATGAACTATATTGCCAACTCCACCACCACAAGCTCTGCAATAACTTTATTGTCTGGTTCTTGCCAAGTGAGATCAGCATAGCTCTTTTGTCATATTGTATTCCGTTCATTCTGCAGCCTGGCATAAACAAACTCATGTTCAGCTTTATCCCAAGCAGATCACAGATTTGCCCTTTGTTTGACCCAGTCTGTTATGTTTGCAGTTCCTAGAGAACAAATTCTAATTATAGGATGCAAGTTTTCATGGATGTAGCCTTAAATGGCTGGAATAAGAGACCTTATTCTATTAAAAGAGGTTTTCAATTTTCAGCTTTAAAGCTGTATCAGTTCTCTGACCTAAAACCGTATCATTATAAAAGTCACTGAATGAACCAATCACTCAGCGTTGTGCCCCAGGACTTTAAGTGGTGTGTTTTACCTGATTCTGCAAGAGGGGTATTGAGGCGCTGCACAATGAAAGGGCAACCAAGGGCCTGATTCTTATTCATATTAGGCCCCACTAATCTGTGAAGGAGCATACAGATGAAAAGAGAAGTTATCTGAAGCTTCCAGAAAAATAAGACGTGTCATGGTAGATCCATTTTTTGCATAAGTACGAGTTAAAGTCTTTGGAAAACATGTTGCCTCTTTCAGAGTTTAGAAAAGGAAAAACAAGTTTATTTTAAACTAGGGTGCTTTTCCTTACTGTCTCACAGCATATCCTTATTGCCATGTAGAATTTGTCCTAATTAGCCGTGAATATTTCAGTGGCCTTGTTATGCTAATCAGATGTTGGCATTTTATGGTGTATTTCTGGTTGTTGTCACTCCTGTGAGTAGGGGCCATACAGTGCAAACGAGCCCTTTCTAATGAAAGCTGCCTGAGGAGTGCTGTCACAGGGATGACTTCCACGTCTGAGAACATCTCCAGAACTTGCATGGACACACCCAGCCAGCACTGCCCTGCCTTCTGCGTGAAGCTCTTATCCTGCACAAAAAATTATTTGGGAACTATTTAGACAAGAAATATTCTTCGGTGGATGAGCCGAGTCAGCTGTGCAGCGGACTGTAAAGACCTCCTGTGCCCTCACCTCCTTGGCTTACCTTTGTTATTAGCAATATCAATGAGCCACCCTCCTCCCTCCCCATTTATCCCCTGGCTGTAAGTGCACTTAACAAGGAAAAAGGCTGCCTTAATCACTCCTAATCCAAGGGGACCAGTGTAGAAATCAACTGTAATATGGTACTGCCTTTGTTGAATGGTTTCCTGGGGAAAGGTTAGTACTTACAGATACTTTTCCACATAGTCTAGTAGAAGGTGTCCCTGCCCGCAGAAGGGGTTTGGAACTAGATGATCTCTAAGGTCCCTTCCAACTCTAACCATTCTATGATACTTTTTCTTTAAGCAACAGTCAGTTTTAAGCATTTTTTGGCCATTGGGAGATGAGGTGATAAAACTCTGCTGTGATGGTCAAGACAGGCAGTAGAAGTATCAGCCACACACCAAACTCACTGAACCTTCGACAATGGCAAAAACTAAAAATAACCAGTATGATAGGTTCACTCTTATCTGTAAGAGTCTTAAAGCTTTTATCAAAGGTGCTAGAAACGTAGTTTTATACTTTGACTTGTTAGTGCGGGCCCTTTTATTCATGGGTTATTCAAATTGAAGCAATCCAGCACAGAGGTACTACAAAAACTATTGTTAAATTGACTTTTTCAATAAACCTGGCCTTTTGGGAGGTATGAATGGAGGGGCTAAAGCCCCCTATATTTTTTCAGCAGAAGGATTCTGAATTAAAAAAAAAAAAACTATGAAAAACAGAGATAATATGCAAAGCAAGAAGGGCTGAATGGGAAAGGGAAACAAACCGGGGAATTTCTATGCAAGATGTGATCCAGATTTCACCAAGCCAAGTGTGTATGTGGGGCCTTATGTGATAGAAAAGAAATGATGCTGGAGGAAAGATGACGCCTTGAGAAAAGTAGACTGCTTATTTCAACAAATCTTTGAAAACATCTAGAATATGAAGGGACTGGGCTTTAGTTTGCTTTTTGATGTGATGTGGCTTAAAGGTTGTGATTCTCCATTCTTTAATTGCTAGTGACAACAAATGACATCAACCTCCCATGCTGCCACCCCCAAAACAATGGTGTCGGTGGTGACACTGGCTGCCTCTCTCAGCAAAGGGGAGCCCTGGTTGCTCTGAGGGTCACCTTGATTTTCTACAGGAGCAAAAGACAGACTTGTACCACTGATTTGGGGAATAAACTCCTGCAAAGGCCGATGATAGCAGCGTAGAACGCAGTAGGGTTCTTTCTGGCTGAAAACCAGAAAGGAGTCCTTTCAGTGAGCGTTACTTAGCTGGGCTTGAGCTGCAAATCACCCTTGGGGGCTGGAGCTTTCTCAGAGTCTCACCACGGATGAGATGGGTGCACGGAGTTCAGGGGATTTGTTCTTTACAGTCCATCTTGATTTTGTTTAGGATACACACAAGGAAGAGACACTCACGCATGGCCAATGAGTAAAGTAGATCTGGATAAGAATTGGTATAAATTCTTAAAACCTCAGAAGTCAAGAAGAAATCTTACTTCTTCTCTGTCTATACCCCTGGGGAAATGGTAGTGCACCAGCCAAACACAGCTGCCCCTTACACTCATGGTGCATCTCAGACACGTATGAATATCATCTTTGGCCACTGCTGGAGCTGCATGTTAGTCAATATAGGACTGTCACTTCATATGATGCTTATGCGAAACAGGTTGGTTTTGTGCCTGTATTGTCATGCCTGCAAGTTAAAAATTATTCTGTCTTGAGTTAAACACCATCTGCTGATGGCACTTGGAGAATGGCAAAGATCTAAGAAAAAGGAGGTGATTTTTTCTGGTGACTTTGTTTAACGATTTACAGGAATGAAGCATGAAGAAAAGGTTACAAATCAGAGCAGTAGCTACATACACTTCACTTTGAATTTTATACACATCTGCCTGGCATCTTGTGTGTGGGGATGCCTCAGTGGCAGACATATTTTTTGAAAATAGGTAATATGTTGCTGAACCTTTCAGATGGCAGAGATTTCAAAGCAGATCCCATCTCTTAAATAGATGAGGTGGGAAAAAACAGGAAAATTACAAAAGGCTTTAAAAGCTTCTCAAGATCTTGGTGAAGAAAGAAAAGAAGGAATATAAAACCTTCCAATGCATTTATTACTGACCTGAAAATTTTATAAGGCTATTATTCTGTTCTAATTTTTCCTGATATCAAGAAGCAGCATTAAAAATTTCACTCTTACAACACAATAAAGGAATCCAAAAAGTAAAACACCTTAGATAAAGTACTCCAGGTACCTTTGAAAAGCACAAAAAGGTGATTTAATTACATATTTTAAAACTAATTTTCTCTGAATTACCATAATATTCTGCAGACTGTTCTCTTTAGTTGCTTGCATTTGCAGTTGGAAACTTATGTCCCAGTATTGTTCATTGTTCGAAAAAACCAGCTTCTCATTTTTTTTTGTGATATTTTATACTCCCTTTTTTTTCCTTTACATAGTTTATTCTAACACAAAATAAATGGAAAATGTCACACCTTTCCAACAGAGTACTTTGTCATAACAGAACTCTTCTGGGAATTACTCTGGAGAAGATGAGGACAGCAGGGAATTGATTATTTGGCACAATGCCTGGTCTCACAAAATATATAGTTTAGGTTAGAGTTAGGGTTTCTGGAATATTTTATCATCTGATCCCATCCTGTCCTATCAGAAACTTCCTCACAAACAGGAACCTGAAATAATGTCAGCATACATTGTGTTACTGCTTTTTAAGTTTTTCCACCTGTCAGAATACTTAAGACACTTGAGAAATGAAGTGACTGGAGAATTCTACTTTGCATAAAGATACTTAATCTATTTTTCTTATACAGACCAAAACAGTCTTAGTAGTTTTTTACAGTATTTAAATTAAATTCACAGAATCATAGAATGGTTGAGGCTGGAAAGGACCTCTGGAAGTCATCTGGTTCAGCCCACCTGCTCAGCCCAGGGGTCACCCCTAGGGTCACCTAGAGTAGGCTGCCCAGGACCGTGTCCAGATGGCTTTTGAATATCTCCAAAGATGGAGACTCCACAACCTCACTGGTCAACCTGTGCCAGTGCTTGGTCACCCTCATACTGAAAAAGTGTTTCCTGTCATTCAGAGGGAATCTCCCGTATTTCAGTTTGTGTCCATTGCCTCTGGTCCTGGCACCGGACACCACTGACAAGAGCCTGGCTCCATCTTCTTTGTACCCTCTCCTCATGTATGTGTATACACTTTCGAGATCCGCCCCCAAGTCTTCTCTTGTCCAAGCTAAACAGCCCCAGCTCTCTCAGCCTCTCCTCATAGGAGAGATGTTCCAGTCCCTTCATCACCTTTGTGGCCCTTTGTTGGATTCTCTCCAGCAGCTCCATATTTCTTTTGTACTGGGGAGCTCAGCATTATTATTATTAGCTATTAAAGTTATTAATTACTGTATCTGTGCACTTGAAGGGACCAAGCCCCCATATTTTTTAGGAAACGTGCATAGCAAAAGCTACTTGAACGTGTGTGAAAACAAAATGTCCATGCTGTTGAGGAGCATTCTACTCCTTGAAACACAGCTTGTCTTCACTGTTGTGTACTGTCCAGATACATCTAATATTATATGTCCCGAAGCTGCACTCTGACTAAATCTGGTCACTGACTGGTAATCTCTACTGGCCTCAGTCTACATGCCTGTGGTTATAGTAGATAAATAGATTCACTGTGGAGCATTGAAAACTACTGGTGCAATAAATTAAATTTTTCTGGCACTGAAGCATCCATACAAATGCGTTCAGGTTAGCTCTTAAGGAGCAACAGACCTCCGAGTGTCTTGGTCTGGAGCCAAGAGGAACAAACAGGAGCAAACATAACAGAGTAAGGAGATGGACCATGAGCAGTGGTGGAAGCACCGGAAAGTACTGGCAAATATTTGGAAAAAGTAACTTCCTGGGGGCATCTATGTTCTGGATCTATGTCCTTGTTATCCAGGCCTAGAGGTTTTTGCCAGGGTTTCTTACCTTCTAACCTGCATATGGGTTTTTGTATCATGTTTGTTGTAAATGAAAGATAAAAACTAGCTTTTTTCCTGCACAAACATTAAGGTTCTGCCTCATTATACGCAGCGTATCCAAATGACAGATGATGTAGAGAGGACTGGAACATGGTGTTTTGTTTGTCCTGGCATTAATGAGCGTTTGAAATGCTGATGTGTAGGCAAATCTATTTTTGTTTTCATATTTTGCATATATATTACTGTATAATGCCTTGTGGGGAGAATAGGAATTTAACATCTAAATATTTTAATATTCAACAAATAGTGGTACGTACAAAATAGAAGGAGGAATGATTTTTCCCCTTAAAACATAGTAGTGAATGTTAGTTTGGCTTCATGCAAGCTATTATAATGCTTGTACTAATTTCTTCCTTTAATTTAGGGTTGATAGATGTTAATTCTTGTCTTCAGGAAATACACAGCTCTTCACTTGTTCTTTTCATTTAGGAGGCCACCTCATCATAGTCTCAAATGATGCACGCTAGCAGAAAGGGGTTTGGTATCCCTTCAGTTTGACAGTGAAAGATTTCACAAGTGCCTTGAGCCGAATCAGGACAAACTCCAAGTGGAAATAAGATGCTTGTTTTTAACATGCTGTAGGCAACCAGAGGTACACGGCGTCCTCAGCTGCTGTGGATTGCCACAGCCTGAAGTCTTTAATCAAGATTGTGTGTCCCTCTGGAAGACATGCTCTCATCGCCTCGTGACATTGATAATAGCGACCCAGCAATAACTGGATTACGTTCCATGTCCTCATTACGAAGACCAGAATACACAGTCATAGAGTTCCCTTCTGCTCTTAAAAATATATCAATTAACTTACTGGTTTACTTAATTTGATTTAGATAAATTATAGAGATATTTCTATAGTCTAAAGGTGGGACAGAAGGAGAGAGAGAGTCTTACGGTCAAGTGAGAAACAGTAATCTATCAACTGGTGCTCTGTTAATTGTTTTTGCCCTTCATGTATAGTGGTGTGAATATGACATCATTTTCATTGGGCTTTGTCATCCACTGAAGTTAACTGAAAGACTTTCACTGAATCTGAAGGACGCTGCTGTCCTGGTGAGCAGTCATACAAGTTTTTCATGGGCACAACTGCATTCAGTAGTTATTTTGCTGGCATGAGATTAGCCAGAGTAGCTGGTCAGTACACAGCTCGTCAAGTTCAGAGTGCAAATTATGTGCTCAGAATTACAAATAAATAATGCAAGATGCTGCCACCATACGCCATCTATGTATAAAGGATGCCAAAAAGCAAGGCTCCGATCTAGCTCTGTGACTACTGCAAAGAGCAATGCACATATGGATAGATTTCTTTCAGATAAATTATATGGATGAATGGGTTTCACAGGTTACCAAATATTTTTAAAGCATACAAGGTGTGTTCTTAACTTGCAAGTATTTAAAACACAATACACACTGAGGTCCTCCTGGATTTATTCGCTTTGCTTCTTGCTCATTCTCTCTTATGTTGGAGCAACAATTTGTCATGCAGTCTGCTTACTTTCCTCATTAAAGAGATTTCAGTTTAACTCATTGTTACCCTCACACTACTGTATTTTTCTCATAATACCTCTTGATTCATGCAATCCCCTCCTAGAAAGCTGAAACACTGGGGTTTGTAAGTGGAATAACCTTTACTTACGATGTTGCGATGATTTTTTTTCATCTAAGTTCATTTAAACCAACATAATTCAATTAATTTCTTTCTTAAGTATCTGTCAGTTGTACTAAGCTGATATTCTGTTTTTGCAGTAAGTTCTGTAATGTCGTTGTCTGTCTTGGCACAGGGGTTAGTGGACGAAATGTTGTAGCTTGCACCCTGTGCAAGGAGAATCTCCTTTCTACTACAAAACCAGTCTGCTCCAGCTACTGACTCTCACGCCCTAGATTTATACTCGGGCTTTTTGCCTATACTACTAGTTGCAAATGTAGTAGTATTCTCACTTCAATATTTGTAGACACCTCCAGTTTTCATTCGGAGTATTTTGGTAAACTAGAGCCTGCTTTGGCATTTACTTTAGCAGGTGGCTGGAATATAAGGTTATTCATTTAGAAGTAGACTTGCCTTTAAAATTTAATGATTTGAGTGGAATATAAAGACAAGCAAACATTGAGGTGTATGAAATATAACAGCTTAAAGACAGAGGTTTGGTGGCTGTGCATAAACAATTATTTCACTTTTTTTTTTTTTTCTTTCTTTTTCAGAATGGACGTTTTTGTGACTCTTTTGTTCCCTTTGGGACTTCTTTTCACAAAATCCAAATTAAAATGAACAATTCAAGGATGACTTCAGAATATTTGTTTCTGTTTATGCCTTCTACTAGGACATACTTCCTCTAAAGCATTGGAAGCTCATTCAAAGAGGAAAACCTAACTTTCCAAACCATTTTGGAATAGTTTTTATTTTTTAAATTATTTCCAGGTGATACTTTTCACCAGATCTTTTAGAATCAGTATTATTTTAATTTCTCTCTATCTCAGTCTACACAACTCCCAACTGCATGCTCATTTTTTTCACTGAGTGCAATAAAATGAATTAGATTCAGAGGGATTTTCCTTTTTTTCTTACTCTCTTTTTTTACTTATTGTTTCAAGATTTCTTCCACTTTTGGAAAGTCCTAGAGGAAGAAAGAGAAAAATTCAAGATGGGATTAATTGCCATTTTAGCTCTCTTGAAACTGATATTCAAGTTTGAGAAAGTTTTTAGAACTTCAGAGAAATTGGAAAAAAATGCAGTGAAATTAGAAAACAACAGGCATTTGGTGACAGAGAAAGAAAACAGGGAAAGAATAAAAAGAAAATAACATCCCCCCCCCAAGTTAATGTTTGATTTTCAAGACATAATATTGAATGAAAATAAAACTATGAATTTAAATGAATTGGAAATGTTTGTTTTGTTTTAAATAGTATTGCTGAAAACACCTGATGAATAACACAATGGAGCGAAAGCCACCTAAATCACCCCTGATTTGGGAGTTTGCTTGCAATTCACATATGTTACTTGCAGACATGGTTATGGCAAGATCCTTGTCTGCTTTTTGCAAAGTACCTAAGCAGCTGAAGCACTTAACTTATGAGGAAGACTGAACCTATGTCTTCATCCAGATGCTCCCTGTGTACCCTGAGCAAGGCACATTTTTAAACTCTGTTGACATTTGGAGCATCCCACATCTGGAAATGCAGTAGTTGAGGGGCAGGTTTGGAGAACCAGACGTGAGCAATCATAACTTAGTCGGTTGGTTAGGGTAGGCAAACAACGAGGGGTAAAATGTATATGTGTTTACATCAGACCATGATTAAAAAGCCAGAAAATAGTTCTGGGACCTCAGACCAAACTCATTTGACTTTAAGGTGAGTATTTCCCCACTTTTTCAGAAAAAAAAATGGTCATCACAAGGGATTCTGCCTTCCCAGGGGAAACTGAGAAACCAGACTGAACAAGTCTCCTGGTTAAGGACTCACTTTGAAATCTAATAAATCTGCACTTGACTATAGGGCAGAGAAGAAGTGAGCAGTACTCACATCCCAAAGTGCTACTGGCCCTTCAAAAAGAGCCACAGCAGAAGAGGCAGGAGCGACTGTAAACTGGTGGTCACCCAGCATAGTGCAACTTGGCTCCTCATTCCCTGGAATGAATTCTCATGACAGAAAGCTCTTTAAGTTAGCAAACCAAGGCATAGAATGGGTAGAAACAACACCTAGGTAACTTCAAACTAAAAATGAGGTGCAGGAATGTCGCTGAGTGGTCAAATGCCCTTAAGTATGTGGTGGATTTTGTGCTGTCCCAAGTCTTTAAGTTGGGACTGCACCCTGTTGAGAGAAATATTCTGGGAGTGGGAGAAATCATGCAAGAGCTCCATATTCTGACACTTCAAGTTGCTGTGCCATGTAAGCACAAATGACCTAAGCAGATCTGAGCACTGGAACTGATGTTTTACTTAATAATGAGTACAACTGGAGTGAATAAGGACTTTGTTTTATCGCTTTGGCTTTGAGCTCTCTCCCCAGTGCTCACTGTATGTGACCAGCCAGAAACTATTCAGGGCAACAGCTCATTCTTAGACCTGCCGTATAGTTTCATGGTTTCTTCTGCCCCATGGTTTCCTCATAGTGCTCTGCCACGGAGGAGAGCAGAGGCATAGTGCTGCTGGTGAGAAGCTGTTAAAAGGCTCCTGAGTTCTTTCATATCATGTGCGTACTGTCACAACAACTTTGCAGAAGATGTAAAATCTTGGGATGTAAACGAGGAGAACTAGTACAGCGTTAGGACAAGACTGAGTCCAGGGCCAGAGAAACTTGCAAGCTACTTGCTTTGTTATGGGCTGCAAGGTGGCTAGAAAGTCTGCTATGCTTGAAAAGATTTGGAAGACTGAGAGTAAACCTTATTGGTTTCATACACTTTTTCCTATACCTGCTAAAGAGAAAAGAAAAAAAAAAAGGTGCTTGGATCAGTCTTAATGTTTACTTGAATAAATTCCTAACAGAGTGCAAAGCATTTCTGAGAAATGAGAAAAGGGCAGAATGGCAATTTTGAAAACAAAATTGCAAAAAAAGGTAATATAAAAGTAATGTACAATATGGTAATAGTGTGCTAAGTAAGTTATTAGAATGCAAGAGTGGGGGGGAAACTAGATGTATTCTCGAGTCTGTTCAGTTTAAAAAGAAACACAAAGGTTCTGTAAAGAGTGTTAATGTGTTGCATATATTATCTTCTACCTGAAATGGGAATGCTAACGATTTACAAAGAAAGTTATTGTGAGACTAATTTCTTTAAAAGAGCTCTTTGAAGCTGGTACTGTGGGCTGACTTGGAGCTTGATTTAGGGTGAGCAACCAGGACAATTGCCTCCAGGCAACAGAGGAGCTCTGCAACATTAAAATGGGGAATAGGAAAAGACGACAAGTGCATGGCTTAAGAGCGTATGGCCATAACTTAGACTCTGCATATGGACCCTGCGAGTCTGATGTCAGTTGTGAGCAAACTTACGGCATTTCTTCTGTTCTGGGAAAAAAACCTGTGCTGTTGCGTTGTTTTTTTAAAAAATTTTATCGTAATAGTTGTTAAAAATAAGGAATATTTCATGAGTGGCAAAACTTTCATCAGGAAGAAGAGACTATGAAAAACCTGAACCTGGTACATATCAAGGAGAGAATCAAGCTGGAAAAATGAGCTGAGGCTGGTAATATAAAATTAATCACATGGCCTTCGTTCACGTAATAAAGCCTTTGGTGCAGATGAGTTCAGGGCCCTGATAAGCTGACACAGGAAGCCCAGTGGGGAGTGGTGGAGGAATTGTCACCAAGAATTTTAGGTAAAATTAAAGGGTAAAAATAAAGGCATGGATGATTTACTTGAAGCAAAACATGGTGTCTGAATCCTTGGAGCCCTTGTAAGCAAATGTATGCCATGGTGGCAGTAGCTGGGGTAGGGAAAATGCCTCCACTTAGCCTGTCTTCAGCTTGAGGGTTTTTCTTTGTTCAGGTAGGCACTGGAGTTAGGTGAGTCCGGGCTATTGAGAGGATTGTATTTGCCTCATGTCTCATCTTCCAGGTGCAACTCAGAGCTCAGAAGCTGGTGCTCTGGGTTTTTCTCCCCTGCGGTCATCATTGTGCCTGCGGTAGTCACACCACCAGATGGGAGCTCTTGCCAGCAATCCCATGCCAGCCCTGATCACACCCGCTTTTCCAGGTTGCTGTACACCATGTGCACGCGTAAAGCTCTGCTTTGTACTCTCTTGCTTGTTATAATCATGTTCTTTATAAAGAAAAGAAAATTCTTCTCATTCATTTGAATAAAAATGCATTTTGTATATATAAATGTTTACTCAATCCTGCTCTTCTTTCCTTAAAGCCATAATATTAGACACTGTAATTGTTCCTTTTGTAACCAGCCTGATGAGCCAAAGAGAATTATGACATCAGGTAGCTTAAGTAGAAGGCTCAAAGCAAACATCTTTAATAAATTTATCTTCATTGAAGAAAAGAAAATCAAAGTAGCTCACAGTTTTCCTTGAGATTGCTTCATGGATTTTAGATTTAGGCAATATTTTTTTTTTTTTTTTTTACTTTGAACAGTAGTTCTCTAAACACGAAGCTTTGAAATGTGATTTAACCACTGGCCATTTCTTGCACATTACAAGCCATCTATGAGTCAGAGTGCTTGGACCAACTTTGCTTTGGTCACTCCTTGTACTTTGGTGGACCTCAGCTGAAGATTTTCATTGTATTCCTTCAGGTCAGCTATACTGAAAATGAGGGTCTAGATTCCCTTCCCTGGCAGAGGATTTGGTGCCCTGGGCTAGCAGGAAGGTGAGTAGGGACATTGCTCTGAATGAAGAGCTCAGGTGGGCAATGACACCTGAAGTGAAAGGGCTGGGTGGCCACCTCCACACCTGTAAACAGAATAGGGCTGAGACCGATGGTCTGACAGATCACCTGTCTCTGTTTAATTTAGGGGTACCATTGCTTTATCACACCACAGAAAATTTCCTGATCAGCTTGACCTCATTTCTTCCCTACCACCCCAGGTCTCCCTCCCTCTCACGCCCAGATGCACTTGGAAATTTGCGGTTCAGAAAAAACAACTGAGGCTTTGCAAGCACAACCTGATAGAAACCCAGAGAAAAAGCCACTGCTTATTTTGGTGCTATGTTAGCTTTACACTTTCTAACAGCCATTTACCAATGACTGCAATACTATTGTTAACTTTCTAAATCTTCTGCAGCCAATGCCGGCAAAGAAAACATACTGAAAACCCAGAAAGAGATGCTGCACTCCCAAGTAACTGCAGTGCCCCTGAACTAGCATACGTCTTGAAAACAGAACTGAGCTCTGCTTACTCCTGAGATAGCCGTCCGTGCTGAAGTATTAAGTTGCACAGATGGGTAAAAGTAAAATGGAAGCTTGCAAAATGAGATTTCAAATATATAAACAGGTTTCTGTCGATGGCAACCTAATAAAGGAGGTAATTCTCTAAACATATTGTTCCCATTTTGTTTCTAATTACAGTGAACTACAAGGTTAGTTCTGCTCTTTAGGTGCACTTTAATTACTCTCTCAATGTTGACTTTCTGCATTATGATTCCTTTAACGCACCATAGGAAATAGACATTTAATTAACCAGATGTCACTCAATAAATCTTAACTTCTACTCTCTGAATCAGAAAAACCAATGTTAACAGGCGTAAAAGGGCCAGGATTTTAGAAATAATTTACTTTTTATGTTCCTTTAGGTCTTTGTTATAGTAAGGAAAATGTCTGTAATGAAGGAAAATTAAACTGAAGTTCGTGAGCATTTAATTTAATGAAAAATAGCTCCACAAAGTAGAAACAAGATTCTAACATTACGTAAGTGTTGATGTTTCATAACATGTAGGAAAGGCAATTGACAATGGTTAGGTTAGCAGTGTGGTATGACTACAGCCTGATGTGTTTGCTCACTTGTTGTTTTCATATCATCTCGTCTATACTCATTTAATAGTTTTGGTTTTTTGGGACTGGTTTTTGCATGTAGCTCTATAAACTCGTAGTCCCTGATCATGCCATCATGGTACTCCAGGAACATTAGCTGCAATACTAATACACGAGACAACCCCATGCAGTGCTGCAGGCTTGGGGAAGAATGGCTGGAAAGCTGTCTGGCAGAAAAGGACCTGGGGATGTTTGTCGACAGCTGGCTGAATACGAGCCAGCGGTGTGCCCAGGTGGCCAAGAAGGCCAACAGCATCCTGGCCTGTACCAGGAATAGTGTGGCCAGTAGGACTAAGGAAGTGACTGTCCCCCTGTACTTGGCACTGGTGAGGCCCCACCTCAAATACTGTGTTCAGTTTTGGGCCCCTCACTACAAGAAAGACACTGAGGTACTGGAACTTGTCCAGAGAAGGGCAACGAAGCTGGCGAGGAGTCTAGAGCACAAGTCTTATGAGGAGCGGCTGAGGGAACTGAGGTTTTTTAGTCTGGAGAAAAGCAGGTTCAGGGGAGACCTTATCGCTCTCTACAGCTACCGGAAAGGAGGTTGTAGAGAGGTGGGGGTCAATCTCTTCTCCCAAGTAACAAGCGATAGGACAAGAGGAAATGGGCTCAAGTTGCACCAGGGGAGGTTTAGATTGGATATTAGGAAAAAATTTTTCACAGAAAGGGTTATCAAACATTGGAACAGGCTGCCCAGGGAAGTGGCGGAATCACCATCCCTGGAGGTATTTAATAAACGGGTAGACGTGGTGCTGAGGGACATGGTTTAATGGCGGTATTGGCAGTGTTAGGTTGATAGTTGGACTGATGATCTTAAAGGTCCCTTCCAACCTAGGTGATTCTGTGATTCTATGTAGCAAAGGCAGAGTGAGACAGGTTCCTAACACGATAGCTGAAAGCATCTCTTGGCTCCCGAGGAGGAGGGCAGAGTTTGTCCTCCTGAGACTCTGCTGACCCTCCCAGCAGACCTATCTAGAGACCTGGTTTGTGCCACACAGCATCCATCATGATATCGGTGCACTGCATCCCGGCACACACCCATTAATCCTCGACTTGGAGGTTTCTCAACATTTCCAGCAGCCTTAAGTTTAAACAAACAGAGCCAGGTACTCGGGTTGGTGGCAACCTGAAGTGTTTAAGTGTTTCAATAGCTCGATGATCTCTTCAGATGTATTACTCTGGCATATCTAGAAAAGTTCCTGGGGCTCTCCACGGTAACTTGCAGCAGTAGAGTCCCTTTCCCTGACCTGCTCTCCTTAGGGTCAATGTCTTGTTAGAGACTTCCTCACATCTGACCTCAACCCTTGTCCCATTTCTTAAGTATTCTTGTTTCAAATTATAGGAATCTCTTCACTAGAGCCACATCATTCTTCCCTTCTCCGTTCCCCTATATTGACAATACTTTTATCCTTCCTTTGCAATGTCAGTGAATATGGCCAGAGTCCCATAAAAGAATACAACGGGGCACGTTCTTCCATTAATAATTGCAGTGCAAAGCTCCTATTAAAATTAATGGGCACTCCATGTGCACTGGAGTGTAAAAATAACCCCCCTATTCTCACATGCTATTTTGGTCTCTTTATTCTTTCTGACCAATGTTTCCACTTCCATTACACCTAATGAATGCTGTGGGAATGCAATTCCTCCCTCTGAGGTTAGTGGCATCAAAGTTGTCCCTCAGTCTAAGATTCACACTGTGGCCATCCACAGTCTCTTCTTCAAAATGGAACCAGGCACATGTTCTGCGGCTCTTATGAGACCGTGTTTTAGCATTTTCCAAGAGTGATAATGTATGATAATAATACTGAATCTTTTTAGAAACCAACCCAAATACCAAGGTAGTGACATCAGGGAATATGCTATTTCTGAAAGGTAACTGTCAAGGATTAATTGCTTTTTCAGTCTTGGTCTTTGCCTCTTTTGACGTCCAGCCTACTTTATGGCAGAACAAGGACAGCTTTTTAAGGTTGGCCTCTCAGCTGCAAGGTACCTTTCTGCTAATCTGGTAAGCCAACTGCTAGTTCTCTTCTTACACCTCCAGAATAGATTTTTCCATAAGTTCTCTGTGCCCTTCTTGGAAATAGCAGCATTCAATATATTTTATAGACAATGTTATTCCATCCAAGCAACATAAACAAAGCAAATAAGAAGCAAAATAAAGTTAATTTTGTATGTGGATCCTTAAAGCTATCAAGTTTGATAAAGCTTCCAAAACCCAGTGAGAAAATATTGCATAAATGTCTCTTTCAAAATGTGATTAAAAACTGCTTGTCCTCAAAACATTTCACATGGACATCCACAGTCAACACAGCCCATTTAGAAGATAAAACCCCATGTTTCAAAAAATCTTTAAAAAAGATTTTTCTTAATTGAAGAGAGCATGTTAAAAACAGTCCCATGCCTCTGCATTTGTTAGCATGGAAGACATGAAACTTCTTGTGTGATCTCCCCTCTTCTGAGTCGTCCGAAGGCAGCAGTGACGGTGAGGGCTCTGTGAGAGCTGCTCCCAGGAGACCCCGCAAACCCGTGCTGCAGAGCTGGGAGGTTGTGGCCGCTGGTGGAGGGAGAGCTAATGCAGCATGACACTGGCTTTGCTCCTATGCTGGCTGCCAGTGAAATGTCAGAAGATTGGAAATAGGGAGAGGAGTCACAGGAGCATGGTTAGAGCTGTTTTCTGGCTTCATGCAGAAGGATGAATTTCCCTGTCCTATGGCTGCAACCACGGCAGAGCCGTGGGCATGCACAGCTAGAGCACATGAAGTGATTCCCTGCATATTCCCAGCTATTTGTCTGTGCAGGGTAGGCAATGGGCTGGTTTGGGACAATGGACCAAGGACAGATAGGATGAGTGTCTGAACTCCCAACCTGCTTTACAACAGTGTAACCCAGTAATGGGCAGGAGCTTTCCCAGTGGGACTTTTGGACAGTCCTGAACACCCTGCAGGCAACTCCCTCCATTCCTAGATGAGTGGGTAGGCTGGGTGCCCAGACCTGTGCTCTGTTAGGTGGAGGCTGCTCTTGCCTCTGAAGATTATGTTGAAACTTTTTTTTTTTTTATTTTCAGCATATAAAACCAGATTACTCCCAACTGATCAGAGTCCTCTGTTAAAATCCTGATCAGCAATACAATTTCCAGGCTGGGATTTTCTACCCATGCCGTGTTTTCTACTTCCACCTGTGCCTAAGCTCTCCTAAAGGAAATAACTCTTTAGTTTCTCAATTGAGCTCTGAGTTGAGGAAGGCATTACCAATTCAGAAAGCCTCCAGTGAATTCCCGTTTGTGCTAAATCAACCAGGTGACTCATCACTACCTTTTAAAGATGAAAATTCCCATAACAGCACTACAGTAATTGCTTCAACCAATTAAAGTGAACAGTATCAGGCAAAATAGCCATTCAGTGATGAAATGGCATTTCCCAAAAGATAATTTTTGGGGACCACACAATATCTTTTTTGTATGAGGATCCTTCTTATGGCTGTGCCTTGACTTGCCTCTTGAGAGCTGGACTTCTAGTACGGGTTCCCATCTGGCTGGTTATGCTGCTGTATAACTTAATAATGCATTCCACCTGTGACATCTCAGAATAGGTGATGTTCCTTATAATTACTCTATAATTATTTACTCTCCTCACTGAAATCTAGTAATCCCATCTGCAAAACAATTTCTTAAAGTGGCTGAGCTTTTGTAGCATCCCTTTTACCCAGTAAATTTCCTACCTGTCCCTCAGAATGGGACCTCCACTTTTCATGAGTGCTTTGTCAGGTGTCAGAGAAAAGGAAAGGAGATGGCCACCTCAAAGGAAAAAACAAAAGCCTTTGACCCTGGAACAAACAGAAAAACCTGAGATTTTCAGTTCCCCACAGTTGTGTTTCTTTGGTAAGCAGCAATAAGCCAAATCACAAGCAGATTTCTAGGTAACATTTGCTTCCTTGTGAATATTCAGTTTGGGTCATTGGTTGGATGGAGACTTGCACTTGCTTGACTTGTTGAAAGTTGCTCTGCCAGTTTTATAGAATGGTTTATACATTTCAGCAAAAGTTAAATAAATAAGAACTAATGAATCCAAAGAAGAAAACCCCCTTCACTGAACCTGGGAACTGTGCTAAAGTCATGCCCGATAAGTGGGCACGTGGAGCCTGAAAGGAATAAATGTGGTGTTAACCAGTGAATCAAACACAAAGGGGAAACTCATCCTGCCTGAGCTGACCCCAAGAGTGAGCAGAGACACCATGGTTGCTTGGTCAGCCGTGTCATGGGGTCTCCCCTCCCTTCTGAAAGCCTATGTAGGAGATGTCTCTGAGCCAGAGAAGGATCTAGGTGACAGTCACCAAGTTGGGAGTGAAAACTTCAAGCTAGTTTATCTAATGAGACTCCAGTTCCTTTTGTTATCCAAGACCCAAATGTCCTTCTCTGCTTTTGGTTTCTTTTTCAAAAGGTGTATCTGACCAGTCTGATATCTTTTGCAACACTGCAGTGAACTTCATGACTAGGATAGATGCTAAAAACAAAGTCTTCTTACATGTCCTTGGGCTGACATGAGCTCGCCTGGGCTCAGAAGGGACAGCAGGCTGAGTCCTGGGCTTGCCTTCCTCCAGCAGTGAGTCTTTCTCTGGTGAGAAAAACAGTCCAATATGGAGATGTGCTTTTCTGTTCTTCTCTTTTTGTGGGTGTTTGTCTTGCTTCATCTTCAAAGAAACAGCCTGTCACAAAAGACATGAATAACACCAGCTTCTGTGCATCTCAGCTGTTTCCCTTTATCCTCAAAGGAACCTTCCCCCCCATCTTTAATAACATCTGAAAGACTGACAGTTTTAGCCTTCTCTGTTTGGGTTGTGTTTTTTTTTAAAAAAAAAAAACACCTCACCATATGGCAGGCTTCATAGATGAGGAGGTGAACTCATGTGAAACACACATGATATTTTGATTACTGCCTAGTATTTATTCATTAATCAGTTGTTTTCCGATGGCCTCTCCTAGCCATATCACTTAGACTGAGTCTGAAGAGCACTCCTTTGCTGCAACAGACACCACACTAGTAGAGGATTTACCCATACACAATCTCTTCAAAACTGAACAAGAAAATAACATTGTCTTGTGCTGTGTTTTGTTTAAAAAGGGGCTAGTGCTGTTGCATATTTGAAATAGCTTCCTGACTTGCCCAGGCAGGTGCGGGAGATGGGGAGAGCACCTGGTCAGGGGAGATAGCAGCAGTAATTGGAATTGCAGTTATCAAGTCCTGTGCATGTTGCCAGATGGGAATGAATTTGCCAAGAAGCACAGAGTCATTCACCTTTTTCACCAAGGCCAACTGCAGAAACATCAGCAGTAGTGGCATTGCATGCTTCTGTGTTCCTGAATGACCATGGCAGTCATTTTCACATTCAAATAATTAATTATCAGTTGCAATTTCAGTCATGCTGGGTAGGAAGCTGCAGCTGTAATTAGTGGCAAATTTTTAATTAACAAGTTAAGTACTTCTTATTAACAGCTGTTTGAGAAATAAGCCAAGATTATTTAATGGGTCCCTTGGATCTATAAAGTATTAGACTTACGTTCTCTGTCTTATTGTGAATGCTGCCATCATACCTATGCACATGTCTACAACTCTATATATCCATAAAACATGTAAGGTCTTGTTATATATATTGACATTAAGAGTAGGATTTATAAGTGTTTGATTCATATGAATCATCCCATGGATAATTTAAATATTGAACTCCTATATATTAGTACTGGAAGCTTAGGAGCTGTTTGACATAAAACAAATTTATGAAGACCTGGAGAGAGAATAAATAAAGGAATTAGGCAATGTTTTAACATAGAAATGTGCCATTTGTCACTGAGGAATTAAAGTAGTTTAACTTTCTTGTAGATAATTGCATTTATATAATCTAAAAAAAAAAATCAGATAACTCTTAGATTATATTTTTTTCTTACATACAGTATCTAATGTCACTTTGCATGTTTGGGGTGTCAGCATGGTCCAAGGATCATTCCCAACAGGAAGGTTAGATGGACCCACCTGGTTCAGAGGTGACAACATAGGTGTAGGCTATGTCATGTCAGAGGGCGAGGGCATCAAGAATTGGAAAATGGCACGCTGTATTTGGTAGCAAAAATATAGTTTTACTTTCCAAGTCTAAATATATTTCCTGGTGATTATTTTATTAATAGATTTTCTCTGAGAATTTCCCAAACGTATACCAATGTTTTATATTTACTTGAAAAAAAGCTGGCAAACCTATTGCTATAGTCAGAATCTACTTTTCCTTTGCTAATGGACATTTGAGACCTTAAAGTTATTGCATGGCTCATCTTGCTCTCTTCAAGAAAGGCTAATGAGTAACTACAATGTACGCATTATCCATTTGAACACTGAGATATTTAAAATGACTGGCTGAGAAATGTCTGTGCAACTTATGTATGTCGTACATAACTCAGGACAGTTCTATCTCCCTGTTACTCATTCAAGCACCACTTTCTCCTTTAATTGAAGACACACGTATGTTTCCAATGGAAAGTTAACAGTCACTTTTGGAAAGCTGACTGACACTTTTGGAAAGGCCTATCTTCTCACGTTTCACAGAAAATGGAAAAAAGTTCACCCTCATGTCCCACCAAGGTACTGCTTATACCTTCAAGTATGTCTCAAGTGAGATTCATGACATTTGTCGTAGGTGGAGGCAGCTTCCTTGCTGTATCTACAGCTTTCCTAGTCTCTGCAGAGAACTACCAGCAGCCTGCAATGTGTCAGGGAGCAGAAGGGGTTATTTAGTAGCCTGGTTAGTTTAGCGAGAGCAGTATGAGACTGATACTTAAGGGGATGTCTTTTGCCCATGGAGGAAAAAAAGACATGACAAGACATCAGCTTGGATCTGAAGCTGATTCATGACAGGTAGGAGGGCAAATAGTGTCTGTGGTCTGCTGCAGCAGGTGGTGACACTTTGAGATACAGCATTCAGAGGGACAGTGGTCACGGGGGGGAGCAAAAGTTCCCCCTGCTCTTGGACTCATTACACATTGTGTTTTTATCCAGGGGCTGAAATGGGACTTGAGGAAAATGGTCTGAGCATTTGTGAGCATTGATATGTGGGAGATGAAAACATGGCATGCCATCTTCCAGCCCATATTTTAGTGTCCATAAATGCTAATCAATATCTTTATAGAGCTAATATAGTATACAATACAGTAATTACAGCCACTCTTTCTGTATGAAAAGAGTGGCTAAATGGATATCAAGATGAGCAGAACTGAAAAAAAGGAGAAACTGTTGTCCATTCAAGTTGGCTTTGAATTGGTAAGACCCCTCTTGAGTCCTGTGCTCACCAGGTATCCTGTCCAGATGATCTGACCTTTCAGACAGTCCTGTGCTTCCTCAGTCTTCCAAATCTCCTCCTCTTCTGCTCCTGCCAAAAGTCTCTACTCTCCTCACATCCATGCAGTTACGAATGTGAAACACCCTGTTGTGTCTCTCTGAAAACAGAATACTCCTTCCTAGTGCTGGCAAGGCCCTAACTTAACTCCAAACCCCATGACAGCATGTTAGTAGATAATATGCATTATTTTTATGTCTGTGCCTTAGGGACATTCTTTGTCTTGAACAGGACATTTTTCTGATGATCCGGGTAGAAGTTATTCTAATTCTGAACAAATTTTGACAAGTGTCATCCTCTCAGTTCAGTAAATCAAATCAGCCTGTAGGCAGTCACCTACTGTGTGGAAATACTGTTTGCATCTCCCCTTCATCCACCAATATCCCATTCTTTGACATATTATTAATTGCAGGACCTGGAAAATACCATAGGGCCAATTGTGTTCAACAGGTCATGCTTGTCTGTTTTTATCAGTATCACAATTAAGGGTGAGCAGATGTTTCCAACTAAAATAAAAATAGGGTAAGAACCTTGCCCTCTTTTCAGGTGAAGCCTGTCTTGAGTTTTGGGAAGATATAGTCAACTTTTCTCATCCATTTTACGGTTTTGTTTTTTTTTGCATGCCCTCGTTATGGTCAAGAAACATGAGTAAAAGCATTAAAACACTTCTCAATAGGTATCAGAGAAGTATTTGAACATAAAAGTACTAAAAAAATGAGAAAAGAGAGCTTGCTCCTTGAAGATGTAAACTGGGTTAAATGTTGGGCTGATGGAAGCAGGGAGCTTCAACGGATACTGTCTTAGGTTTTGGCTCCTTTTATGTAGTTTTTATTTAATCTCTCCAAATTCTTGCATCTGTTGCTCTTTCCAGTATTGTGCTTGTGGACACCATTCAAATACTGAGTTTCAGAACTGTACAGCCTGTGTGCACAGTCCCGGCCCACCCCAACCTGTGTGTACCTGCCTGCTTGGCCCCAGCTTGCACCAGTCCTTTCCTGCTTTAGTTCACTGTTCTTTTAGCTCTGTGTATGGTTTAAAATTTTTTATCTTGCCTGCTTTAAGTAACCTAATTTTTTTTCTGCATTAGACTTCATTTGGTTAATATTTATGCTCTTATCTTTCTGGTCCTCGTTATATTATCATCTCAGTGCTGCATGGTTTTGTTAGTCTCTCGCCTTAGCACTGCCTATACATGTAACGCATTTTCTGGATCACCAATGAAAATTCTTTACAAGGCATTGGTAGTATGTACAGACATTTCTGAGTGACTAGGAAATTAAACTTTCTGATTAGTTTTAAACTCCTACATTTTCTTTCTCAAAACCAGCTTCGATCCCATTGGATTTGAAATGTGATTATCATGACTAAAGATTCAAAGGTGTCACCTGAGATTTTCTTTGGTTTTGCTCCATAAAGAGGATCAAAATCTAGACTTTTAAAGGACTTATGCTCTTGTGGAAATATTGTCGTACCTAACAGTAGTTTTTGCTGTATCTCATCACACATTTTATCATGAAAACTATTTGTTATCCCTTATTACAGTTCTTTAATCTCTTCACAAACCATTTGTTCATCTTCTAGCCAATCCTGATGTAATCTTTTTTTGTAGATTTCATACCACTTTTTCACATGCTTTGCAAAATCAAAATAACCCATCTACTTTATTCTTATTTTCCATTTATTTTCATAATTCCATCGAGCGCAACAGTCAGATTTCTGGCATGATTGATTCCTTATAAATTCACTCGATTTTTTTTATCACTGATCACATTATCCTCAGTATAGTTACATGTGTATTAAACTTGAAATGTGGATCTTGATCATAACTTCTGAATTTTCATTATTGTTAACCTAGTGGATAAATAGAAAGTTTTCAGATTGGAAAAACCTACACTTCGTGTGCATATATGCACCAGATGTTATTATTTTGGCAATTATATTTTGAGCCTGCTAAAATGATGATAAATTGCTTGTTTTGTGATTTTGAAGGTTTCACAAAATGTTTTTCAAAAGCTGCAGCAGGAAAAACCAAGCAAAGAGTGAAGATATGCCAAGTTGGGCACCCAAACAAAAAGGTAATTTCTACCGGATGGAACCTGCTCTTCCTTTACTATACACTGCTCTTGTACTGAGTCAGAGGGACTAAGAAAGTAGGCATTCATAAAGAAAAGATAAATAGCACAGGGTACTCCAATCTGGGAAGGGAAAGGAAAGGGTATTAGAGCTTCTGGGTCTGCATCTGCTGCCTGCCTCCCCCAATCCTCAAAAAAGAGCAGACACCTTTTACAAGAGGAAGATGGAAAACGGAGTTTAAGGGCCAGTTTTTAATGGCATACCCTACAGGGTTCTTTTATTTCCTGATTCTTTTTTCTTTGTGTCTTGTTTTGCTTTGTGTCTTGTTTTTCTTTAGTAATTGTTTCCAATATTCCAATTAAATGTCTAACATTTTCCCATGGCAGAATAAACTCATTATTTTGCATCTTTAAACATAATTTGCGAATAAAATGTTCTGTGTGTAATCTGATAAGCACGTTCCTCAGATGTTGACTGATCAGTGTCAACAGCCAAAACTCCTAGAGCAGTCCTTGGTGTGGGACGCAGCCGTTCTCTGGAGCTGGGCATGTCTTTGACACCCTTCATCAAAGGCAGTTTTGCTAGAACCCAGTTAAGGGACTTTAACTAGTACTGCTCTGGCAAAAAGGGTAATGGGTATGAAATTTCACAACTCAACTGCAAGCTTCTTGTCTCAGGGTTGTTCAAGGGTTTGCACAAGCAAGTAATAAGTTTGGAGCTTTTAATTGGAATTGTGCAATATACAGACCTGCAAAACAGCACCTATGAGCCAGGCATTCACTTGATCTGCGGTAAAGGAAGAGAGGACAAGCATTTACATTGGTTCAGTTCACTTTCAGCACAACAGAAAATATGAATTACGTTTTTCCAGGTCACTTTCTAGATATACACGCTCCCCCCGTTATTCTCATGTGCATTCCCTGGAGGTTGTCTGCAAGCTACCCCTTCACTCGCAGACAGAGCAACAGTAAGGGCCATGTGCTTCAGTAATATAAATAAAAATGTATCTCTCTATATCCCTATAGACTCCTAACCCAGATTCCATACCTGCTTCCTCTACTGCAGTGATCCTCTGCCTCTAATTCCCCACCCCAGCCTCCCAGGTGCAGCTGGGGACATGCTTGTATAAAGTCTCTGTGGGTCTTCTGAGTTGCTGGTGATGCACGTGCGAGTGTGGTATGGTACACGAAATGAAATAGCATAACTTCTTCAGTTTGAAGTCAATTGCATTTATTAGTGCTTGTGGCATGACAGGCATACCGCCTGAAGAGTTTCCTATACTGCACCTTTACCGAATCTCTCTTACACCTATTGAGCTGAACATTTCTGACCCCTTTTGAAAAGGATCCAAAACTGCTAATAAATCCATGGAATTTTTTGTCAGTGGGAGCAGGGATGGGTGCCAAATTACTAGCAGTAGTTGTCAGTGTGGGCTAAAAGGTGCATCCAATGCTTAATGAATAGTTGATTCCCACCAGGCAATCAAACAAGTTTAGGAAAATTAAGTTCTATGATCATTGACAATTAAAGATTAAACCATCTTTGAGAAAGCCACAGAGCTGCTTCTGAAGCTGTGTGGCATGAGTGGGAAAGTGTGAAGTCTTGGGGGACTCCACAGCGCAGGCAGAGATGGTGCAGAGCCAGCCATACGCCGCGGGTCAGCCTGCCTCTGATTTACTCTGGGCTTGAAGCACATCTGGGAATATTTTCAGTTTCATGTGCTCAAGTGATTGGGACAAAGAGAGAAATGTTGAGTTCTCTCTCATTTTAAACTGTGTGTTGCAAATTAAAGCTGCAGTAAAGCATCTTCAGTAGGATATCCTGTTTTTCTCTGACTTCTTGAGTTTTGGTTTCACATTTATTCCCTGACTGTGGGATGAAGGGCAAAAGGTTGTGACTATGGCTGATAAAGCCGATACACAAGGTAGCGTTAGAGTGCCTGGCTTGGGTGGGGATATTAGCCGGGTGGCCATGGCGTGTGGGGCTCACTGTGAGTGTCCTGTCCCCTCTCCCCACAGAGTGTCTGGCGCAGTCCTTGCATGCGATGCTGCAGGTGCCCAGGACAGCTCTCTGCATCCCTGCTGCGTTGCAGGCACAGACTGGACGTGTTCTGAGAGCCCAGGAACCGGCTGGTGGGACATCTGTTTCCACAAGGGAGGGAGAGAATTTATGTGCAGGGTGAAGAGAGGCTTTGAATAAAATGTCCTAGGCTAGGTTAAAGCAGATAGTGTTATCAACAGAAACTTCAGGGAATTACAGGTGCTGAGAGGTTCTGCAAAGCCAGAGGTCCAGGCCCTTAAGCTGGAGAGCATTTGTAGAAAGTGACTCTGACATTTAAGTACGAGAGACAAAGAGCGTCCCTGGTTAGCATCTCCAGGATAAACCCAAAGGACAGGAAAAGGTATTCCTGCACAAAACTGGTAACTACATGATTTCCACATGTGGGAAGGTAAATGGTAAAACTCCTGCCTTTTCCAAACCAAAAAATATCTCCTATTACAACTTTCCCATCTATTTCACTGTGCCCATAGCATAAGCAAGATTTAAAATATGTTACATCTTTGGGTTTTTTTTCCTTTTCTTCTAGAAGCCATACATTTCTAGAAGCATTTCCTACAATATTCTCATTTTGCATGGAAGTCTTGGAACTTTTTTTGCATTTATATGCAAGGCCATACAGCTGGACTTTGGAGGAGCAGTTCACAGCTGTAGTTTGGAGTTTGAGTTTTCTCTTTTTTTGGTTGAATTCGTAGGATCACGAGACCTGAACCCCACAGAGAGTTCAGCTTATTTGCACGTGCAGCAGTGGGCACAGTCACAGATGACTCTGATGAATCACTGCAGCAAGACCCATGAGTGCTGCAAGCAGCAAGGAGGAGAGACTGCTGGCAGGGGGGGACCTGCTCAGGCATCTTGCACTTCAGCTCCCCTCTCTGCTGTGACAGGCTCACCGCAAAAAGCTGATGGCCTTGTCAGCATGGCATCAACAGAAATGGGTGCTTGGTTTGGGATGGCAAGCACTAGAGGTGCTGCAGTCAGTGCATGTTTCTTTTTATTTTAAGAGCAGGGAAAAGGGCAGCTACCGTGAGCCTCACCATCCCTGGTATCCACTTGACACCCCAAACTGCTGGGTTGGGAATTAGAATAAATGATGACAATTGCATAAGCAGAACAAGGGGAACTATTAGTGTATGAAACAAAAGCTCTTCTGAATGCTCAGACATTTTTAGTTTCACTGTCCCAGAAATGTCAGTGAATTAAAGGAACGACTTCAGCCGTAGCTCGGCTCTGTTGTCATTTACATGTCAGGTTCTCACACTTTGCTAACTGAAGGCGATGGAGGTGGGTGTGAAACAGATTCTTGGCAAAAGCTTTCAAAAATGGGTGCCTAAAAAGTTAGACCCCTCAGCTCTGCAGAAGCTGCTGGATATTCAGAGCTTGGAAAAATTCAGCCATTCACGTGCATCCAGATGTAGCCATAAGTTACCTTTTAAAAAGAAATAATCTTTTTCTCTGACATTGATTCATCCAGTACCACTTGTAAGCTGGTGGCACCCAATTCTGCTGATTATCCACAAAAGCAAAGGTGGAGATTACTCAGTATCTCAGTGGCTGAACTTTTATTCAAAGGCCAGAATGCTTTCCCTTGACTCAAGAACTGGTGAGAACCGACATTACTTTCTTTGCTGGCTCTCTGGTCCACCTGCACTAAGGTAACATCAGAAATCTCAGAAGGGAGAGCAAGGTTTAGGAAAGCTGGGAAATTGAGTTACTTCAGTCTAAGGCTTTGTACTTCAAATCAAGTCAAAAGCATGTTGAGAGGGGTTAATAAATACATCCTGCAAAGCTGAAAGGGGCATTTAATTACTTCTGAGCTTTGTTTCTGAATCTTCCAGTCCAACAGTTTTTATAAGAGTTATATTCATATTAAAATAAAAATAAAAATATGAGTCTTGAAAAGGGAGGAGAAGCTTATGTTCATTATGTTCATTTCTGAGCTGATCACCTCTCCTAGTTTTTTTCTGCAAGCATAGAAGCTGAGTTGCTCCTGATTTACTTGGCTGTCGTGGAAAGTTTCTCTGCAATTTAAATGGCTTGCAAAACTTAAGATTAAGATTTAATGGATGGTTAGCAAAACACATTTTTGGGCTTGTAGCGTGATTTCATGCTATGATGCTTACATTGACTGGTTAGTTACAAACCTGCTTCAATTCTCTGCTACCAATATGTTTCTAATTAACGCAAGTATGGCTGAAATATTGAAAACCCCCTCCTTTATCAAAGAGATGTAGGGCCTATAATTATTCTTCCTGTTTTCCCCCTTTCCTCCCCCCCCCTTCATTCCCAGAAAGAGATTCTGTGCTCTTTAATACCTCAGAAAACCTCATTCTCTCCGCAACCTACAAATCTCCCTCCACTTCCTAAACATTGCCCTCACTCTGCACACGGGTGATTTATTAGAGAGCTGAGTCCACAGAACTGCTCACGCAGAGCACTAACACCATCATTCATTTTTTATTTAAAATGCTTTACAGGCAGTTTATGGCAGGGTGACAACAGGGCACTGCTGCTTGCAAGAGCTCAGGGCTCAGCTTGCTCGAACGTCCCACTGTGGCTGAGGAAACACGGTGGTCTTGGCGAAGGGAGCCACTTTGCTTGGCTAAGGGTGGGTTTGCATCGTTTGCCGGGGGCCTGATGTGGACTTGGGCACCAAGTGCATAGCTGAGAAGAGTGAGCAGCTCAGACTGCCAGACCCTGGTGCAGTCAAGGGGGAGAGGTAGCTTTGCATTGCCAGAGATGGATACGTAACTGCTATACGGCCCTGAATAGCAAACCCACTTCAGTCAGCCCTGAGCGGTGGGACTGAATTGCTCTCTGAAGCTTTGAACGTTGACGCTATGACAAGTTTCCGGAAAACAGCTGTAAAATCTTTTTATCATGGTGCATTTTGAGCTGGGAACGCAGGAATGGCTTTGTAAAGTGGTGAATTGGATGCTTCACGAACTCCATTTGTCCTGTGTACTGTTAAGCTGCTGAAGTCTGGAAATACTATTTATAGGGCAGTAGCACGACCTAAGCCTGAAAGTGCTCTGCCCTGAGCAAGACAGAATCCTTGTTCCAACCACATTAACAAAGGACTGACAGTATTTGTGCTGGAGGAAGAAGCACTGAAACTTCAAGTAGAAATGTTGCACGATGTGATTACGGGGACAGAACTAGGGAGAGAATTGCAGGATGGAAGACTTCAAAACATGTCCTAAATCACAGCCAGGTTAGAAAGGGGACAAGGAACGGAGAAGAGCACTGTGCCACTAGTATAAGTCCATGGTTCACATATGTCTTGAGTGCTAAATGCTGTTCTGATCCCCCCAGCCTCAGGTGGGGTGCGGTGGGACTGGAAGGGGTTGAGAGGAGAGCGATCAACACAGCTTCTACGTGAAGAGCAGCTAAGTGAGCAGGGACTTGAAAACCTGGAAAACAGATGGCTGAAGGGCAATATGACAGAGGTCTGTGAAAATGCAAGAGGCTTGGTGGGGGATGAACGGATAGGGACGGACTGATTATCTTCTGTCCCTGTGAGGAACGAGGAGGCAACAGATGAAGCTACTAGGAGCTAGGAGCAAGACAAACCAAAGAAGGTGCTTCTGTGTTAATCAAGCAGTCCTGTTTCTAACGACACTGTGAACGTGATGAAGAAAAACAGCTCTTTGACTATTGTTACTTTTTAATGTTAAGAATGTGAAGCTATCGCATGAGATGTGTTTTGTCAATTTTATAACAGTTAATAGAAAGCTAAAGTAAACAACATCCGCAAGTTCAATGTTTTTAAGCCTATGCCTCACTGACTGTTGAAAACAAGACATACAAGGCCAGGAGGAATCTGGAACTTTGTTTCTCCATTCTGGTTCATGCAAGAGACCAGCATTTTTTTTTGGCTTGTAGTGTATATTCTGGCTTTGCACTACAGTGCATGCAAACAGAACTGTCAACTTTACAATTAAATGAATATGGATTGAGGAATGTTTGGTGCCATTACTCAATAAGACCATTTTGCTGGGTGTTCAGGACTGCAAAAACCCTCTGGTGAATCAACGCTTCATCATTCTGTTATCCATCTCCATCAGTCTACATCCTGGCAGAGGTAGCATTATCTCTGCATTTAAACTACTGTGCACAGATATGAATTGCATAAAAAAAAAAAAAAGAGGGGTAAAAATCCTGCTGTTCCACTCATCAGCCAAACAGAGCTGATTTTGGGTTATGCATTCCTAATCTGCTGTTTTGACAGCCTGTGGTTTCATATTTTCATTTGAAAAACCTCAGTAGGAGTTACTTGATTTGTAAAGAAAAAAAGTTACAACCTTCCGGAAGTTTCTTAAAAGATCTTCATCTGGACTAGCCTAACAGTTTGCTGTTTAACAAATTCACCACTGCTCTGGGAGCCTCAGATTCAAGCACCCTTTTGTTTTAAGGGATATTGTTCATTTTTGGCAGCCCGTCACTTTAGAGTTGAAAAGTATTGGTCTTAGAAAAGAAATTGGAGCTTTGGAAGAGTTGTCAGTATATGAATAAATGCCGCTGAAACTGAAGTTTCCTGTATGAGTGATCACAGAATCATAGAATGGTTTGGGTTGGAAGGGATCTTTAAAGGTCATCTAGTTCATCTGCAATAAGCAGGGACGTCTTCAACCAGATCAGGTTGTTCAGATCCCCGTCCAACCTGACCTTGAATGTTTCCAGGGATGGGGCATCTACCACCTCTCTGGGCAACCTGTGTCGTGTCAGTGTTTCACCATCCTCATCATAAAAAATTTCTTCCTTTTGTCTAGTCTTGTACGTCTTTGCACTTGGGTCTAGTGCAGGCACATTTGCTCACTCATTGGTGCTGAGGAGTGGTGGCAATGATCTCACACCTCTTGGCTGAGCAAAACATGATGTGTTGGTCCCCACTGTCCTGTTGTCATTTTGGTCATTACAGCAAGTCTGAGTGACAGATCTCTTAACTGCAGCACTGGTTGCTATATTTTGAGGGTAACCAAAAAAGGCAGAGCATGGCTGCAGCTGTAGTTCCTTAGATACTTACTTCGTTAAAGGCAGCATATATTTCTGAGTCTTATAGATCAGAGGGAACACTAATGTTCCTTGGATTGTTTTCTTTGCCCTACTATCAAATCTGTGTTTTTATCTTATAATCCCACCTGTCAATGAGGTCCTGCTCTGCTCTGTGTTGCTGAGGCAGAACTGTTAGTGTGCACATCAACCCAGTGTTTTCCAGCCTGCCTACAAAAAGTGTGTAGGTACCATTCCTACTGTTTTGTAAAGCCTTTTTGTGAAGCCTCTCATAACGGGAGAGACGCAGGAACTCCGAAGCTTTACAGGGAAGTCCACTCCCCTTTGCAAACCTGCCATTGTAACAGTACTGATGTGACAGCGGTTATGTTCAGCCTGGCATCAGGAAAGCATCCACACAGCATCTTGCTTTCTGGAAATTAGCACCAAGGAGACAGAGAGGAGGGTTAGTAAGAAAGTATTTATCTTTACTAGTGTTTTTCTTTCCTTTGTAAAGGAAAATTCAGTGTTGTGGAATAGCAATCTTATCAGAAAGAAATGTTTCCCTCCACCTCCCTCCTCCATATTCTGCTATCATACAGCATTACACGATGGGAGACATGGTCCTAGTATAACTCATTGTTTTTCCTTGTCATTTGCTGTATGCCTGCTCTTTGTTCCACTCAAGTTGACTAATCGTACAAATAATCTGGTGGCCTTTTGAAAATGGAAACAAAGTAAAGATTAAAAAGGTTAAAATCTGCATCCACACAAATATCACCTGCACCTCAGGGAATGGGGCGGCTTGAGCGTCACAGCAGTAACTCAAGCCAAATTAGGAAAGTGTGGCTGCTGCTCCCTGTGTCAAATGAGGCTCTGCTCCTCCCATGAGCTTCCCCGACCCCTCTCTAGGATATCTTCATCTTGCGGAATCGGTCCTATGGTGATGATCAGGGTACAGTATAAAGGAAGTATATGTTATTTACCTTCCCTTCTCGCTAGTGTATCTGCCTATGGATGCTACCTGGCTTAGGGGGCTGATCATGGAAGTAGGTCTGATTTTGAACCACAGTTGGAATTATCCATGGCTGAGCAAGGTTCACCTAAAACACTGCCTCCTGTGTGAATGGTTGTCTCCAGACTGCATAACAGTAGCAGTGTCTTAGTTATGTTGCTTAAAATTCTGGTTCCACCATAAACCCCTGTTTTCAGGTGTTTGTAGCTTTGGAAAATTTCCATCCAGGCTGAAATTCCCCACACCATATCTCTGGAGTTTAGACTGAATATTCTCAGCAAATTGCATCATTTTTCACTAATAATAAGCCAGAGAAATAAAGGGAAAATACTATTATCATTAAGACTTACTGAAGCTGGTGGATTTGCCTGGCATGCTTCATTTAAAATAAAGTTAACTAATCCAGTAAGCTCATTTATGAAGGCAAGCAGCTGAATCACTGTAGACTCCAATACACAAGCATGTGTCTGCAGGAACGGCCTCTGAACGGTTGTCACCATCTCCTGCGATACAGGAGCAGATGCTGAGCGAGCTGAGCTGCCGGTCAGGCTACAGCTTCTTCAGCTGCCCCAGGAAATCTGTGCTGGGTCAGCCCTGCCCAGACAAAGGCAAATACAAGACTGCATAGGAATTTCGAACCATCTGGAGGGAAGGCTGTTCCTGAGTGCGGGTTTGCACAGGAGCATCAGAAGCTCAAGCAGCACTGATGCTGGAAACAAAAACCATTGGAAAAGATGGTGCCGAGGTTTATCCAGGATGAGTCCTGGATCTGGGATGGGTCCACAGGACCACAATCTAAGCAAAAATATGATTGAAAATGTTACAAAATCACAATGCAACAGACATCCTGAGCACTAAAATAGGCAGGGGAAAAGCTGCAGTCATTAAAGAGTGTATGCTCAATAGAAGAAAAGGAGGAGGGAATCAATGTTTCTCAGTCAAGAAGCTGAATATTTGACTGCAGCCATTCCTTCCTTCTAGGCCTTTTATCTGTAATGTTAATGGATATTATCTAAACTCCAGATAGTGTCCGCTACCTCCTAGCTTCTTGGAAAGGGTCCCTCCAACATACTTAAGTAGGATAATCTGTATTTTTATGAGTCTATGAGTCCCTGGGGTGTTTCTCCTTTCCCAGAAGAAGGGAAAGAGCATATCATGTAGATATTCCTGGAAAATGTTTGTCTTTTTTTTTTTTTTCAAGAACCCTCCATCCTGTTGATAAGTATTTTTTGCATTTGAGTCAAGAAAGAGCAGAGCTGTCAGGACATTTTTTGCTTAAGTTTAAATATTTAATGTTTCCTCTAGAGTGCTCCTATAGGTTTGCCCCTTTGGCCCTCCACTGCTGTTTTGGCCTTTGCAGAGGATTCTTGCCAAAATCGTGATAGGATCCATTGCATAACGTAAAGAAAAACATTGGTTTCCACTTTGTCAGTACTGCTGTGAGCTGTGAGCCATGCCTGAGGAACACCCCGGCGCCTGTCAGGCTGATCTGCCACAGGCAAATGTCAGCTCTTCCCTTTAAGCACAACAGAAAAGCCCTCCTGGTGCAGGAGAATTCATATTGCATGCTCTCTCCCATAAACTAATCCTTCCCTGTCACCGATATATTGCCATAACGTATTATCAGAGACCAAGGATTGCCGTTGCTTTCACTTGTATCTCATATCAACTGTTTTCTTTTCCATTCTGGTGTTAGATTACATCTATGGGAAAAGAAGACACGATGTGCATTTTCACTTAGTGTATCCTGCTGTACGAACAACATTTCAGATTACCACGATTATTTTCTCTTCAGAAGTGACAGGGTGCAATACTGTCCCTAATTCTGCACCCCAGGTTTTCTCTCCACTTGTGTCAGAAGCTGTTATTCAACCACAAGAGCGAGAAGTGCCCATCACTGTCCCTGTGGAGACCATGGACTATAATCAGCATCGTGAGACTGAAGAGAGCAGTTTTTACATGTATTTGCTGTCTGCTTTTTATTACATTAATTTCCCCTAACTTCCTTTCTGTTTGTCAGTAGTGACAGATAACGGAGAGGTTTAGAGACAGTCTGAGATTCTGGACTGGAGCAAAGGAGCCTGGATGGAAGTGCAGTGCCCTGGACACACATGTGAAAGCTGAAGACTTGTGTGTGGTTTAGATCACCCAGAAAGCTGGAGAGGGAAGGAGAAAGCCAAGAAGATCATCCAGTACCATCATCAGAGTCAATGGGAAGAGGCAGGAGAGCAATGGGAGAGACTAAGACCGTGAAACACTGTGCGGCAGGCAGCCTGGCAGGGAGAGGCAGCACAGGATGGAGAGGCCATTTATGACTGCAACAGCAAAAGAAAGATCAAGAGACTCCTCAGGCCCTGGAATATAGCCAAGACGAGGCTAGAAACTTTGAAAGCAGTTCATGGAGACTGGTGAAAATGAAAAGCAGCTTGGAAGAGATCTAGGCTGAAGCTGGAAAGGATAATTGCAGACTAGGGTAACCACTGAGGGTTCAATGAATTTTGTGACCCAGGGAAGAAATGCAGTAAAGCGGCAATTGGAAATATGGATTTCAAGAGCATGTTTTTTTGGTTAAATTTGGTTTTCTTAAGAGAAGAAGATCAGAGCCCAAACTATGTGAGAGGACAGGATACAAAGATGAAAAATTAAATCATCAGGGAGGGTGTGAAGAAAACAGTAAAGAGGACAGATAAAGAAGAAGAAGAAAAATGTGATTTCAGCAAAGAGAAGAGGAGGGTGGGATGTGTGCAGGTGTGCATGGTAAAGATGCCGTTATGTATCCTTTGAAATGTTTTAACAAAACTGTACATGTGGGTTTAAGTAGTGCAAGATTGTGTCCAGCTCCAATTTAAATGGAGGGCTGCGCAGGGTAAGTGTGCGGTGTGAGATGGGAGCACACAAACAGGATAGTGGGGGGAAAATGGATGGGGAGCCAGGGAAAGAGGGCTCTGAGCAAGAGTATTGGCAAAAGAGGAGAAGAAGAAAACCTTGCAGTGCAAAAAGATACGTAGAATATATCTCTAATTACAAGGAAAGGGAAAAGGGACAGCAAAAAAGTGCAGGACTGGGGAAATCACTGTGGAAGGGAGGGCAGGAAAACCTGCAGAGGGAAAGGCAATGGAAGATTTGATATCAGTCTGCGAGAAGAGAAGGGAAGGTGAGGACATGTATGAAGAATGAGAGCAGCGGTCAAGTTTAAGACAAAGTTATAATGGAAGCCATGGTGAACATAGGTATCTACAAGGACTAAAATGCCCTGTTCGTACTGTGGACTTCCTGATATGTACCCAGTCTCTCCTGGAAAAAAAGAAGAACAAGCAATGATTCCTAGCTGGATGACAAATAGAAAAAAGCACACACTTTGGAGAAGTACAAACATCTGCCTGGTCATTTTCTCATCAGTCAAGTGTATCTATGGCTGTTTTTTGGAAAAGGAAAATTCACAGTTAGAGCTACTTGGAAGAGATTAGCCAAGGTCCTTCTTTACTTTGTTCTTCAGCCATGCACGTGGCTGTCAGTCAAATCTGAACTCCAAAGACAGCCTTTTCTGCAGGGAAGGCTTCTGTCTCTAATGTATTTCACGCATAAAAAATGGCCATGGTGAGAGGCAGAGGCACAGGCAAGTGGTGGCATGCCTGTTGGCTGATGGGCTTCTGTGGGGATCACTGGGGGTCTGTGAAGGATCCTGGCCTTTTATCTGCCATTCTAACCCCAGGCATGGCACAGTGTCTCCCTCTGGGAGGAATTTCGACTTGGTTACTCCAGACAGCAATTATGCAACAGATAGATAGTAAAAATGATGGTATGGCTTGAAGCAGTGGTACTCCCCTGCTGCAGTGCCTGTTGTTAGACTCCCTGTGTCCTGACTACAGTGTTTCCAGAGCTTTTGTATAAACAATTTTAGATGGGCAAATTCTGATGATCGATTCAGTTTGGAGTGTCGTCTCCTGATGGGAATCACTGGAACTGCAGCAATAGTCCAGCCAGAAGCTTAGACCAGAGCTGTGCTGCAATAATTGCTACTCACCTGCATCAGGATTTGGGTGTCTCTGGGGACAGGTCACGGCTCTGACTTCAGTGGAAGTTAGTAAAGACTGCAAGCTAATGATGTTTAATGGCTGTCCCTGAGCAAAAAATTAGAAGTCTCACTCTGACTCAGTACAATTCAGTCCAGAGGACTGAAAAGGCTCCAGTGATATTAAATCCACGCTTATGTCTTCATTCCTTTAATAACCTTCAGATGGAGGGGGAGGTGGTGAGTACCCATGCTTGTCCTGCTTGTGATGCTTGGGAGATAGAGCCTCAAATCTCAAGAAGTGTTTGCTAAGCACTTCATTCGTACATTGGAAATAAAATAATATAAGCCTGTTCACAGCTGTGTCAGCTGCTATTTCTTTTTCTAGATAAGAGCCTCTTTCTCTCTGTCTCTTGCAGGCTATCGGATGTCTCTCCTACTCATCCAGCCTTCACTGCCCTGTAGAGTACATAAGAGTGGAGTCTGAACACTTTAAGAATTAGCATTTTATGGTTGTCTTCAGATCATGGCTAGTTTGCCATCTGCTGATTAGTTTTAACTAGAAAACAATAAATTTTTGTTTGCATTTAGCAAAATAATTACTTAAGGGTACAACAGCAGTTATGGAACTTACATTGTTATATTATAATTTGAGTTAGTATACACTATAATAATTTGTATATTCTACATTTATTTTTAGATGTCTCAAATTTCTTGCAGAGCGTTCATGTGATCAAAGCAGTATTTTGCATAAAGAATTGTGCCCTTAGTCCTGTTGATTTCATCCGGATGAATGAAATATTACTGAGACGGAGATTCTAAAACAGATGAGAATGGTAACTAAGCAGTTAACAGCACAAGTGAATTGTAGTGTTCTGTTCAAGTTTCTAGTACTGCTTATTAATGTAACTATAATTTGACAAATGTTACAGAAGTTGAGCACTTTTGTTACAGTTTTTATATATGCTTTATTTTTTACATGCTAATATCTCCTCCTTTCTCCAATGTTAATACTTGCATCCTTAATAATTCTTCTTTTTTTTCTTTGCTTGAAAGGAAAAAGAAAACAATGGTGAAAAAGCCTGTCATAACATATTCTTTCCTCCAAATAATTTATTTTTCCATCCTACCTTTTCTGTCTTGTGATTTCTCTGGCCTGCATTGTGCCGGACACGTGGTCCTGAGCAGCCCCAGAGACCCACATGTCCCAGCACAGCCCCCTCCAATGGGTGGGTGCACCAACCCTCAGATGGCCATCGATCCTACGGTGCCATCTACTCTGCAGTGTAAGGTAAACTTAAGGCACAACAAAATTTCCAAGACTTGTGTTTGTGCTGTCTGACATGTAACAGTGAGCTACATGTACACCTACCGTGACAGTTCATGCACCCTCGAGCTAATGGTTTTGAGGTTTATAGAGGGGAAAAGATGACGGGCTGCAGGATCCTGCTAACTGAGCTGTATTTGGGACAGGAAAAGCTTTGCTTTCTGTTCCCTGGTCTGTTGCTGCCTTGCAGGAAATCTCTTCCAGTCATTGCACCTCTGCTCGCCACCTCACCCCATCTGTACTGCATGTTTTGGGCTGCGCACAGCTGGCACCGGGACACAGCCGGTGTCACTGCCCGCTCCCGGAGGACAGCTGGGACTGCTGAGTCGATCCCCAGGGCCTCATGCTGACGTACCGGGCCTCACTCGGGAATTCAGAACAAGCGCCACAATCTTGCATCTACCTGCAAGCAGACAGGTCAGGCACTATGGCTCGCTCACTTTTGATGTCTATTTATTTCCTTATTTGTTCTCTTTCCTTGGATTCGTCTGTTACTTTCCTCCATCTTTCTCCAAATGTCTAAATCTGCACACTCTACCCAATTATTTTCCAAGACCTTTTTAGGCTCTGCTAAATGCCTGACTGCCTTCTCTGCGTGTCTCAGAAGAAAGTGTCAGCCCTTAGGTGACAAGCGCTGTGATGAAACACCAGGATCCCAGAGAAGTGCTATGTGGAAACACTGGGATCCCAGAGCACCTCCCAGACCCTTGGCCAGGGAGGCGGAGGTGTTTTCATGTCCTGGTGAGCAGACACCTCCCAGCACCCCAGAGGTTTTGTGGAAGGGAAAGCACAGATGCATGAAGTGGCCAGGTCCCTGGTTTGGACATTCAGAGTTGTAGACCTAGATTTAAAAATTAGGGTCTAAATTTAAAATTTAAATTTAAACTTCATTAATTTTGTAAACCTTAATGCATGAAAATGTCTGAGTAATTAGAAATATCTTGGGGCCATGATATAGAGAACAACTTACTGCTGAAGGAGCAGAAACACTTTAGGTTGATGTTGGACTTATTCAAGTGAAAAAGCTGGAAAAAAGCAGAAGCTCAGCTGACTGAAAAATAAGAAATCATTAAGATCGCACATGGGCAAAGGTCAGAAAGTCAGCTTGTTCACAAACAGCAAATGGATATATGAATTTTACTTACATAGAGCAAAATAATCTTGTATTAATGCTATCTGGTTACCTTATACAGATTAATATGACTTTTATTAGTGGCAAATTTCCTCTCTGAGATATATTCATGGAGCATTGAACCTGGCATGTACAGATGCCTTGAGATCTTCTTTGAAGAAGATTCTCTGCATTTAGATAAGCTGGGTCAGATTTCTTTCCTAACAAGCTGGCCAACTTGTAAGTTTTCATAAAGAAATAAGAAGCAGCAGCCAAAGTACCATATGGATTTCTTTCTGCCCTGTAGTCTTCAGTGGTGTCATTTCTACTCTGCAAAGTGTTGATTCACTGAAACTCTTCCTGTGGCATATGTGGATGGGGAAAACTTTCTCTTGCCCACTTCAAAATAACTAAGAGTAGGATTCATGAACAACAGAAGAGATTTCATTCAGTGCCATCTCTTGAGTGGCTGGAGGTTTGCAGGTGCTCAGAGCTTTGAAAGGACAGAACTACAGTATGAGGGAATGACTTTGAAGACTGAAAGCCACATTCTGTCTGCTCTTTAGCAAATGACAGATCCACATAGAAAAACTATGAGAAAAGTAAAGACAACATCTTTTTGTGTAAATCAGGCTTCTCATTTTCACAGCTATGGAGCAACCCAGAAGTGGGCTGCATAAAGATGTACTTGTTGGCTCATTACCATAGACTGTGGAGATGCAAGTGCATCTATAGCCTCAAAAACAGAAGCTTTGATCTTAAGCGTTATTCCAGAAACCAGAGAGGTGAGAGATATGAAGTTGCTTTCTGCCTCTTCTCTCCTCTTCTGCCCTGGTTCTGGCATGATGAGAAGTGTGTGTGGACGTTGGTGCAAATCTGAACAGTGCAAGGTAGAGTGGCTATGCTCTAACTTAATTATGCTAATAGAATAACAAGACATGGCAGTGTTTCTTTTTTGCATGGGATCAGGGCACAACCTGTTCTACTTATACCCTCTTCATAATGTTCTCTGGCCAGGGGGAAGCCCTTAGGTTAGGAACCAAATATTCCAAAAGCCCTTTCTGTAAAAATGATAAAATGCAATTTGAATTCTAGCAAGTTGGCCTGGAGTAACTTCTCATTAAATAGCCCCAATGATTGTGATTATGGTTAGATAAAATTAATAAGTGATATAAATGCTTTCTAGGACGTATAAAATTATTAATGGATAAAGCATAAACTGGAACTAGAGTCAGCTGCTTTATTTGAGGATACAGTAGAAGACCAATAAATCCTGCAGGCAGATTAGTTGGAAAAAGCCAATAAAAATTATTTACCTAACCAGCCAGCCCACTTGCTATTTGGTTTGACAGATTCAATTTATTTTCTCCTTTTAAACTCATTTTTCCTCTCTTTATTGCAACAGTTTCTTGGTTTTTGGAAACAGCTGAGACGGAGTGTAAAGTTGTGTTTGTATTTCTCACAGGGTCTATTAGAGGTTGGGGAGCTGTGAGCCTAGACTTTAAGATTAGATATGATATATGAGGAGCTGAATAGCTTACGCGTGATCTAGAGGCAGAGAAGCTGAAGTGACTTAGGGCATAGGTCCAGATCCATGATCTCAAAACATCATATTTCAATGTTCTTACATTTGTCTTTCCGTTCACACAATAAGAATACAGAGAGGAAGGGATTAAATAAATGTTTGTGAGTATAATCTGATAGTGCCAAACACTGAATCATTTTAATCCTGTAAGAAGCTATGGTTTGGGTCACAGGAGAGCCTATTTACAGACTGTCAACCACTTTCAACACTGGTCTGACGTGGTCACCCCTCAAAGTTAAGAAAAAGTCTTGCTGTCCTGAATTTGAGGAGCCATTTAAATGCGACTGAGTTATTTGCACAGCCACCGACTCCCCACTGCTTCACGAATGACCATTGGATCTCCTGTTTGAGACACTCACCTATTTCACAGCCAACAGATTTCATTTCTATCTTCTCACTTAGTGAGGGAACAAATTTGCCTGGCAAAGACTGAAGTCAATTTGTAGTGCTTTTAGTCTGTGGGGCTGAAGGAATTAAGCTTGAAGATGAGTAGGAATAACTAGCTGCCCTAGAAAAGCCATGCACACTTGTAAATCAAAGCAACCTTAGCAGGCAACAGTTTGAGAATTGCTGTAATGTGGTACTGAGGTCAGTGGCCGCGGTGTTAGGCTGGGGTTTGGATGGCTCTCGACATCCACTCTTGCAGTGGAAAAAATGTCCAGGTCCTTCACAATTACAAATCGTCCATCAGCAGGGAGAGTGCTAAGTGGGAAATTAGTGTTCCTGACAGAGAGTGGGTGAGACAGACTACTAAAATCATGATGATCCTGTTAAAATTAGTAACCGAGGATCTATCTTTACCACTTTCAAATGGTTTCTAGAAGCTGCGTGGTCATGCACTGCAATAAAAAATTAAGGTGAGAAAAAATTGCAGTTTACTTTCTATGTCTAAATTTGCTCTTCATTAAGATGCCTGGCAAATTTGATTTCCGTGAGGCATGAACAGATATCTGTCAGATTTCTCTTTTCACTGGACAAGGACCAGCCTGCATACCAAGGTAATCACCTCTGCTGCAGCTCAGAAGGACTGATGGGGTATGCGGAAAGAGATTCCTGAGATACCATGGCTGCTCAATGTGGAAAAGGCTAAGATGAGTGACTCTGTGGGATGTGTCCCCACAGAATTCAAGAGAGGCTTCAGGGGGCTTTATAGTTGCTTTGGTCTTGGTCGCCTTTCTCCTTCTCGTATCTCTTTTTGGCTTGTGTAAGGGAGAAAGCAAAGATAATGATATGGGTAGGGAACAGTAGAAACAGGGCACAGTTACCTCAATTTCTTCCATGTGTAAAATCAATTATGATTACTGTACTGGAAATGGGATTAAGTTGAGATTAATCAGTATGTGGTGAGTTATTAATATCAAAGAAGAGTATAATAGCAGATGTGTTTCTAGAAGAGACTGTCATATCATGGTGACTGAAAGGTCAGACCTTGCTCATTGCAGAGAGGTTTCAAGAGGTGGAGGCCATTGATGTTGGCGTGGCAGAGGATGGGGCAGGGACAGGGATTCCAGACAAATCCCTGTCATTGCAGAAGACATAAAACTGCATCCATTCTGCACCAGGATGTCCTGAGTCTCCACTCTCTAATGGCATGTGCACCTCAGCATTCACTAACCACAGCCCTCCCTCCTGCACCTCAGCCAGTGGTGACCATACCTGTTTCCTACAGATACCAGGTATCCCCTCCATGTAATGTTAAAAGTGCAAGTGGCTGAACCTCAGGTTTCACACCATGTCATCTTAAATGTGACTGGTTTTCGGCAGCTTAGGTAATACTGTATCAATGCTCATAGGTGCATCATACTCACGCTTAACACCTCTCTACCAAAACCCTGGTGTCCTGCTTGTATCAGCTCTTGTCATACAGTCCAGGAGTTCTCCAGACAGTTGTGTTACTCCTGCTGGTGGTTGTTAACCATGCAATAAACCAATAATTTGGTGAACAATCAGTTAAAAAACCAGGAAGCCCAATGCTGTGCCCTATACAGGACAAGGAAACACACTGCTCTTGGGTCGACACACACTCCAAACAGTGGAGCAGTACTGTTGGCATGAGATTAAGCTCTCCACAACTGTCCTGTGTTGGGAGGGGGGAAAGTCCTATTACATTTGACATCATACTGTACTCTGCCATGCAGTGTAAGAGTGTAATGGTGTATAGCATGTACAAATGCAAATATTGTAGTGTACTTCATGCCTATACATCTCCCAGTTCTGCATATGGGTACTATAACAGAACTGGTTCAGATCAGGGTATACTGGTCAATTCCCTGAAAAATAAAAGAAAAAGAAAGCCTTGTTCTCAGATGTAGCTTGGGGATACAATAAACACACTACAGATTAGTTTTAGAAATGTCTTTGCAAGTAAATCCGTAGCAGTGCTATGCAGTGTGTTAGGCACTGCTGTGTGAAACCATGGATCAAATTTTTAGTAACTGCCTGGGTAACAGCAACCTTTTTGAACAGAGAAACAACCCTGGTATGCAACCACTTGTGGTCTGTAATCGAAAAAAAAAAAACCTCTACCCTGCTCTAGTCTAAAGCACAGATATTAAAGACTAAAGAACATCATGTCCTGTTTATTTTAGCTGAGCCACTGAGGTAGTGGAGACCTTGAGACTGTTACTGATGGAAACTTAGGTATTAGAGAAATGAGACGGAACCAATTAAACACAGTATAGGGGAGACGAAGCTTGAGTATTTTGGATTCAAGCTGCTAACCAGTCAGACACTTCGCCACCCCGTGTCCTCTCTGACCACTGCAACAGTGTAATACTGGCTGTCCACATAGATTAGACTAAAAAAAGGAATAAATTCCACGTTAAGTGAAGGTGCGTGGCTGAGCAAGGATGAAGAAGTGCAGCTTGTCAAAGAGAAGGGATTAGAAACAGATTCTGGAGCAGCAGATTTTGGAGAGCCAATGCTGAAAAGCAGAATCTGGGGTGCCAGCTGTGGTCAGGGCATGGAGAGGCCAGAGAGTCAGAACCCAGAAGGAAAAAGACATGACTGGAGGCCCTGGTATGTATTGCTGCACGCACTGAGAAACAGTGAAATATTTAGTGAAGGAAGAAACTGAAATACGAAGCTGAAACAGCTGTGCTCAGCAGCCTGGTAATGGCAGTATTATAGGATGGGTTGGGGAAAAAGGATAATCCGGTGCTTTGGAAGAGGTGGCCTTGGGCTGTTGTTTCTGCAGCAAACTTTGTGACCATTGAGGCTTTCATACCAGAAAAGGTTCTGAACAAATCTGAGCTTCTAGCAACATCCCTGCTGGTCACATGGCCTTTCTTTAATGACAGCTACTTTTGATCTACTAATTAACCCAATCTTACTCCATTAACACAACGCCGTTATTGGTACAATGTGCTGCTGATTCTGTAAGAGTATCTTGTAATACCTTATCTCAGGAGAAATACGTGTGGAAAATATCTCTACAGTTACCTTTATTACATTTTTAATCCTACCAGAGAATTAAATCCCATCTCTAACTATACTACGGTCACTGGCATCGATTAGACTCTGATTCTGTAATTCTCTCTTCACTGTGTCTTGTGTCAGCTACTCTGGGATGTCACCATGGACTGATCTGAGACATGGGTCACCCTCCGAGTTTTGTGAGTAGGGACATTCTCTGTGAACACTGACATGTATTTTAGCTGAGACAGAGCCTTGCTCTGTCAGAGCTACGCCATTTCTCTCACACAGGCAAGGCAATAGAGGGGTCCTCTGGCTGGCTGTGCATGGCACTGTGCCCTGGCTGCTACATGGACATTTCCTCATTATTCCACAAAGAATGAAAATCTTTCCAGTGCAAATTTTCCCAGTCAAGCTCTGAACGGGATCCCAGGTGATGTGCTTTGTAGTTGTTAGCTTGAGTGGCCAGTGTCAGTCTGAACACAGACAAGGAAATTCATGTCAGCCAGACTGGGTAGCGATCTGCATCCCCCAGTGTGCCGGTGTGGCTTAAGAAACAACTGTAGGTAAAGTCAGTGAATGCTCCATATCTTTTGCCCTCCTGTTTTGCCTCCATCCTTGAGGACAGAGAAAAGGACTAGAGAGAATAAAATGGTCAGGTGGTGAAGAAAGCAAAATAAATACTTTTTTTTGACTCTGTTGACTGGCTTTGCTCTACTTTGCAAGAGGGTAAATGCATTTTACTGCACACTTCAGGTTCTGGATTGGAGAATATTTTCAATGTTTCCTTCCAGTAGGAGGAAAAGAGGAAGGTCATTTCCCCACGTATTTCCAATCAGCTCCTTTTTCTGGTTTCAAAAATCATAAAGTGACAGAGGCAACCTGTAGATCCATGGGATAGAGGCAGCCAAAATCAACTCAGGTTTTGGTGAGGACTTCTGGGTGAGATGACTGAAACAGTTTCTTTAGAATTATCTGTTTGTTAAATGCAGAATCTTCTGTAAAAAAATTCTGACTGAATAGTGGTCTGTCAAGGGGAAAAAAAAACCCTACATCATTCATTGAATCTTTATTTATATACAGTTGCTTTTCTGGCAACGGGGGAACCAGAAGAAGATATGCAATAGCTCACATAGAGCTGCTTTCAAAGTTCCAGACCATCTGTGGACCAGCTGCTTGAATACTACTTTCTTTGTATGCTCATACCTCTGACTGGATGCTGCTTTGAACTAATTAAGGTTTGCTCAAAGTTTAACCCTTATCCCCTGGCAAAAAAATTCCATCCAGCAAATAGAAATAGAAGTAGTTATAGTGGCACTGATGTTACTCAGTTCCTCGAAGTGTGTCAAGGTCAAAGAATTTATTTGCCTAATTTAAAGAAAATTGGATTTAAACCTATACAAAGCTCTCAACAATAGCATTTTAGAATACAGTCACTTGAACAATAAAATTTAAAAGGTCACTATTCTTAAGAGCTGAATTCAGCAGCTGCTATAGAAACCTTAATGCTTCATCATCTAACAAATTAAAAACATTGATAATATTAATGGAGGCTTCAGCACTTACCATGTTTCATTAGTTAAAATACTCATTTTTCTTGTGTCTCGAAGAATAAGAGTAATTACTTTAGCATTGTTTCCATTTCTCATAATAACAGTGTAGAGCCAAAAAACCTAGCTAGCTATTGCTGAACACTACCAGAGTCACTGGGCTATAACAGCCCAGGTGATGTTAATTGAAGGTAACTGCTAATTGAGCTGCCAGGTAGCTGCTAATTGAAGTTTGCTTTTGGTGCTTCAGCTTTTTGCTTGTATGACTGTGAATGTAAAGGTTTCATTTTCAAACTGGATTGCTCAGATAATGAACAGCACGTGAATTGGGCAGAAGTGATATTAAAACCCATCATTATTTCATTTGCATGCATTGTAAAAGGGCATTTCTTTCAGCTTCCAGTAACTGCCATTTTTTCTCTGGAGACTGTATTTTTTTCTTAAAGATCTTGGTAGACGTTTCATGCTTTTTGTAATGATCATCATTTTTAGAGCATACGGATATAAAGTTTACATAGTATTTGTCCACTTTTCACTTTCCAGTGCCTGTGGCCAGGTACCTATTTTAAGCTGGGTCAATTGGGAGCAGGTTTTAGCATGAGTCTGGGGCAAGATGAATACATGTCTTTGGCATCACAGTGCATCACCTTACCTACTTTGCTACTGGTCCTTGTAGCAAAAGATGAGCAGTTACCTAAAACTGCAGTTCAGGAAATTCATGAAGGATAAGAACAAAAACCCCCAGATTTAGCTGCTAGCCTGTTTTTGGAAAATGAATAGAGGATTGATGTCCCTTTGGAAAGTCTGTCTGCATTGAACAGCAATTTAACTAGCTTTTTGAGAAGTAAACAGTAGGATGAGTAAACGTGAGAACATTTTGTTAGTGAGATCTCAGTGTATAATTCATGATGGGTTTTGATACTGAACAGTTCTCAAGTGCAGCGGGAAAACATATACCTACGATACAAATGACATGCTGAGAAATAAGGAGCTATTCTGGTCAGCAGTATGATTTGAAAATACTTCCTCCACTCCAGGTGGGAGGGTTTTGTGAGAGAAGAAGTAAACCCTAGCCAACAGTTTGCTGAAACAAATGATGGCAGTCTCTAAAACAAACAGTCCATTATGGAGTGAAAAAAAATGAAAATTATTTCCCTGGATGTGAGAAATCTTTGATTTAATCTTTTTTTTTTCTTTTTTTTTCTTTTTTTTTTTTTTTCTTATTTCCCCAGGAAATTTATACAATCTTCAGGCTGCAAGGGATTGACTTATTCCTTCTGGGGAAGGAATATTTTGCTTGGGTCTGGGATCACGCTGTGGTCACCGAGACCATTATTTTGTACCACCTTTTGTGCAGCCAGCATCCTTTCTCCGTTATCTCCAAATCCCTTAAACAAGCCATCTTTTCCACTGTTGTTTTGTTCCCAGGGAATTGTTCTGTGCCGAGCTTCACGCTGACAAGTGATAAAACCACCTCCTCCTTCCAAACCTGAACTGCTGCCCAGGTTGGCTGTTCATTAGGCTGAGGGATCCTCAGGGCTGGAGGCACCCATGACAGCAAGACTGTCTTGAACATGCAACAAAACACGCATGGATTTTGGTAGAAGCAAGTGGCACAGAACTATCCTAAAATGAGACCCTAGCGACATGTGTTTGGAAAATACTTGTCTCTATATCCCAAAGTTTTCTGTGTGCTATACTACATAAAATAGAGAGACCCCATTAAAATCACTTGCTGCAATATAAGCGGGGATCCTTTTCACATTACATATAATTGCCTATAAGTGATCTGAGAAATTTCTGTTTTCTAAAACAAACACCACCAGCTCTGTAAAATAACAAGATCTAGATTTTTTTTCTCTCTCTCAGTATCACCATGACCACTTGTTTTTTCTTTTTATTAACTTCAGAGGGAAATCAGTATGAAGATTTTTTTTTTTCCTTCTTGAAAGCAGCAGTAACAAGAACAAAAGCAGAGCTCATTCTCATAACTGAAAGCCTGGCTGTTTCACTTCCAGTAATATTTCTTTTGCAGAAAAGCTTATGCATAAAAATATCTTTTCCCAAAGTTAGCATTTCAACAGTAATTTGAGCAGATAGGTGCTGTTCGTAATTAGTGCCGCATTTTGTATTGACTGCTGTGCCGGTGGAATTTTGTGACACCAGCTACATTAGTTATGAATCTCTCTCCATGTATAGGCAGTCGAGAGGATGTGTAATGTTGAGAGAAAAGTGCCTCCTGAGGTCTTGGGAATGTTACTGTTGAACCGCAGGTATAAAGTGATGAAATAACTAAAATCCTCACAGGACATCACCCTGACGCATTAGGCAAACAGCAATGTAGGCTGCTCGTGATGCAGGCAGACAAGAGAGAAAGGGGGGAGGAAAAAAACCCATTCATTTGGAAATTTCCAGCTGCAACCTTCTCTTAGACATGTTTATGTTTTAAATATCCCCCCGTCATGTTAGCTACAAAAATGTTCACTGCTGTGTGTGCTGCAGTAACAAACAGTTGATCTTTTTGGATTCTTTGCAAGACATACTGAAAGGAATATTTGAATATTGTAATTTAAAAAAAGTCCCTTTTCTCTGTTACCGTTCATGAGTGTTCAACCTTTCCTCTAAGGGACTGCTTCAGTAAAATGTGTGGATAACTTCTGCACCGCATTGCAGAAGCTTCCTATAAAAAGGACTTGAGGTTTCTTTCATCATTTTCTCATCAGCCACACACAATGATTTCAATCTGCAGTTTCGCATTAAACAAAGGTGGAACAAGGCGCTTTCTTCCCCTTATATTCACTAGCCTTCAAAGGACAGTTTCAGAATGGAGAGGACACGGGCAGAAACCCAGTGTGATTTCTGCCTGGCTATTCCTCTTACTCTGACGTGTTTCCCTGGGGCACTTCCATCTCTTCTATCTCTTCTCATCTGCTCCTTCTGCCCCCGGCACCGACTGGGCCTCCCACTGCTGGCGACTGTCCCCACAGGGGTGGCACAAACCAGGTCCAAAAGCACTACCAACAGCATGACTTAAGGAAAGTGAAGTACTGTAATCGCTGCAAATGTTTATACCCCTTTGGCACTGAGGTGTTTTATCGTTCCAGCTCAGTGGAAACACATGGAGAGAATTGTCTGAGCCACCACAAAGTTATCAGCAGGGAGCCAGCATCTCCCTGTGACAGCCACGTGCCTCGTGTGTTTCTATTAGTGAGGGATTTCTGGTGATACTCAACCTGAGAACCGATCTGCTTTAATAAAATGGTCACCAGAGGCAAGGAGAGGAAAGGGAAGGCAAGGGACCTTTCCATATCTGTTTCTGATGGTGGGAAGAGAGACACGAGCTCATGGTGAACAAATGGCTGCTTCAGAAGAAAAGTTTTGCATACTTGAGATATGCTCTGTTTTGTGTCCAATCTCTTTTCTAGGCTTACATACATTTACAAGGATTTTCTACGCTTGCACACACTTGTCTTCCTACAGTTGTTCTAATTGCGGACATGAACTGTGCTACACGAGCCCCTTGTCTGTGGTTCAGCATAAAGCTGTCGTATGGTGTCATGTTCTCTTTCTGCTGTGAGCAGGTACAGCTCTTCCCTTTTTGGAAGGTCTGCCTAATTCTAGTGGGAGATCAAAATTGCCCATGTCGATGGCAGACATTGGTATTTGCTGCACAGCCTGCCTGGATTACCTGGTGTGTAACAACTTCATTAACTCAGCCAGTTGGAAGATCACCTTTACTGACGTGCCTTGGATAAGTTGAGCAAGTCCAGCAGGAGAGGTGTTTGTTCTGAAACTAGAAATAACTTTAGGCTGTATGAATAAAATCAGAGAACATAGTGGGCACTGCGTCGGGGAGAATTTTATGTGAATATGTCTGATCAGCAGGATGCTGGTGTTAGACCAGCACATGCTCCCACTGAGAACAAGGTCTCTGTGTATTTGTGTAAATAAATAATGAGAAATACGTCCTCTCCAAAGAGCTTGATGCCTAAATACTGCAGATCAGCTTTAATGGTAACAGGGAAGAGAAGGGATTTACGTAAGGCTGGTGAGAGCAGCAGGGAGAGCATGCTGCTTTTCTGACTCTCCAGCCACCACTGTTTGAGTAGCTTCTGTGTCAGTAAGGAGGACCTAGAGAACTTCAGTGATGGGACTGTCATTGCAATGACTTGCATTGCTCTCCAAGTTTCAGGTGGGTTTTACTGGGATCAACTTCTAGCAATGTTGACTGTGAAAGCTAACACAAGAGAGAGGAACTGTGAGCTAGTTTTGTGCATAGGTGTAGCTTTTTCATGTGAATGTTCATGTTTATAGCTATATACGTAGGTATGTATACACAGGGGTCAAAAAAGGGGTGCAAAACCCTGTTTGGGAGACGCAGATGTGCCATTATGAAACATCTTTATTCTGCTACTGTAACATTAAGGAAAGAGCCAGCTAATGCTTCTCTGCAAAGACCCTTTATAGCTAACACTGGATCACCATTTAGACCACCCTACAAGCTTTGAGAAAAAGTTCCAAAATTTTCTAAGTGTTGAAAACACTGCAGAATTGACAAATGAACCAGGACCTGCTTTGGCACAATTATTTTTAATGACACAAGCTTGGCAACGGTAGAAGATCAACTCCTTGTCTGATTTCTTAAAAAATGAGGAAATAAAAACTATTTCTCAAATAGAAAAAGAGTAGTACATTTTTACTACCTTCTGTTGAACACGGTTTGATAACAAGGAGTTTCTTTTTTCATCCACAGATATCTGAGGAGGTTTTTTTCCCCATTCAATTAATTATTTACATTTTAAAGTGAAGAGGGAAAGATGAATCTGCTGGGACCCACCATTATCTTTAAAAAACTGCGGTTAAAAAACAGAAGTTGCCAGCCTGTAAGATCCCAACTTCATAGATACTGTATTTGGTAGAAAAGAACTGAGGCATGAGGATCTTCACTGCAGAATCAGGAGAATCGAGTGAACTGTGAAGGCAGCGAGTCCGTCACACGAAATCTCCAGGAATACGATCAAAGCTTGGTTGGATCGAAGCTTCCAAAGGTTTTGTGCTTGGAGCTGCTGATCATGCTGATATGGCAACACATCTCACTAAAGGACTGAACAAATTTAGAGAGGGGCAATCTAGATGGAGCATTCCCTCTTCATGACAAAAATATTGTGTTCAAGACAGATTCACATGTACTGTGCAAAAATACATGGAATCCATATTGCATAAGAAAAGTGGCAGGATCCAGAAGGTCATCACAGGGTGGAGGAGAAGAAAGGGCTCTAATGAAGAGATAAATGAAATCAAAGTAAAGTGTTGGGCTTAGGTTTCTCGGTCTCTTTGAGCAATGAGGAATGAATTAGAAGCAGTTCGCTGGAAGGGCAAGAAGGGCAAAGTGACAAGGGGCACAACAAAGTCCCTTTCATATGGAATTTCTTGGGGAATGGGGAGCTTTCCACATACAATTCAGAGACTCTGAAAAATCACCACAGAGGCTGCCAGCTCCCCTGCTGCGGTGGGTTGGAGCAGCCCTGAACTCCACTCTTCTCAATCTCCCCAGCTGCACAAACAGGTGAACAGGACACACATCTTTTTCCGAAGTGCCTCAGTTTACAGGTCAGCATTTTAAGATAAACCCTTTGATCTTTGTTTTTACGTATCACACAGTAAATGGCAGCCATTCAGAAACAGCCACCCCACGGGTTCCACTTCTCCTGCTGGGGTCTTCCCCCCTCAGGCAAAGCAGCAGTGTGGGATGTTGGTAGCAGCAACCATTTCAACTCCTTTCCTTTGTCAGACACTTCAGAGGAATCAGCAGCTTCAGCTGCATCAATGTGCCTCTCACTAGGACATCTCCATAACTTGCATGTCCTGCTGCTCATCACTGAGCTGGATGGAAGCTGGAAGGTATTTTTCCTGCTAAACCCAGGACCTGCAATAAGTTGTACTGCAATGGAGCCTGCTATAAAAGTGAGAGGGAGGACTTCCCTCACCTCCTAGTGCCTATGCTGCGTCTCTGAACAGCTTTTAATGTTTTTCCCATTCTGCTTTCAGCGACTTCAGCTGCCATGCTGGAAGCGCTGAGCCTTGTGCATCCTCTGCCACAGGTGTCCTTTCTAACTGCTTCTCCATACCCAGAACAAAGAGCCATTCAGGAGGGAGCCTGTGTGCACCTCTGAGTACAAACAAGGTTTCTTTTTTAAAAATAACTAAGATCTGGGTGAGGCTTCCAAAAAACCCCACTGCTACACAAAGCAGATAGAAAGCAGGGGGAGACTATATGTTTCACCTTCCTACAGCACCAGGAGACCTGAGCTATTGGCTGTAACAGTGCTTCCCTGCAGCTGGACCATGTTCAACCATGAGCGTGTCTTAATATTTTAAAAGCCTGCACTGGAACAGGGAGATGAAGTTGGAAAGGTTTTGGTGAAGCAAGACCTGGTGAAGTTGCCACTCAGCTTGGGGAGGGGGGGAACAGATTTGCTAGCCCTGAAAAAATCCACATGGGGGTTTATACTTTTCCACACTGAAACTTTCTGCATCTACCTTTAACAAAAGAGAGGGTGAGGGGAATCATCACTGCTAACTGTTCTTTCTGAGATCTTGCTAGCACAAAGGAAGGTGTCTGCCTCAAGCCTGTGCAAGAAATAGAGAAATGGCTTTTGTGTCTGTGGGTTTGCCCCAGAATTTCTGTGGGATAACAGTGTTTCATTTACTGTTGCTGGTAACCTATGTGCTGAGCAAGATTATGGCTATCTGTTCTGCAAGAGGACAGGGTTAACTAACCTGAAAGTGCCTCAAGAGTTGGAGAAAGAGCCTGTAGAGCTGGAAAGACTAACAGTAATAACGAGGAGTATTAACAATGACAGCAAAGTAGGTGACTTTTTTCCTAGTCCAGAAACCGCGTAGTGTTTAGGTGAAAATTGTTCTTCAGTGTTAAATAGTTTTTAACTTTGTTTTATGTGTCCTCTGTGTCTATTTTTGCTACAGAGCACATTGCTTAAACAATACAGCAAATGAAGGACACGTCTTTGGATCCTCTGGGAATGATTCAGGTGCCTGAACATGCGTGTCTAGCGCTGTTTGAGCTGCCCTTGCCTTTCCGTCACACTTCCCGTGGCTGATCCAGAAGGGCGACTGCTTTCCCATAGGTCATATCTGACAGCCCTGCAAGGAGGGCTCAGATACCCTGAGGCACATGAAATGGCATTAGACGGGCATGTTTATGCACACCAGTCACTCCCTGCCAGCATCTCTATTTCAGAGTTATTATTGAAACACTTCACTCTGTGTTAGCAAGAATATAGACACCTTCTTTCCATTCCACAGCAGCCACATGAACAACTACCAGCACCAGGCAACACCCACCGCCTGCTCAACCCTGCAGCTGGTCCCTGGTGGCAATGACAGCTCTGCCAGTGGATGTCGGAGGAGGGCACCTTCCCTGCAGGGGGTCTCATAATGATGGGTTGACTTAATGTGTGTGGGNCCAGAATCTCAATGTCTTTCTTGTAGTGAGGAGTCCATTCATTTTTCATGTGATGCTTTTGCCCAAATTTTACTAATGACTACCTATTAGGCCTCGGAGTCAGAGTCTGACCTCCACAGCCTCCCTGAAACTCTTGAAGCCAGTGAAACCCTCCCCAGATGGACAGTGCCCCAGAGAGGACATTCAAGACGTTGCAGAAAGGTGGCTGCGAAGAATACCCCTGAGCTCGTGCCCCTTCCCAAAAGAAAGCCAGACAGATGCCAATCGACTTGGACTGGCATTTAAAATCATGTTGCCTTTACCATTTTTCAAAGCACTGGCAGAGCAGGAACTGCTTCAGAAGGTGTGAGGACCCCCGGCTCCCAGCACAGACGACACTGGAAGGCAGCAGTGGGTGGAAGAGATCAGTGCTGTGCCGACTGCAAAGCCTGCAAGGAGCAATCAGGGGCATTAAGGGGCCTGTTTCCTTTTTAGGAAAATTATTAATGACCATGAGAAGAAAAAGTGATTCAATACTGAAAACTTGCTGCGCACCAGCTGTTGTTTGGAGATGGATTCAACTAAAAAGAGCAACACAAACGGTGCAGTGAGTTTACCTCACTTGATCCAACACATGAGCCAAGATGCAGTGCTATTGCTCTTTGCTGTGTTTCCAGCTGTTATTTTACATTGTTCCCTTCACGGACAGCATCCTTTTGCTTGAGAGAACTATTGTTTTCACTTGAACAAAACTAAAACAATCCAGAAAATGGGACTGAAACCCCAGAGCAGCAGCACACATAACTTCAGAGGTGAAATTAATTTAACTCAGCTTGAAATTCTTCAAGAGTCCCTTTTTATCTAAGAGTGATCAGAAAATGTAAATTGCACAGGTTGTCCTGCATACTTGAATTTTCCACCTAATTTTACTTCCTGATGTCAGGATAAGAAAGTTTGCTTCCGCTTGTAGGGTACAGGAGCTCTCGCTGGGCCGGGGAAGTCCCTGATGATGGTGAAAAGAGGGTGGAAGGCAGTACCTGGGCTGAGCTAGAAGTCCACAGTTTGCTGAGGGAACCTGTCTTGTACTGGAGAAAGATAGAAAACAGTTTGCATTGTGATTTCTGAACACTACTTTGAAGATATATCCTGGACTTGGTCTCCAAATTCAAACAATGACATCTTTGTGAATTTTTTTTTTTTTCCCTGAAGTTCATGGCTGGTGACTTAAGAGTGGCTGCGATCACCGCTTGCCAGCAGACTTAGGACTGGTGCTGGGACTATTTCTAAGCTTTAGGAGTGTGAACTGTGTGGTTGCCATTTTTTGATTTGCAGACACTTTCAGAAAAATCTTTAAATTCCCATTCTTTGCTTATTTATTCTGCTAACAGTAACAGTTTGATATTTTTAATTCTCCCATTTAAGAGCTACATTATTCAAGTCTCTTACATAACTTCTGTTGTCACGGTAGAGGGAAGATTTTTATTATGGATATGTTTTTTTTATTTTTTTTGTTCTGTTTGATTATGGATTTCAAAATAACCTTAATGTACGAAAACTCACAGGTGGAGCAAAGAAAGGGGTGGGGGGGTGTGCGTGTGTGTGCTGTATCCTAGGTCCAATTTTCCTCCTTCCAGCAGTATCTGGGAGTCCCCGTGGAATTTATAATCTCCACATGAGTTTATTAGTTTTGCATACAAAACCTCTTTATGACTTCTTTGTTAAAAAAAGTTTTCAAAATTGTTTTTTTTTAGAAATTGTTTTCTTAACAGTTCTATGCGCTACTAAGTATCTTTATTTTCTCTAGAATAATTTTTAATTAGCCACCTGGCATAATTCAGTAAACCCTTTTTTTGAAGATAAAAGCACAACTGTCAAGAAAAAAAAGAGTTTTAAACATAGGAACCAGAAGAAAATCCTTTCTCTAACCTCTTCCACCTAATACTCATATTCTACATTATGGAACAGTCACAGGAGACAGCTGGAAGATTTCCTCAAATAGTCCTCCCACCATATGGGAACTGGTGGAAGCAAATCTACAGAGGAGTTATTTAATGTTTTTTCTTCTTGGTTTCACAGATACTTTTTAAGCCTTCACAGCTGCTGTGTAATTAAGCTTCTTTTTTTTGTGTCTTCAAGAGCAAAAAGTGAAGTGTTAAAAGTATCACCCTGTCCTCGACACCTGTCTTCTTGCAGCCAGGTTCCTAGTTCACGCTCCACACTTAGGAGCCCGTAGCTGTTCCAGTTTCTGCTGACAAGCCCGATCCTCCTTTCCGTCATCCCTTGGTGATCTCATTACAGGTATCACAGTCATACTCTGAATCTGTTTACTTCCCTTCTTCCTCCACTGTAGATGTCAGCCACCCTCATGATGCACAAGGCATTGCCTATTGACAAATCACTGCCAAATACTACTGGAAAACCCTTCTATGATGGGCTTCAGTATCTTGTCACATTCCCATGTAAGTACCAGTCATTCAGACCCCTTTCTGCTCTGCTGTTTGGTGTCATAATTTTGAAGCAGAAATAAAAGTAACCTGTGTTGCTCCTATTGCCTCTGCTCCCCACTGCCCTTTGGGTCCCTGAACCACCCTTGAAAAACTTAGTAAGTCTGCAGCATTCTGCCTATGGACCTGTGTGGCAGCATACGTTGACACTGTTCACTGCTACGTGCAGTAACCAGGAAAAAAAACATGTGGGTAGTCAGCCTCCATCAGTGAGAAGTAGACCTTTAGCTCACGTGTACGTGGGCAGCACAAAACATGGTTCATGGCAGGGAGAGGCACTGCCCTCTTGGGCTGTCACTCAGGTGCTCCTGTTTGTCTGTAGCAGTGGGGAACTTTCTATATCAACCTGTGTTTTTCTAAAACACGTGGAAAGTTCCTGATGGCACTGGATCTGACACAAAAGTTTCTAGTCGTTTGTGTCTTTGTGTGTCGGGGCCATCAAAGCGAATGATGGCAGCAATGAACGGCCCTGGAAATAAGGCACAGTAGCTACCTGGGGACACATTTAAAACACAGCGGTAAGGGAAAGCTGTGTGTAAGCCTTGCCTGCTCAGCTGCTGGGGAGACCAGAATCCTCTGATGCACAAGCTGGTAATGGGATGTTTAGGGAAAAGGAGACCTTTGTGTGACCGTGTCATCTCAAGCACCTCTTTTGCTCCTGCAGGTTGCTCCGGCCATATTATGTCAACGGGAGGAGTAAGGACTCTCTCAGACCCTCCAGGTGAAGGGCTGAGGGGTTAGTGCCCAGGGCCAGATTGCTGGTTTGCAGCAGGAGAAAACAGCAGTCCCAATCTCCATGGCTCTCCTTGCTGTCCTGAGACGGAGCAGTTGCTGTCAGCACATCACAGACAAACAGTCGCTGCACCTCAGGGTGGTGCATCATCATCGGTAATGAGATGGTGTCTGCAGGAGAGTACAAGGAACTGCGCTACTGACCGTCCTGCAACACCTCTCTGCTCCTGCCCATTCTGTGCAACCACACTTACAAAACCAGCTGAGTGCCTGGCGCAGTGGTTCATAGTGTGAGCCCTGTCTATGTGGTGTGACACTCATTGCACGGACAGCCTCGACCTGCCATTCTTGGGCTGGAGACTGCTCAAACCGCCTCATTGCACCAACTCGGAGAAGAGGCCTAATGGGGAAGGAAAAGCAGCCCCAGCTAAGGACTTTGTGGAATAAAAGAAAAGGGCATTTGGCTTAGCCTGCCTGCTCCGGAGAGTTGAAAAAGCTGGGCCAAATGTGCTGGTCTTAAGGATTTCACTGGTGTTTACTGACCTCAGCACTACCTCAGTATATATATGTCTAATACAGGGCTTGAGAGGCAATTTAAGAGAAGAAGAAAACCACCAAATTTTGAGGTATATTAGCCTTAGGTACAAGCTTCTCACTCTTGTTTGGGGTTTTCACCTCTTTTTCTGCTTTATAAATTAAATCCCACTCTTACAAAGGAGTTGATCGCAGAAGAAATAGCTTTATATGTCCCTGTTGGACAACCCCAATTTTAGTTCTGGCTCAGTGGAAAATTATTATAGATTCATCAACTTTTAACCCACCCAACATATGTGTGGATGTTCACTCCTCCACAGCTGCACCGACTCTTCACTCAGCGAAGCACGTGGACATGGCACTACCTTGAAAAACACATTCAAGACCTGCTGAAGTCAGTAAGACATAAGCATGCAGTTTATTTAACGGGGTCTTAAATAGCGTCCGTGCTGCCAGACACACCAGGCTGTGCATCCATATTGGTCTGTGCTGGGTTCAGACAGAGGCCTGCAAACTGTTCCAGGCGTTTTTTCAGCCACCCTCAGTGGGGCTTTCTAGCTTGCACTGTCCACTTGACTCATGCTCATCACACTAACAATCTAGCAATGTATCTCAACTGTCCTGCCTGATCTGCCCCCCAAACTACACCTCTGTTGCCATGTGCTGAAGAGCTTCTGAGTTTCCAGCTCCAGTTGTGGGACAAGTTTCTGATTCCATAGAAGAGCCAGACCTGCAGGGACACCAGCTCCCCCTTTCCCTTCCCAAAGCCCTGAGTTCAAGCAAAGAAAACAGAGGTGCACTAGGCGGGAAAGATCCACAGCAACCTCTGTGTGGCTGTGGCCGAACACCAGGGCATGCTGCCCTGTGCACCCACAGGTAAACACACAAACGTAGTCTTCTTGACCATGCTGAACAGCCAGCACAGCCACGCTGCGTGCTGCCACCGTGCTGACCATCACGGGTGGTTGTAGTGCTGGTGCTTGAAAGACCACCTTCAATGCTTTCTGTGTTCGTTGAGGCCTTCAGTGCAACCACACAACCACATGGTCTCAAGCGCTCTGGCTTGAGGAAGGCTTTTACTGCCTAGCATCTTGCCTTCCCTCAAAGCGGAGACACCAATTAAGGACAGAATATTGAACCCCTGAAAACCCTTTAACCAAAATAGGAGATCCCATCAGACACATCCCGTGTCTGTACAGGACAGAAAAGCACAGCTGAGACCATTAAGCCAATACAGTTTCTTTAGCCATCGACAATCTAGACGGAGCAGCCTGTAAAGTTTTCTTTGGAGTTAATGGGAGACATGGGATGTCAACTAATTCAAACACTCTATACCTCAGTTTTATCACTCATAAGTATTGTTTAAGCTACTAGGTGTTGAGTAGGCTAATTTTGGTTATGTTATGAAGAGCTGCATTTAATTAATAAACTTTGTAGCAAACTTGGTTTTAAAGAACTTAAAACAAGAAAACCAGGAATGTGTTATTTCAAGTATACAACAAAATGTATATTAAAATCATTTAAGAGAGAAATGGCTGATCCCCACCCTTAGCACCGCACAGCATTGCAGAGCACCATCACAAGACGTGATTGGCACACCTGCAGGAAGACAGAGGCTGGAGGGATTGCTCCACTGTATGCAAAGGAAGATGCAACTTGCTTAACAGAAAAAAAAAAGGTTGTTGCTCTAAAAGACTCTCTGAGAGGTGTTCGCATGGGGTGAGCCATAAAAAACAGTTAGTGAGCCTCCCAACACAGCTAAGATACTGAAACAACTAAGGAATGTTGTTACATTTTTTTAATGTCTTCAATTTTGGCAATGTGTTTCCTTGTTTTATATTTTTGTTGCGATCTCCTGTGTCCTTATATGAATGTACCATATTACCTTTACATCCTACCTATGAATAAAGCTACCCACAGGTGAGCTGGTGAACAGCATGACATTTTGCTGCCACCAGCTTGGCAACTCCTGAAGGCCAGGCGCTCGTGCAATGCTCATCACGGCGTTTCTCAGAGTACTGCTCCAGAGCACGCAGATGATAGCAGGGTGTATTTCCACCAAGTTGCACTGCCCAATTTACTAATTAATAAAATGGGGGGGCTGAGTCAAGAAGCCTCTTCTGGGGATTGATGTTAGAGAAGAAACTCCCTGCAGGAGAGTACTAGTGCTCTCATCTCCCTGTGGGAATCCTCCAGGCTCACGGGAGAGGCATCTTCCATGGTGGAGCTCCTCCTCGTCCAGCCTAGGTATTCAGTCCTTGTCCTGGCTGTTAGTGAAGCTGCTGGAGAAATGAGTGGGAGACAGTAGCATGAAGCAAGGGATGGAGGCATGGAGAGGTGCCGATCAGACTCTGCTGCACAAGGCAAGCTGTTAATGGTATATCCCTGCTGTATCTATTTCTAGTCTGCAGCGAGTGATGAGAGAATCGAGAAACTCCTGCTTGTTCAGGTCCCTCCCTAGAAACTAGAGCAGGTATTTAAGAGCATGAATTCTGCTCTGGCCACGTTTGCAAAAGAACCATTTCATGTGATCCTTTGCCATAGAGAGACCCAGGTAAGAGGCCAGATCTTTAAGGTAATACTTTTAGTCAGTCACCAGCCAGGTTGATCTAGGACCACCTGGAGTTCCTCTTGTCTGAAATTCAATTTAGAGGGCACCTAAGTTTGTCTTGCGGCTCTGAGTCTGCTGGGCTGTGAGCAAACAACAGAGGCCAGACGGTTTGAAAAGCCCAGAGAGAGACTAGCAGAAAGGTTTTTTTGTGTCAGGCTGCCTGTGGCTGTCCTAGTGCCTGGTCCTTGACGTGTGGGAATGTGACCGACCTTTGCTACCCTGGGGAGTGAGTAGAAGCACATTCACACACAGTTCTCCTCAAACCCCAAATGACAGCTGGTTACTGGCTTTGCCAGAGCCATTGCAGAACCTGTTTTGGCAGAGAACTGTGCACAGACTAGGGAAACTGGGACTGGTGGCCAACACTAGGAACTGACCTTTTTTGGGGCTAGAAAGCTGGCAGGCCCAGGAATGTCTCCTAGGGTTGCTGCTTGGGTAGAATGACGGAGCCAAGGTGGACCTGTACAGAGCACATAGAGGGGAGAGGAGGAGGGAGACATGGGAAGTTGCCAGCTTCTGCAGGGTATGTACTAAGCCACAATAAATAGTCTCACCAAGACTCTGGCTCCTAGGATTTCTATAGCTTCTTTAGAAATTGTACCCATCAAAGATGTGTGCCAGACTTTCTTGGACACAGGTACTGTTACTACACATGGGGGAGATGGGAACAATCATGGAGGCATCTACTGAGCCCGGCTGTACACAATCACGCTGGTTGGCTCAGCAGCAACACAGATGCTTCTTCTTCAGCAGGGCTTAGCTCCTGATTGTGGCAGGGCCGCTCTGGGGGGCTTTCTTCATGGAGTCTGTCAAGGTGGATTTGAAAAGCCCTGGACCTTCACGGGCTTCACAGGTCAGAAAGTCCTTCCTCAGGATCCCTAGACCGTGAGGCAGCAGCACTGGGTGCTGGGATTCCTCTCTAGAGACTGGGAAAAAGCAGGGGACTGTGAGCCACTAGTGGTTCCTCAGTGGCTTGGACGCCAAAGACCTCACAGGAGTGCTCATAAAAAGGACTTACTGCCATCAAGATGGATATAGGCTCCTGAGCTGCTTTATGCTGGCTTTTTTCTTTCTTTTTCTTTTTTTCACTATTCAGCTAGCTTGTTAAATGTTTCTCAGCTGTATTTCAGCTCAGCTGTCTGACACCTGGATTTTTTTTTTTTTTTTCCCTTTGCCAAATGTCAGTTTTTGGATAATCTGTCATGCACCTCGGGGTTGTAGGCAGATCTTCAAAATACCTGACGCAGTGCTAGAAATGGGAGAGCAGCTTTGCAGCCTGATACCAATGGAAGTTGGCAGGGGGATGCCAGTGAGAATTTGGTGGTATAAGGCATCAAGGCATGGTGGAGCTTGTGAGGCTTGCTGGGGGCTAAGGCAGCAGGTTGGGTCCATACAGCCTATCAGGGTAGGCTGAAATACAAGCCAGAGTGGAGACTGTGTGAGCAAGCAATGTGTCTGGGCTTGCACACAAACTCAGGGCTGAGCCTAAATGAGTAGATGTGTAATGTATGGCATGCATGAGCTACTGTGACAGTAAAGGTGTAATTTGTGTCACGCAGGATAGATGTTGTGCTCTTCTCATTGCTGTGTGCCAGTATTGTGTCAAGAGACATGAACAGAAAAAGCAGTTTTAAAGTAGCTCAGCAGTTGAGTCTTTATATTGATTCAAGCCTTTATATCACATGTAACAAAGTAGAAAAGCCCCATCAGAGAGACAGGTGGTAACAAGTGAGCTTTAGATGGGCATGAATCATTTCTTACCACAGGTTTGGAAGTGATGCTGTGATTTTTGCTGCTTACCTGTCTCTTTGCTTGTTGGTGCCTAAGGCACTTTCCCAGAAATGCTTCAAAGGACGTATTCTATATACTTGTATGCTGTGATGAAGAAAAGTGGTTTCTCCTCAGAAGAAAAAAAAGTCTTCCAAGGTGAGGAACTTTTAGTCTTCACTCCATATCACTTGATAATCCGCTACGACTATATATAAGAAAAAATGTGGTCATCGAAGAGAGAAAAAAAAAAGTAAGTCAGATTTTGGTTGAGATCACCCAATGGAGAAAGGTGTGGGAGGACAATGGAGATGGAGGAAGAAGTTAGGGTCTCAGGGAGACCTAAATGGAAGTGCCGGCCCTGCTGGAGGCTGCAACTAACTTTAATGGGGTAAATATATGGTCTAAATATCTAGACAAATTTTAAAGAAATTGATGAAGATATATTTATAGATGGAGCTTGAATGATTGCAATGTTGTGCTCTGATTCATTAGTGTATAAAACTGAAGCTAAACCACCAACTTCAACTACATTGCAAAGGGTTTTTTTACCAATAACAATGAAAAACAGAATTTGGCTTTCATTTCCTTTATGTAAAAATAGCTCTTGTGTTAAATTATCCAATAGAAAAGTTTCACATTAATTTTTTTTACATTCTGCACCACCTGTGAACATAAACACGTTTATTATATATATGTCCTGGCTTGTTACCAGACGTTGCAATAGTCTACACTCTGTTGACACAATTTTTCAGTCAGTGGGGTTTCTTCTAGTAATGGGCAAAAATGCAAAGTGGAATTAAAAACAAAGCAGAGGCCTAAAGTCATGGAAAGAACAAGGAGAAACTATCATTTTCCTAACAACCTCGGGGACTGATCATGGTGTAGCATTACTGCCATGAAGGGTACAAAGGTCTTCACTATCTGCCAGGAGTTTTCTGATACGCTGCAGAGGAAAAGCTCCTTGATTTTGCTCATTTGCAGAGCAGAAACAGCAAGGTCAGTTCTGCAGGGGTAAGAGACGTTGGAGGAAACACCTTGTTTCTCTCCTGGATTCTTTTTTGAAACAAAAAACAAAATTGAAAGAACTCATCCTTCCAGCTGAGGAACAAAGTAATTCTGAAATGATAAAAATGTTGGCACAGATTTAACTTCTGATTTTGATCATAACCTTACTTCTGTAGGATTTTGGCCTGGAAGTTCAGTATGTAGGATGATAACAGAAATTATTGTACCAGTAGCTGTGGAGTCTCTAATCAATCTGATAAAACTGTATTTCTGGAAAATTCCAGGGAATCATTCATAGTCCCTCCCTTCTCTGATAAAAATGAAACTCTGTCCATAATCAGAGCTGAGGAGCTGCAGGGAGAAAAGATACAGAAGTTTGGTTTTTCCTCAACAGCAATTTTAAAGGAGCTGTTTGCCTAATGCTTATATGCCATAATCCCATTTTGTTTTCAGAGCTTGCCGAAGATTATTGTCTTTGATTTTTATGTAGAAAAAGCTCTCAGAAAAGTTACCTTTCGACAATTCCCAGTGGTAAAATACTTAAGATAATCTCCTTATCAACCCGAGGGAATCCTAATATAGGAAAATTGTTTTTACCCCCCTAAGAGTTTCTTTCTGCTCACAAGGTCTTTGACCACTTCCCTTTTGTTTGGAGGGTGAGGCAGATTTGAAAAGCCTGTATTGATCTGGTAAAGCCTGGCAGCCTTAGCTAACATGGCAGCTTCAGCATTTTTAATTGAAAGTTTGAAGCTACATGTGACTTCTTCTTTATTTTTAAATTTAAAACTAATATCAAGTGCTTAATTTAAAAAAAAACAAAGAAAATGTTAACTTTTTTTGTCTTGTGATATCAGTGGCAGTATCTCAGTGAAATGAATTTTGAAATGTATTTGAAGAATTTCTTTTTGGAGGCAGCTGGTTTTCTTTTCTGTGCCCTCTTATGCTATGTATTCAATCCTAAATAATTGTCAAGGACCTGAAAGTAGAAGATGTGCTTATACTGTTGTATGCTATTGTGCTATTGCACAACACTCTCTTATTTTGACAGATATTTTTAGAGCCTTTAACTTCAGAGAATACATGTTATTAAGTATGCTGTATGGAGTATTTGTCTACATTTCTATAGTGAAATGTTCATATTTTTGCTTGATTTCCTATCAGTGAGTTAGGGATTCAGTGGTGTTGATGCTGGGTGTCCTGGAGTCCTAATTCATCCAGTCTTCATTACATAAGCTTAACTTTCAATTAAGAGTCTGATAAATTCTGAAAAAATGAGGTAATTCAGGGAGAATGCTGGCTGTCTCATGCTGTTTCCCCCATGATCGCTAAACTCACATCTTGTAGGTTTATAAATAATGTTCGCTCATTGGCAAAAGTGAGTAGGGGATTTCAGGTGTGGTCACTGGGTCTACCCTGACCTTTCCCATGCACTGCTCCAGCTGTAGTTACAAGGAGCGGTGGGGAGTGCATGGAGAGTGACCGTGGACCCATGAAATCATGATTAATGTGTTGCTTCATGCTGGTTGTGAGTGTCTGTCAGGCTGGCACCAAGCAGTCTCTGCTCAGCCACGGCAGCTTTTCAGACCATCCCGTGACAGGAGAGAGGAGGATGCGAAATCACTGCACAGCAAGGGGGGTCTGCAACCCACGACCACAAGAAGGGTCTGCAACCCAGGACTGCAAGAGGGAGGAAACCCAGTTGTTTTCTTCCCTTTGTCTCAGCTGGGCAAAAAAGGTTGTTCTGTAGTTCAAGATGACATTAAAGAATGGATGATGCTCTTTGCTTGCTGGATGCAAGTTCCTGCTGCTTGCTCAGTTCACCCAGCTGAATTCCTTACCGTCGAAATCAACATTTGTTTCACTTTTCTCTGCCCTTTCCTTCAGTGTGCACTTCGGTTTCCGTGACCAATAAAAAGATGTTATCAGTCAAATCTGTTTTTCCATAAAACAGAGACAAATATGTCCTAAAATGAATCCTGTTTTCCCCATGGAGACTGAAGGCTTTTTTCTGCCTTTGTGGATTCCCTGTTGACACCATTATATGGATGTTAAAGCCAGGCACTTTCAGAGAGATTAGTGTGAGGGGAGGGAACATAAATCCAGACAGAATAAAAGAAATTTCCACTCCCATGACAACAAGAATGGAAGGAGAGTGGCCATTACTTGTATGAGAGCAGGAGCAGCTCCCTGACAGCATTTAACAATTCCCTAAGAAGGTTGATGTGCCATAAACTATAAGCCTAGAAATGGGAGGTCAGGATAACAGTACCACCATTCATTACCAGAAATGTCTCAGCTAATTCAGAAAAAATCCTCTTTGCACAAAATCTTCTTATCATCATCAGTGATTGCAATGAACTTACTTATGCATGCCTAGCTATGGATTACATTACGCGGTAACGTATAGGAAAGAACCTCAAATAAGGTAGCTCAGTTTAACACAGGTCATGCTTCACTGAAAAGGAAGTGGAGGTGGAAAAGAAATGAATTGAGGTCAGTGCTGCATTAGGTGTCCATCAGGCTCCTGCAGCAAACTCCAAAGAATATGTCTTGCTGTTCACCAGAGAATGAAATTTAATGTAAATCACATTGTTTTTCATCTTTATAGTAGAGATTGCCAGCAAGATGATTTCCAGGTGAACGTGCCCTCTTCCAGTCTCAGTAACTTTCAACAAATGAGTATAAAATTACCCTTAAAAGCAGGATTCCTACAGCTCTCCTTTTTTTGAAGGAGAACTACCTGAGTCTTTGTGTACATGCGGATTTATTCTAGCTCATGAAAGACTGTTAACTCTTTTGCATATGAAGAGCTCCATCAGGTTCAGGTTTCTGCATGCAAAGTCAAATATAAATTTATGTATACCCAAGGAACATTTTTATTCTGTGGCCAAAATCTTTTATCTAGAGCACCATAAAGTAGGCAAAGCATTAGTTCTCAGTTTTCATAGCAAGTGAGCAGGGCCAGACCCTGCTGTAACTCAGAGAAAGACTCTTGCCAGATCCTATTCTGTCAGATGGAATAGTTGAAACGTAGCCAATGACTTCAACATTTAAAAATGAAAGTACATTATAGACCAAAAACTTACTCTGGTTTGTTTGTTTGTTTGTTTGCTTTTCTACTGGCTGCTTGTCCATAGATTTTGTGGATCTATTGGGACAGTCATTCTTTTCAATATATTTTCTTCTACATGCGTGTGTATGTTTAAGATAAAAAAATAATTGTTTACCATTAGAAAAGTCTCTGGATTGCTAAGTATCCCCGTACGACACTAGAATGTGTGTCATTGCAACTATTAAGAAGTCAAAAACATGCAGTGCAGATGTCTGATTTGGGGAAAAAGGGTAAATCCTAGGAAAAGGTACTGTAGAGGAAAGGACAGAGATAAAAGTTTAATTTCAAGAGAACTGTTGTGTGTCCTTTGATTCAAGTGCTTTTCACTATATGTGTGCAAACAACAAAAACTAGTAAATGACTCAGGATAAACCCAGTCAAGGGTTAAGATCGTTATCACCTAGAATCAGAAATGGATATTCCTCCTTGGTAAAACAGGGAAAGACTGGATGCATTGCAGATGGTTTACGTCTTCTTGGCAGTGCAGCTAAATGAACACTAGGCAAATTCTTGTTTAAAGGTAGAGGTGAAAGTAAATCTATTTTCTTATTTTCTCTGGTGATCCATGGCTGCTTTGTTGTGTGCTGCTGTACTGGTTGTCCATCGAATATATACAGCTCTCTGGGAGCACAGGTGAAGGTGGAGGAATAAAAGACAAGACAGATGTGTATTAAGGATGATTGACACTGTGTAACAACTGGCAAAGAATCTACACAAAAAGGATTTTTTGCAGATCTTACTGGGGAATAGCAAAGAAGGAACAGCAAGCACAATACCGTCTTCAGCAGATGTTTATATCTAAGAAGCTTGAAAATGAGAGGAGATAGTGTAATGATGTTATTTCATCCACTAATCAAACATACAGGCCTGTACCAGCACGGTTGCATGTCTGAGGGTTTGAGAAGCTTCCCATGCACTTAAAGGCAGAGAGACAGGTCCAGGGCAAGAACACAACGGGGCAGCTCGCCCTGCCCGTGGGGCCAGGTCCCTTGGGACTATCCCTGACACAAGATCACAGCCAAGACCGGGCTGTGACCCTACACTCCGGTTATAGCTCTGAGTTGATGGCCTCCAGCTGTGAGTATCAGTGCCACAAATGTGTACAAAGCACCAGCCTTGGCAAGCTCCAAGGCCACCTGATAGAGTTCATGAAGTGAAAGGGATTGTGCAAAAGCCCTTATGCTGTGTCTGACAGACAGCTTGGCATACAGCTGGCCACACGGTGACCTCAAAGTTGATTTGGAGCCAGTTGCTTTTCCTTCAAAGCATAAGGTTTGCTTAAATCTGTTTGGACTGAGGATTTAGAAAATGTGAGAGGGAGAAGGAAGGAGAAGTAGTCCAGGCCAACAGCCAAATTTAAAACTGAAAGAAGGGCAGAGATGATTGAATATAATTCTTGGGAGAACTGTAGGCTGGTGTGCCTCAGTTCTTGAGGAGGCACTTCAGCAAATCTCCCCTTGATAATGAGGCTCAAATCTGCAGAGGTTGGAAGGTCCTGGGTTTTTGACAGACTCTACTGTAACAAGCACCTTTCTTGGAAAAAAAATTGGTAACAATTAATCCCTGTAAAGGATGTTCTTTCATCCGCGGATCAGAAATATCGCAAGTTACAACTCATTAAAAAGATTCTCTCTGGGCTCCTGTCCAAAACTAGTGCCAGCTTTCTCCAAGCATTTGCGCAAACACAACTGCCACCATCAGTGCTGTCTTCCTGGGGAAAAATCCTTCAATGCTTGGTGGCTTTGATAGCCAGCCAGCCACTAACGTGCCTGCGGTTTTCTACTGCTGCCTACAAGGTACTACGAGGCTGAACAAAGCTGCACGGCTGCGAGCTGAGGTACCACAGCACAAGGTCTTCTAACCCTGCTCAGCTCCCAGGCATTGCATGGCTCCGGGGGTGAGTTATCCAAATGGGCTGTGGGCGTAATACAGGCTAGCTGTGTGAATGCTAACAGAGAAGTAGAAAATGTTGTAGCTCAATCGCAACAATGTCTTACAGCAGGACAGTATCATTCGGCTTTCCCACCACTGCAGGTGTCCAGGGTATCTACAAAATTCGGGGGAAGAACAAGGCTGCTCATAATGGGACGGAGAGAGGTCAGCCTGCTCGGAGCAGAGTGCCAAAGCTAATAAGTAGGAAATGTGGACGGAAGAGACAAGCCTGAACTCATGCTCCTTTTGGGAGTGTAATTCCCTTATAGCAGGCTGCAGTGCTGTGGCAAACCCTAATAAAGATTCATAGTCCTCCAACCACCCATGGATTTGGATGCCGAAACAAATCACAAAGGATGGAGCTAGTGAGGGGCCGTTTACCCCCTTTGCCAGCGCCAAGCAGTCGTTAGATAAGGCTGAAGTAATTCTCATGTCAAGTCCAGAGGTGCTTGGAGAAACAGGTAAACATCAATGCTGTGTTTGCAGATGTCAGATGCCTGCAGGATTAGGTGGCCACTGAGCAGGGAGTTGAAGTCAGGTACCTGCAGAAAAAGTCAGCATGTATTAGAAGCTGTTCTGAGTTGGCTAGAGCCAACACGAGGAACACACGGTTTCTCTGCTGGGGAGGTAGTGGAAGGATTGAGAGGGAGCGTCTTCTTGGGGCAGCTAATTTTGCTGTGGGGTATGTCCCAGGCAAATCCCAGCTCAGTCCCCAGCGTGTTTCACACCCAAGACTTCTTGCTCCAGGCAGGAGTTTCAGGCCCGGTTCCTTGGACGTTGAGTCCACTGTGCCATCACATGACCTGGGGTCGGGCTCAAGAAGTACTTGCTCCACTATCCCTACTAACTTGCTGCGAGGGGAAGGATGAGGGGGCTTTTAATTACTGACTCTTCTTTATTTGGAGATCCTTCCTGGCCTCAGTGCTGTCAGCTAGCTGAGACATTTGGGTTTTCTCCTAGGAGAAACGGGAGTTTTAAGAGGGCACTTCTGTTCCACTCACAAAGTAAAAGAGAGACTTAACATTTTGTATCTGGAAAAGATCTAACAAACATTTACTTTGTGCCTCACCAGGGCAGCACTGCTCACCATTTAATACTACTTGGCACTCACATTGTGCTAGTTAAGGACAAAGTACTTTACAAATATTAATTAACCTTCATAAGAGTATGAGACGTTCAGTTTTCAGAGGGGAAAACCCAGAGGGCAGAGATCTTAAGCAAGGTCACACACACAGCATCACTGTTGTTTCAATATCTTCTGTTTTGAGAGAACATCCTCAGGAGGGAAATAACTTGAGGAATGTGGACCTATTGGGATTGCTGACATGGTTGATGGGTGAAGAAGGGGAGAAACCTTTTGCTCAGCCAAGCAAAGGAGAAATGCCTCAGTGATATTGGAAAGCAGGGGTGGACTGCAGAATATGCTCAAGGCCAGCAATAGCAGATGTGCCAGTGAGATCAAACCGGAGTGAACTGCTTCCAAAGCAGCCCTAACACACAGGGACTGAAATAATTGAAAGGTTCCTGAACTATAGCACCAAGTACAAGGTGTTAGTTTCACCTGTGTTGGTCAAACAACTGCTCCAGCAGTGGCACTTCAAATGTCAGCACTTGCCAATATGTACCAGAGTGGTTAGCTCAGCTGAGGGTCCTAGACCCTGAGATGCAAAGTGTTCCTTTGTGTTCAAAAAGGGAAATACGATGGTAAACACACTGGCAAATATAAATGGGAAATAATTTTAAATGGTGGCAAATGTGTATCATATCCCCTTTGAAACCAGATACTGCAGATCCTAGTTTTAATTTCACTGGCACCTCCTGTGTGGAACTACCGTCCAGAGAGTTTCAGTACATTGCACAGCAATACTGAACCCACAGGCTTCTAAAAAAGATGTGAAAAATACATCTTAAAAGAATTGCAAGATGTATTCCACAAAATGAAATTTTTTTTTCTTTTTTTGCCTGGAGTATACTTTTATAAATTAATAAAGGAACTCTTACAAATATTGTCTCCTGAGATGCTGCTTACCCTTGCACATCTGGTAAGAGACTTGGAAAGAATTTAGTGCAGGTGCCAGTTGAAAAAGTCACCTGCAGTCCTGGGATTACTTCTGACTTCCTACTTTCTTTTTAAAGTAAAGGAATAATGCAACTTGACAATACAGTATTACCTTGCTGCCCAGAAAGGCAGTTTTAAAAGATTCAGTGCCTAAATAAGATTTTCAAAGAGTTTTTACTGCTTTTCTTAGTACACAGCCCTACAAGTACACAAGCCCTCCTGCACAGGCAGGAGGTTTATTGAACAGCATTTTGCCTGGATAACAGCAATATCAAAGGGATCCAACTTTGGGTTAAGCCGGGTTTTATGGATCTGCTGTTTCTCTTTAAAGCATTTTGCCATTCTGCAGTAATTTGCCTGTTTCTTTCTATTGTATCTGAATAGCCAGCAATTATGTATGTAGAGATCAAGAGGAGTATATTCATGGAATAAGGCTAGCAACCTTTCTTTGAGGGTGAGGGAAAGGTGACCACTTACAAAGAGGTATTAAGAAGAAGTAAAATGACACAGTTTTCTGTCAAGGACAGTTGTGGAATCAAAAGCACAACTAGGACCTTCTGTCTCTGATACTGGTTCAAAATTAACAAAACAGAATTGCCTTGGAGAACGATATAGCAAAACACAGTGCTGTCAAATAAGCTATGTAATTCTGACACATTTTGTTATCTTCACAAATTGCCACTTTAAACACACCAGTAAACTAATATATCTTGGCAGACTATTTTTCTTAGGTTGTGGAGTATATTAATGTATCATCCCAATGTAATAATATTGTGGTTTATTAGTATATCAACTTCAGTACTCAATTTGGCCACTTCTGGAGCATGATTTCATTAACCTACCGTATCTTGGTTACTTACAAGTTCAGTACAGCAAGCTCCCTCCCTCCTCAAACTACAGCTCTTCAGCAAATCTTTCTATAAGTGAAAATGTAAATTTCAATGTCTACACTCAATAAGGTATTAACTCCATCAAAAATTTCTATCTATCGTAATACCATTTGGGAAAACTAAGCCTATTACCAGAAAATTCAGCTCTTTTCAAGTTTCAGGTTTGCATTTGAAAAGTAGGCCATTAACATGAGTGCTGCAGAGCACAGACTCCAAGCCACTCCTACCTATAGGTACATGAAATAACTTAAAAATTGGAATAAAATCCTTCAAAAAGGAATGGCTATAAGACAAGTGGACTTATCCAAAATGCTGTTTGTGAGGAATTTATGAGACTGAAGGACCAAATGAATTTTAAATTCTCTTTTGGTAGTCATAAATAACTTCTCATCCAAGACCAAAATCAAGAACAAACACTGTTCTGTTGTACCCTGGGCTTGTCCACTAAAGTCACTGAAGTGCTACAGAGAACATAATTTGGCACATGATGTATTTGTTACTTGACATTTGCGTATAGTTCTTGCATGACAGTAATTGGAATGATTGCAACTGTACCCTTGCAGAATTTTGTTCTTTTTCCATTGATGCAAGTCTGGGGTGATTACATTGATACCTATTGGGGGATCCTAGTTCAGCAATCTTGTCAGAGCCAAATTTGCCAAATTTTTTAGTTCTTCACCATAGTCTTAAACTTCTTAGTGCGCTGGAAATTGTTATGAGGCAACTGCTGGGTTACTGTAAGTTTGGCATACAGCATTGGCTGAAAAGCAGGGCTGTAAAAGTGGCTTTAAAAGGACCTTATAAGATCAGGTATTCCCCAGTGATACAGTGTTGCTGACACTCATTAAAAGCTTCAGAGTCTTTCCAAAAGCCTAAAGACAACCAGGTTGATTCTGGACTCCAGTACTCCCTACAGCGCCCAGCTGCACACTGACACCTGTAGCACAAGTGACAGCATGCCACCTGATGTATCAGGTAGAGAGACTGAGCACGCTGCTGATGTCTTAAGTGCTTGCAGTTCCCAACAATCTTTTAATTTTCAGGCTCCATTTCTTTGTGATCAGTTTGCACTTGTTCTTTCACCTAAACAGCCCTCCTGCCTCCTTGATGTTTGCACTCATATATTTATATGCAGCAGACCCCTGTTCTCTCAGCCTTCATTCTCCCAGTATAAGCAAAGCAAGTGGTTTTAGGGTCTTCTCATATGAAGATTTTCCCCAGTTCCTTATACTGCAGTAGCTGTTCTTTGTGCTTTTCCCAGGTCGAGATCCTCTTTCTGGGGCAGGAATGACCAGCAAAGTTTGCTACGTTCCCTGTCAGTTCTCGCCTGTTCTTTTCAGGTGCATTAATATTACATGTTCTGCTTGTTGCATCAATATATCTGTTCCATATTGCAGATGGCTGTTCAAACGTATTGTGAGACTGACTGTATCAGACTGGGAGCTTTTAACCATCCTTTGCTCAACTACTATGTGTTCTCACCTTCTACATACTCTGGTTTACAGAGGAAGAATTTTTGAGTAGTTCACTTAATTCCATGACTCCAGGCACCAGGGAATCAAAAGGAGCAAGAAGTAAGATGAGAGCAGAGGCTGTCACATGTACCTTGCTGAAGCAAGCCATGGTGGAGGTGAGCTATTACAGCAGCAGTCACCTACTGCATCCCTCGGCTGCAGACTTGCCTCTTGCAACAAGGGTAGAAGGGCACATGCACTCGAGCCTCAGGCTTCCCACTTCAGTCTAGCACCTTAGCTAAAACATCTAACGAAGTAGTCCATGCTAAACTACCAGGCTGTAAGCTCTGGTGACTGAACTGAGGATGTGTACCCTGTCCTTCAGCTGTAATGGAGCAGAAAGGTTTGCTGGAGGGAGGGGAGAACAGCTGAGTGCAGTGTTAGCTTCAATTGCCCCGGCAAGAATCAGCACTGAATTTCTGCTGGAGCCTGCCGTCATCGTCATTGATAAGCAAGGAAGTTAGTCCCTCAGCTCAACTGATGGAGGTTTTTTTCGTGGGACTGAGAGTTCGGTATCCAATCCTGGCCGATATCACTGCCAGAGGGAACTTTAGCCTTGGCTGCAGAGAGCCAGAAGCCTATTTGCCTTTGAAAATCCAATATAACCCCTGCTTGGTGTAAGAACTTGACAGCAGTGTAATAAATGTGCATGAGTTATTGATTTATCCTTCAGCTTCTGATCTGTCCTTCATTTTATTAAACTAACTTTATATCACAGGTTTTATGACTGATAGAAAAATATAATTCTATTTCTGTTCATAGAATCATAGAATCATAGAATAGTTTGGGTTAGAAGGGACCTTTAAAGGTCACCTAGTCCAACCCCTCTGCAATGAGCAGGGACATCTTCAACTAGATCAGGTTGCCCAGAGCCCTGTCCAACCTGACCGTGAATGTTGCCAGGGATGGGGCATCTACCACCTCTTTGGGCAACCTGTTCCAGTGTTTCACCACACTCACTGTAAAGAATTTCTCCCTTATATCTAGTCTAAATCTACC
>VYXH01009265.1:263648-321892 GCA_013397275.1 Burhinus bistriatus | reverse complement strand
TGCTGCAGCCCAGGATACAGTTGGCCTTCAGGGTTGTGAGTGCCCCTTGTCGACTCGTGTCTAGCTTTTCATCCACCAGTACCTCCAACTCCTTCTCAGCAGGGTTGCTCTCAATCCCTTCATTCCCTAGCCTGTATTGATACTGGGGGTTGCCCTGGCCCAGGTGCAGGACCCTGCACTTGGCCTTGTTGAACCTCATGAAGTTCACATGGCCCCACTTTTTGAGTCTGTCCAGATCCCTCTGGATGGTATCCCATCCCTCAGGTGTGTCAGCCACACCGCTCAGCTTGGTGTTGGCTGCAAGCTTGCTGAGGGTGCACTCAATCCCACTGTCTGTCATTAATGAGTATATTGAACAGTACTGGTCCCAGTAGGGACCCCTGAGGGACACCACTTGTCACCAATTTCCATCTGGACATTGAGCCTTTGACCACTACCCTCTGGATGTAACCATCCAACCAATTCCTCATCCACTGAACAATCCACCCATCAAATATATATATCTCTCCAATTTAGAGACAAGGATGTTGTGGGGGACTGTGTCAAAGGCCTTACAGAAGTTCCAGATAGATGACATCTGTAGCTTTCCCCTTGTCCACTGATGTAGTCACTCCATCATAGAAGGACAATAGGTTGGCCAGGCAGGACTTGCCCTTGGTGAATCCATGCTAGCTGTCTCAAATCATGTCCCTGTTCTCCATATGCCTTAATGTAGATTCTAGGAGGATCTGTTCCATGATCTTCCCAGGCACAGGAAATGTTCCTTGTGCCCCTTTCCCTAAGGGAGACAAGTAATCAGTGACACAATCTTCAACATCATCTCTGATCATCTGATCCAGAATCTGCTTTTGCCTCCCAGTAAGAGAATTGGAGCAGTTTAAACAGAAGGGCAGATGTCAAATAGCAAATAACAAACATTACTGTTGCTCATACATGAAGAAGAGTATTTGTACAAAGACTAGCCATACTCCAAATATCCGTTCAGAAAAACACTTGTTTTTCTGAATGCTCACAAATAAGAATGATGGTTGAGCTGGACAACAGCTGCTTCAAATAGGAACAGTTCTGTTACTCACGGAAGATTTCAATCACATTTGATCTGAAGCATTGAGAATATATTCACTAGTTACTATTTCCCATCTCCTGTTTGCTGATGGATTCCTCTCTTGCATAATGGTTTGCTACAATATATCACTGAAAGATAATGAGGCATTGCTTAAGCACACTGCATTCTCATAAGATAACAAAAGAGAAAAAAAATAAAATACATAGGTTGTACCTATATCCTGCTTCTGCTGTCAGTCTCTAAGATTGATGGACCGTCTTCTATTTCTTTCTTTTCATTCATGATTGTGTTTTTATTCAAATCATTGATTTATCATGGATCTAATGATTCTTTTCTGGTTTTCAACTTGAAAAATATCCATGTCCCAGTTCATTACTGTAGTATTTGTCATCAGAACAACACCATCAATCATTTTAAGTTTAAGATCAGACGGGAAAGTGGAGGAAGGTCTGGATGATTTAAAGACAATGTGCAGAAGAGATCTGAAAAACTTTTCTGCTGTAGAGAAAGAATTTTTTTAGACAATAATAATAAGGCTTTACTGGAATTGGGATTTCTCTAGAAAGTGGGTACTGTGAACTGTGGCAGTCGTTAGAACAACATTATGGATGGTTTTATCTGTGGAGAACTTGGAACGTATCTATCCATGGATTTAGGTAGTGTATTGCCAAGAAAATCTTATATCAGCTTTAGCTTTGGTTTTCATGTTTAAACTCAATGGCTATCAACAGTCGTTAAGTGAAGTATTCAACCACCTACCTCCTGGAAAGACACCTTTGCTGATGCGGAATCAAAAATAAGGCTTATCTCAGCAGAAGGGGAAGAGAGGAGAGTCATGGCCTGTCAGAGTCACAGGAAAACGCCACAAGAGAGAGTTTGGTCATAGGTTGGACCATGGTGGAGACAAGTTGGTTATAAGGGTTCCTGGCTGGCTGGGTGTCCCACGCTTCTGCTCTGACAGTCAGGAGCTTGAAATCTGAACATGGAGTGAAGCAGAGAGGATAAAGGCACAGCTTACCTGTAATTCTATGCCTGTTCAGGGTCTATTTGCAATCCCCCTGTTATGGCTGTTGACATATAATCCCAGTTCTGCCCTGTGGAAGTATCTTTACAAGACATGAATGTACAAAAGTAGATTGAAGAAAATAAGCATTGATTCTCACTTGCCAGTGAAGTCCGTGCACTTTGATATCTAGTCTGAATTTCATGGGTATGAAAACTGCTGCGCTCATGAATTTCAAAACAGGTTGCGATATATATATCTCTCAAGATTATCTTTCAAATCTAACTCTTTTTTTATGCCCAAGGAACACAATAAATAAAACAACACAAAAACCATACTACCTTTTGCATGATAAATAATTTCAGCAATTTCAGACTCTTCCATTTTACAAAGAGCAATATATGGAAAAAATACATAGGTCCAAATGAATCCTTATTATAGAATAATATTTACCAATTGCATTTCTGTGAGGAGTACTTTCTTGGTCTATAAAGGTCAGGTGAACATGTGGTCTCCTTCATATCTGTACTACCGTAACACGTCCTTGGTGATACCATAAAGATATGACTGAAAAACAAATCTTATCCAGTCTTGTTAATGTGCCACTTAGTTGGTGTCTAACATACTGTTTGGACTGATATCCAAATTCTCAGACATATCTAGAGAAATTCTTCAAATATATTTAAAAATTTATTTTACTGAGATACTGCCATTGATATCACAAGGCAGAAAAATGTTAACATTGTCTTTTGAAATTAAGAACTTGAATTTAACATACTTAAGATTAAAAATAAAGAAAAAGGCACATCTAATTTCAAACTTTCAGTTAAAGATGCTCAAGCTGCCAAGTTATCTAAGGCTGCCAGATTTTGCCAGATCAACACTGGCTTTTCAAATCTGATCTTAAAAAAAAACAACCTGAGGGAGTAGTGTTGTTGATTGAGCAAAATCTAGAAATGTATACTGACACACAGCAGGGAATTGGTGATAACTCCTGTGTGCAGTCTTCATTTCTGTGATATGACCACAATTCACTTAATATAAGAGAAAATGGCCAGCTGGTCCTGTTGAACTGAAGACAGCAAGCTGTGCTCCGTTGCCATTAAGCTCAAGAAAAACACAGTTCTTGAAAATTTAATTTTTCAAAATGACTTGAACTATTCTGTATTTTTTCCCAAATATTTCTATAAATGACTAACTTGTAACTCTGACTGAGATCTTCAAAAGAAAAAGTTTCAAGTTGTGGTGAAAAAACGAACCTGTTCTCAGAATTTATTTTGCAAAGAAGAAAATGTAGCTCATCTTTTAATGTACTGTAAGGTGAAAATAAGACAGAAGATTAATAATTACAAGTTTTCATTAGTGGATGGGCTATATATTGCTGCTTCATATCTTGAAAAATGTTGAGTAGAGCACCATTATTCTAGTAACCAAGTTCTTGTACTTGACTACAGTAATGGCATTTGCCATTGTCTTCAAGTAATGGTGGGAAATAAAGACAAAACCATAATTAGAATCACTGTATCCAAACATATGGAGCAGTTAGATACAGAAACAAGTGTAAAATTATTTCTCTCTTATATGTTGATCCTTTGAGACTCCACATTTTTTCTGTCTCACTGTTCTACTTAAATTAATTTACCAAACATAAAACCACAGTCTTACTTGGAAAAATATTATAAAAACAACACCAAAAAGTCCCATCAATCCTCACAGTTTACATTTACTTTATGTAATGTTTATGTTATAAAATAGAAAAGAAGCACAGGGCAGTGTGTGGATGGAAACAAGCTGCCCTTTTAGAAGCATTTGTCCTCCGCACAACTGTTATTTTCTTCCAGCAGTGAATCTGTACAAAGGTTTCCTGCACAGGGAATAAATTAATGCTTCTATTTAAAAAGGACAAATATTATACTGCAAGCCATGCTTATGCTATCACAGTGAAACAGATGCTAGAGAAGTAGCATTTGGACATTGTTTTTGCAGAAACAAAAGGTTTATCACTGGAGTAGTATAACGTTAACAAGAGTGCTGACCTACTTACACACCATAACACTCTGAGGAGTGTCTGGGGAGGTAGGAGACCCAGGAGCAGGGCATGTTTTACAAGCCAAGTCATGAAACTATGACCAAGAGCACAACTTTCTTTGTAGCAGCTATTTATCGTTGACAGAGAAATATTGGACAAGTTTATTTCCATCTCTGTACAGATATTTAAGGTTTAGTTGTCTAATTCTCCACTGATTGCTCTAGGCTTCCACTACATTCGATGGAGAGCAACCCACACATGCAATCTCTCTGACCTACTTTAACTACCTACCTCCAGATGAGATTAATTTCTCCCTGGATGTGCCTGCTTCTCCCAGCTGCCTATAACGGGAGGTAGGGTAAATAGCCGAGAGTTTGACAACTAACTTTTTGAGACCTGAATGAGATAGATCCCACACGTGGTCTAAGAAGAGTACCTCCATGACTGATAAATACCTAAGCTAAGTCGTGTAAAGAAATGAGCACGCTCTCATGAATTTCTTACGAATGTGACTAATGAAATGACCACTAGCTGAATTGATATGGGGTCTGTCCACACTGCACCACAGACTCTCCCTGGTGACTGAATGGATAAACTACCTTACGCTACCTACACTTAGATAGTCTCGTAGTTTACCTCATGGTGAAGTCTAGACATACCTAAAGTGGAAAAGCTGGATAGAATCACATCTATTCACCGTGGTGACAAAGTGATGGGAAAGGTGTACCCAGTATAGACAAAACAAAATAGCTGAGAGACATCTTCTCTGGGGCATTAAGACCCAACAGCTCTTTAAAGTAGTTAGTGTTCTTTCCTCTAAGGCTCTAGAATACATTTACCAAACCAGTAAATGTGACTTTGCAGTAGTGTAAGGACGTTATGAAAAACTGATTGTATGTTATTGAAATTATACATAAATACAGACAAATTTAGTATTAGGCACAGTTGCTTCATCTCAGGTGATTCTGCTGCTGGTGAGTAACAAGATGTGGCTGACACAGAGGTACCCAGTTAGCAGCACATTATCTCAGGGCAGTAGCACAGCAGTGTATCACACTTGCACATCACTGATGGTATATACAAAGCAAGCTGGTTTTTATCACTCTGCAGATGAAACAGGTAAAAACCACGGAATAAAATGGTTTAAAGTGAGCTAAATTAAAAAAAAAAAAAAAAGAAAGACTAAACGCCCCAGACTCATGGGTGAGCTACAGTCAGCTTTAAATCCTATCAAAACTTCCATCAACAAAATCTCTACAGCTTTTTAACGTAGTTTCAGAGGTACCTGCTATGGCATGCCATAAAATCATAATGGAAAAATAGTTCCTGGTACCATTACCTATGTGTTTCCAAAGTATCTACTTCTGGGGCTGGGTTCTCTTTAACTGGTCAGCATGCTGATGAATTGCTAGGTTTGATAGCATTTCTGCTTGTTCTGATGGAATATTTTTTATAATCTTCCATCTTTAGAGAAAAAAAAAAAGGTTATTTAGACTCTTACTGTCTTCATAATAGATTGTCTTACTTGGGAGGAAGCATTAAATTCAGTTTACCTAGGGACAGAGCAGAGAGGATTTAAGGAGAGGTAAATCTCCAGCATGGTTCAGAGATGTTTGTTTTCTCTGTGTCTTCTCTTATATGAATCTGCATTAAATCTTCATCTGGAAAATGCTGAACAAAAATGAGTGCAATCCTGTCTCTTTATGAAGCTGACCTTGTTCCTGGCTTGGTGCTCTGGATCCAATGCCTGGCTTTCCAGGGGCGCTGGGCAAGGCACTGATATAGTAAATCCCATTAGTTTCTAACAACATACACATGAGATTCTAGTACACAAACTTATCCTGCCCAGTGTGCTAACTTCCAGTTCTGGGAGACAGGTGCCATGTCCCAGCTCCGGCTGTTTTACACCGTTTGGAGGTTAGCTCTTCAGAGGTTCTATTTGTTTGGCACACTTTGCTCATCGTAACACACCTGGTATTTCTGCAACGCTATATATTTATGATAAGCTCCCAATACATCTTAGTTGCTCTCGTGTCCGAACCTCTCCCATAAGGTGATACATGGCTATGTGACTTTGATTTCACACTCTTTCCTGAGTTTTAGTTCTGGATTAGATCCTACTCACCTGCTGAAACAGTGAATCCCCAGGGCCTGCCCAGTAATATGTGTGGGTTTTATAGGTCTATGTACTCTGTAGCACACATAAATGACACATTCTTTTTTTAGCAAAGCATCAAACCTAACTAGCCAGTGAAGATACCAGAGCTGTTAGCATAGCATTTGAGTATACCACTTGTCAATATTTGTATTATAGCAGCACACAGAGGCTCAGCCAAGTCCAAGGTCTCCAGTGCTGGTGCTTCACCAGTGCCCAAGCAAACTCCAGCCCCACAGGTGGTGGGAAAGTGGGAAGAGAAGCGACAGCATGCAAAATGCGCATACTTGGCTTTTTAGAGACAGCACTAGCTCAGCAGCTCTTATTCGAAAGCAAAGGGGCTACGTCACTGCAGCGCTGAGGGATCAGCACCGTGGCTCTTAGCTGAGCTGTGTCCTCGCTGGTCAGATCTGGGGCACAATGGGATGTGTTGGGGCCCCGGCAGCAGGAAGCCATCCGAGAGGGCACTGCAGTGGTACCAAATAAATGGAATTGCAGTTCACAGTTTGGCAGAGCAGGGAGAAGCCAAATAGGGTGCTCTTAGTTTTAGATTTGTCATAACATCGTAGAATCATATGGTAAAATCCTGGTGCTCTAATTAACTTGGTGTTTGCATTACTTGTAAGCAAGCAGTTGTAAATTCAGCCTGAACAAAGGCAAACAAGATGTGGTACACAGATATGGACACTGAGAAACTCTGACCTCACCATTTTGCTGGAGAAATTTTGGACTTTTCAGCATATTATTGTTCTGTTAGTCTTTTACTGCTCGTATAAACCTACACTGTTTCTGTAATTAAGTTTACCGGCTCTTACCATTGACGTACAGACAGAATTACTTCTATTTAATATTCTCTGGTTTAGTCTGTTAGTCAGCCATAATATATCCTAATATGCAAGATTGAAAATCCCAAACCAAGACAAATAAGATATATACATACTTGCCTCTGTGTGTGTGTGTATACTTTCCCTCTTTTCTAAAGCTAGATTTAGTTAAAAGATTCATAAAGCTATTTATTTTGTAATTGAAAAAGAAAAAGGATATTCCTGTGAGAATAGCAGAAAGATAGAATAATGCTTCTCTGCAGAGCTTTTCATTCCTCCCAACGCAGACACCACTGAAAGCAGCTAGCAGAGGTGAGATTTGCTGGGGAAAATTAGGCTCTGAGCAGCATAACCTGAGAATGCTGCCCATGGTTGATAATAGATTGTCAACATTTGGACATGTTAGATACTGAAAACTATACTTCACACTGCAGAGAGTCTTCTTGTCAGCTTCTAATTTCTGTGACTTCCCCTAACTCTTCCTACCCTTGTTCTTTTTTAATGCTGAGACTTGGATGTGGTGTGCTCAGCGCAGCCTGCACAGGATAATCGTAATGGGAAATGGCCTGTAAGGTTTTCTTGCATTTCATTTCCTTCTGTCCTTCACATGTTTGCAACGCACAGCTCCCAGAGGTCTTCGGCCTTTTCCAGTTCTCAGGGCTGTGCTGAGTTAATGAGTGCCCAGGGGCAGTCCTTGCTCCTTGTAGTGGCTATCACAATGTGCACACCATTTGCAGTGTCACCATGCAGCATCGGGTGCATTGTTTGTGGTACTTACGTCCAAAACTACTTGACCAATTTTATTCCAGTGCATTGCAGGGGGATTCCTACTGGCATGCTCTCCGGTTGCTCATGATTGCTAGCTTAATCTAGCAAGGACAGAGGAGGCTAAAGGTGGATGTGGATTATGGCTGTGGAGACTCTTCATTTGAGAGTCACTTGTCTCTTCATAATGAAGAGCATTAATCTTCCAGGGTTTCACTGTGTTTCCAGCCTCTCTTTTGCCTTTCCTGCCATTTACAGTGTTTTCCCTTTCTACTCCAGTGGGCTCTAGACACCCCTTCAGTGATGCACACAATAGTTGAGATAAAGTTTACTTCCAAATTCAGCCCATTGATTTGTACTGACACTTTTACTTTCTACGTGCTTCTAAACTTTGCTGCTTCTACTTTAGAGTGAAACCCAAAGTACCTCAACAAGGAAATTTTTAGTCAACAGATTCAGGGCACCTTGAAACAAAGCACAGAAAGAACATGTTGCCGTTCCCACCACCCACCTGGCTCTGGCTGAGCTCAATATTAAAATGCTGCTCAAAACAGAAGGAGCAAATTAGCACAAGAAACTCACGGAAGCTTCTGGTTAGCTCAGAAGTCCCAGGCTAGCTTCTGGTTTGGCTGGAAGCTAATCTTACAGGATGAAGTCTCTGTGTTTACAGCCCTGCTTGGAAAAGGATATGTTGGAGATTTTTCTGGGGACAGAGCAGGGAGGTGTTCTAAAATACGGAGTTCTCAAAGCCTAGGACATGTCAGCTGTTAAACACTAAACTGAAACTAATCCAAAATAATCAGGCAAACCTTTATGACCTTAGAGAAGGCAGAGCCATGAGCAAGCACTTTGGTGTTTCTCATTCTGCACTGGTTTGGGGGCTGCCGACAGATGTTTAATTTTGAGGACAATGTGCTGTCTCTAGCCTTTTTCTGTTCAGTGGACATGAATCATCCAGCCTCAGAACAACCCATAGCTCTCTGCCTGTCGTCACGGCACTGGGCATCAAAACGCTGTCTCCCTCTTGCCTAACCCGTCTCCAAAAGAGAACGAAAAGTAAAGAGACAGAAAATGTTTTGCAAGGAGCCACAGAACATGGAAACGTTGGCAATCTTCAGCTCTCGCCAACATGAAATCTTCCTGTCCTGTGAAAGGAGAGGAAACCTAATAACTGGGACCTGCAGTCAAATCAACAGAGGTTGGAGTTATACAGCGCTTCAGGCCGCACTTATTTAGGGATCTAAATATGGGTCTAGGTACCTAACCTCAGGCATAAAGGCAAACCTCAGACCATAAGCAAGCTTTAACTCTTTTTTTAATTAAGATAGCAGCTTGCTTATGATAAAGGCTATGCTTGGTCCTACATTTATAAATAAAACCCCAGTAAAACAGTAACTCTGTTGCTACTGAATAGTTCAATACAGCAGGCTAAAAATATCCCCAAATCAATATAGGGTAGAAAAGTTTGTGAAGTTACTGAACTTCCTTATTTTTTTTCAAAATGAAGCTTTACATGCTGCTGTCATTCATAAACCCTGTACATATCAGAAAGCAAGATATTTATTAAAACAATCAGAGATGAGTGCAAGCGAAAAACAGAATAAGAGTTTAAGGTATGATGGATTGTACTGTACCCATCTAGGGTATTTGTTTTTGAACATGAAAATGCAATATTGCATCTTGGATTTAAAAATATATCATATATGATTAAGTTTGAGTATTTAGTGGTTTTATCAATTAATTCAGCGGGAAAAGGAAATCGTGTGGTAATGAAAACTGCTGCTAATGAAAAGGTTAGCAGTACCAGCACTGTAAACGAAGATTTGAATATCAAATAAAAGAACTTGACTAAACCTTTAGATTGGAATTACACAAGTAGGAGAAAATTTAATAGGGACTAATAGCAATAACTGTCATTATAAACCTGGGATTTATCATTAGGAAAGGAGAGAAGAAGAAACATGCATGTGATGGTGAATCACACTCAATGAGATGCTGGAATGCAGAAAGCAAATACAAGACTAAAACCAACCGGATTCAATATTTCTACTGCAGACAAGCAAGTATTAACCCATTGTACAAGCTGCTGCTGTAGTCTCTCTGGAAAAATGATTGCAACTCTGGTCACCCAGTTTAAAAAAACAACAAAAAAGTGGATTCCATCTGCTGTTGATGCAGAGGAAGGTCACTCAGAGGGTCAGGGACTTTCTGTCATCTTGGGGGAGACTAGAAAGAGCTTGCCTTGCTCACTCTGGCAAAGCAAAGTTTGGATGGGGCTAGAAAGGCTGTTTTCATGCAGACTGGAGCTGGTAGTTCGTGCTGTACAGAGTGAAGAAATAAGGTAAAGGGTCTCCATGCCACGAAACTGAAGGGTACGGCTCTCTGGGAATACATTTAAGATGCGAGTTTGAAGAAAGTTTCCATCCTTCAGAGTAGAGCTTAAAAAGGCTTAGGAACTGGGAAACAACCACAGCATTTTAAATATGGAACAAGATAGATTTATGAATTGGTTTATGTGGAGTGATTGTTGGAGATAGCAGGGGTCTGGATCTGATGACTCAGAGGTGACTTACAGTCCTGCAGTGTACTGAATGTTCCTCCTATATGCTGGGCCTTGAGGGGTTCAATTTATTTCATTATTTGTTACAAAGATACAGTTTTCAAGCTATGCAGCAGACTGCCCAGGAGGAATAGGAAAAAAGTTATACACCCACCGTTTTTTTTTCTCTCAGGTGACTTAAGACCAAATGGTGTGGGATTGCAAGGCAATAGACTGAGGCTTGACAGTGGGTGAGGTGCTTCAAGCGTTCCTCAAAGTCACCTTCCTCCTCAGAAGCAGGTTTGAATACCTAGATGTGTTTTAAAGCTACCTTGCTCCAAGTAACTAAAATTTTCTCCTCTTTATTTTTCACCTGTATCCTGGACTCAGAAAATACATTTTACTGAACTGTCTTTATTAGTCTCCTGCTACTATTAGATTTCGAGAATTTGGAGCTCTTCATCATCTATTTTTTCCTCCACAAAAGCTAGTTTCTTCCTCTGTATTTTTTTAATCATCCAAACTAGATAACTTAATTGAACGTGCCTGAACTGAGCCTGACTATGAATACGGAAAGGAGCAGGGGAGGCAAGCTCACAGTAGAAAAATATTTGCTTTCCAAAAGATTTCCCCATTTTGATGGTCTGGTCCTTGCCACTCAGCATTCTGCTTCTTTTCTCACAACAAGTTGAAGATTTTTTTTGCTCATTATTAGTGGACAGATTCATAACCCTATCCTCCTCTTTCTGGGTCACCTAGTGACACCTTCCTGACACCTGAATGGCTACATCTTCTCATTCTTTCCACTGTCTCCCCAAAAAATAGGATGCCAAGGTGTGATGGGAGAAATGAAGTAGGACTTGGGTGTGTGCAGGAAGGCAGCAGTGGTAGCAGTGAGGAGTATTTTCCAATGAAACCTTGACTTCACGCTGAAATATTTCCCAGTGTACATATGAAAGGTGCCTCTTGATGCTGACCCTTCATGAACAAAGCCCTGTAGGAACCACAGAGGCTTAGCCAGCCATCAGAGACACTGCTTTGGCTGTATCTACATTGGAGTTGCAGCAAAGCGCTATCTGAGCTAGGATTAGGTTAACTGCCTCGCACAATAGCAGGAATCCAGGTAGGGCAACACTGTGCTTATGCAGACTGAGCAAGCCACCCCTTTTGGGAGGATCCGTAGCCCACGCTGAGCTAAGCTGCTATCAATCACGGCACAGTTGGAGCAGTGACTGTATTATAGACATTTTCTTTGTTTGTAAAGCATGATAAAGTTAGGCCCACAGCTGGTGCAGAGAGGCTGCTTGAGAGCAGTGCTGCAGCATGGAGCCTCCAGCCCCCTCTAAATTCCTAAATGATGGAAGGGCAATATACTTGCACTGTTTGCTAATACTGGTTCCTGTGATGCCATATAACAATAAATTGAGTTCTGCATCTTCTAGTTGATAAAAGTTGTTTATCTCCAGCTGAGATGTTGGACTTGATTTATATTAGACTGCTTTTTCTATTTCTACTGAGTTATCTACAAGACAAACCACTTAGGGAAGGGGAAAAAAGCTTTTTTTTCCTTTGTGTTGTTTGTTTTAAGGTCAGCTTCGCTGCCTCTTTGTAAGGATCCTGGAGAATGGATATAATTGGGATTGTACAGTAGCCCAAAGTTTTCTGCGTATTCCGGCAAAGATCATTAGTAAACATAACACAGGATTGCAAGCATGTAGAGCTAGACAAGGAATTACAACATTTGCTAATCCCTCCTGCTGTGGAGGTGGGTTTACCTTCCTACAGGCTTTTACTGGTGGACTGCAGTACTAATACATTAAATGTGCCTGGCACTGTTCTCTGACCCCAAGACCAAATGGCCCAGGGAAACATACTTTGAAGCTCTCCTACCTTGCTGTGAAGGAGGTTCCCATTGAGCCTGTCTGCTGGAAATGGTCCCTGGCCCATCCAAACTGCCAGCCCACACCTGGGAACTGTTTGGGGAGTGCTGGTGGACCCAGAACAACTGATGGTTTTGCAGGGAGGATGACTGAGTGCCCAGGCCTATGTTCTAGTATTGCTGAATTGCTAATATTGACACAACCTGAGCACTGACGGAGATTTCATGATCTTCCAGGGTCACCAGACTACTCTTTCTCTAGCCTCATAACTAAGAATTCTTCCCTGGTATCTGTCCTAAATATGGTAAAGTTAGCAAGAACAATTTATAACAATCTTTATGAAGATGGAACATTTCCATTTCTTTCTCAGTCCTCATTTTCCAAGTTGAAAAATTCTAGTCCTTTTTGAATTTTTTTTTCTGTGTAGATCTTCTTTTCCAAACCTCTTACTTCTCTTACTGTTTAAATTTCCTTGTATTTTCTCTGACTTATCTTCAAGTGCAGAATCCAGGTCTCAATGCAGTGCTCCAGGTAACACTTCACCAGCACTCTGCAGGACAGAAGAAATATCTTCTCTGTCTTATTGCACACACCATTTCTGTAACACTTCCCAAAATGAAAGTTGCCTTCCTTCTGTAGCACTAGATTGCTGCATCTGTACCAGTTTTGCGACCTCTATAAACCCAGCTCTTTCACCAACACACAGCTGTCTAGCTGATTGTTATCCCCATTGATTTGTCCTGTAATAGCTTTCCAGGAATAAACCCTTCACATTGCATTTGAGGCAACGACAGGCTAAATTCATCGTGTTGATTTTGGACAACTGCATTACCACATAATTTTACAATTTGGTCTGATCTTCCACACCTTGTGCCACCCCTGTAGCTTGTCATTAACCATTTTACAGCTCTATGTAAATGAAAATATTGAGTAGAATGAGCAGAGGAGCGACTCGTAAGGCAACTCACTTGAAATGCCTTCCCACTCTGTCTCTCTGTGTGTATTTTAATAATCAGTTGTGGACAATGATATTTTAAGCTAGGTTTGATTTCCTTAGGTAACGGTGGGAATGGTGTGCAAGACAGCTCTGGAATCTTCCCCCTAACCGAACTGTATTTTAAAGACAAAGTAGATGATACTTCCTTTCTGACTTAGGCATGTATCCCATCTTGGTAGGAAAATATTTTTCCTGCGCAAAGTCAGAAAGACATGCAGTACTGGTTTGAAATGTTCATCCTGGTGGAAACCTAGAAAATATTTACTCTGGAGTTTCAGTTAATGCATGTTGATCTGATCTGCCATAGGGTACAGCTTCTCATTGCAGAAAATAGCTGGGTTGTGTTTCTCTGTATGTAGTAACGTTGTGGTTGGAGCTGAGATCCTCTGAAGATAAATCTTTTCTAAATTACAGATCTTGCTTGCCCATAGAGGTAACATTTGTAAGCAGGGGTAATATCTCATAAGAAATTGGCTGATGTAGCTCCTATTTTGAAATAAATTATTACTGTAACAGTAAAAAGAAAGGAAGGAAAGAAATTGTTTTGGTGCTGTTATGGTAATGAGTGCATTAGAAATGCATACAAAGAGCATCTCAGTGACTTAAGCAATTGCTCATATAAACTGTTGACTCTCAGGTTTTTGTAGTGGCTTTTCTGTTTTTCTATGCTGTGGTTCTCAAACTGCTGTGACCTCCATTAGCTGAAAGGGAAAAACCTCATGCCTTTTCCCCCACAGTAGAGTCTGTGAACAGCACTACGCTCACCCCCGCCCCCCCGAGGAAGGAAAAGACAGGGTGCTTGTGACCATTGGGTGCTCATTCCAGGTAGAAACCTGTTACCTGAGCGGTGACTCTCACAGTGAGATGCACTTTCAGTTTTGCCATCTCTCCTCCAGCTGTCTGCCTGCATTTGGGAAGTCCACAAAGGAAAGACCAAGGAAGAGGCTGATTTGTAGCTTTGTGCTAACTGGTTTGCACGTGGTGGAAGATGTCCCTGCTCACGGTAGCGGGGTTGGAACTAGGTGATCTTTAAGGTCCCTTCCAACTCTAACCATTCTATGATTCTATGATGAGATGCCTTCTGTGATGGTCTGGATATGTAGTTCAGATTGCGAAATGGGGTCAGCTAAAGATCTGAGACAATGTAGGAGGTGAGTGGACATGGAAGCATTAGTCCATCATGCAGCAAAAGTCAGTGCTGATATCTTAACCAAACATTTTCCATTTGCTTGTTGCTTGTGGGATCTGCTCAGTACACAAATTTTTAAATACGTGCCTACTCCTGGGATCTGTTTACTGCACAACTGAGACTAGAAGAGAGAATGTTTATATTCAGCTGCTGATCAGTGTGTAAATCCCCTTGATTAAAATATCTATCAACTTGGCAAAAGTGTAAAGGCCTGATTCTGAGAGCCATCGGATGCCGAGTGTCTGTTGACCTTCTTTCTATAAGGCAGTAATCCATTTTGTTTTGACAGGACTAAATGACAATAAATGTTCCTTTGCCTATTTCTACTCTTTTGTCAGTTTGCAGAGCTCAGTATGCAGTGCGTGCTATTTTTATTCATGAGATGTGGTACAAACTTAACAAAACTACTTATAACTGCAGTTTGCAAAACTAATTTCCATGCCATGATGTAGAAGATGCTATATTATGGTTTTTATTAATTAAACCAGAAAATACACATTTGAGGGCTGCTACAAGGCAGATTTAAACCAACAAAAACCAAATTAGAAGTAAAACTTTCATTTTAATTCATATGTTGTTCAAGTCTCGCACTTACAACGTTCCAGATGCAATTATGAGATGTTATAATGTAAGTTAATCAACATTTATTGTTCAGCCACTATGCCATGACAAAAATTACATTTTACAGTTTATTTATAATTAATTTTTTTAAAAATCTTTTTTATTTTTCAAAGGGAAAAACTTTCTCTCTTGCTGGAGAGTTTGGCTTGTTTAGAATTCTTCATGTGACTGCAGATGAAAATATAAACCAATTTTCATTTGGGAGCTGTGTGTAAGCGACAGTCTTCTGACACAGGCAATCTTCCCTTCCTATCTAGGCAAGGTCCTCTCATCAAAATGACACACTTCTGTGTACATTGTCTCCTTTACAGATACATGTCAAGAATTTACATGTACAGATGCTCACACCAGTGCTCTTGATATTGTGCCCGTCTTGCAAGTCAGACATGAGCAATATATGAATTTCAAAGAATACTGTTTGTACTCTCCGAATTTTTAGCTGATTGATCCTCTGAGCTGGAATCAACTTATAGAGGCCTTTGCTAAGCAAATCTAATTTCTAGGGCCTTGTTCTTTATTTTTGGAAATGAAACTGGGTTTCTCAGTAAGTTGGGAAAGGAGATGATGAACATTTAAATCCCACCATGTTCATTTACTTGGATGACCGTGTACATCTGCTCACTGTCCTGTGCACAGTGGTATTCATCATGTTGCTTTTTATGGTCCTGCACAGTGCTGGGTTAGACTGCATGTTTCAAATCCAAGTCTAAAATGCTGAAGCTTGTTCTGTTTGTAGAATCTCCCAGCCCTTCAGAAACATTCCCATTAATGGTGTGACTTGAGCAGAACTCCACCGCTCCCACTCTTCTTCCACAAGCTGTGCACCTTCAGCCTTGCATGGCTGGGGCTTTGCAGCCTGGAAAAGAAACAGCCAAGAGGTCATGCTGAGCATGGAGTGGCATGGAGAGGGCTGGAAACTACTGTTTATGGTCCCTTCTAATACAAGAACGAGGGACACCAGGTGGAGCCAGAAGATTGCAGGTTCAAATGAATCACAAGGGATTTGTGCACACAGCGCAGAGGGATGTGGAAATCCATGCCAAAGTGGTTGGAGGTGTTAAAAGGCTGCATGGGCCTAAAAAGCAACAGGACACATCTGTGACAGGAAAATCCAACAAGGACTGCTAATTACAAACATGCCACTTGAGAATTTCTGGCTCAGGGAAGTTCCTAAACCACAAATTATTGGGCCTAGGAAAGTATTCTGGAGAAATTTTGCTACAGGCTTATCTTTATCTTACACTCTTCCCTTGGCATTCACTAGTGTCTGCTGTCAAAGACAGGATACCGGGAGAGATAGCTGCAGGGAGGATGCTGAGGCTCGTCCACATGCTCAATGATTAATTAGTGGTGTCTGTTAGTTGATGGGATATGTTGATTTTAAAGGTAAAAATTTTGTTTTTGGAAAACTGAAAAACAGAAGAGAGAGAGAAAAGGAACAGGAAAAATTCCCCAGTGTCCAGCCATGAAAAACAGTGGAGAGGTCCCAGATAATCATCCACCATGGGGACTGTCTCCAGCGCAGCTGGTGTCAAGGATGAAGATGGCAAAGTGGAGGAGGATGATTTTTGCCATGCTTTATCCCTAGAACTACATATTTTTTGTCAAGACTTGTCCAAAATCCCTACTGGTTGTTTCTGTCAGTGGTGGTGTTAGTGTGGACTGGATTTTGCTAATCAGATGCAAATATTGCACATTGATTGATTGTTAAGCTTCTGCACATAAACTATTGCATCTAGCAGGGCCTCGGCATTATTAAGGCTAATGCCCAAGGGTACCTTGGGCACTGGATACCAACATGGTGTGGAGCAGGAGGGGAGATGAGCACCTAGAGGAGAGCCACCAGGAGAGCCACCAGCAGGCAAGGAGATGTCACTTTGAAATGACCTGTGTTTTTCAGATACCAAATAATATCTCAAGGAGAGAGAGAAAAAAACATGTTGTTTTAAAGCATTTAAGAATATTAAATAAAAGAGGAAAACTGCACAGGCAAACAATGTATGTTGCACAGGATTTATTTAAGCTACAGCACCACAGTTATATATTAAATATATTAAAAAAAAAGAATTTGCAATTTTAAAGATTAGTTTGCCTGTCATAAGGAAACAAATGAAATGTCCCCATTCTTCTTTTATAGAAAGACAACTACTTTCAGAGTGATTCAAAAAGGAAAAAAAATATTTTTTATTTACTTACTGTCCTACCAGAAGAAAAACTAGCCAGGCTTGCCAGCTTGACACTATGTACACTATTTGAGCTCCTAGGTCTTGTTTTATCAAGTGTTTATAGTTTCATATTGAAGAGGCTGACAGACTTGCTATTACAGAAACGCTACCAGGTGCTTAAAACCAAAATACTACATAATACAGCTTTATTTCAGGCCTGATAGATTTGTATGTTTTTCAAACATCAGCAAAGATGGACTGTCACCTTCCCAGATCTCATGTGCATTTTCACTCTCACTGAGGTTTCTTCTGTGGCAGAGTACATCTAAGTTGAAGTCAATGAGATAATTTTTATAAGTGCCCCCCAACAGAAGTGGATGCCTGCCTGTGTTTACCATTTGTGTCTGGGTTTACCATACATGTATATAACAGGTAATACAACTTGTCTTAGGACAGATTACAGATAAATAAAGACAAACCTTTGTGACTAACTGGATCATTGAGAAGCAGGAATATACAGTTACTTACACTTATGTTATCTATAAACTGGGTTTTTTTGAATCGTGTTTTGATGACTTGCTTTTACAGCCTTCTCTTCTTTACACACTACAATGAAGAAAAACACGTAACCTTGGGCAAGGATATCTACTTACTTTCTTAAGAAGTGTAGCCTTAGGGATTCCTTGACTATTCTTATACGTAAGTCAGGTAAAGAGCTGTACAGCATCTCAATCCATATGGGCTGACAGTACTCATAAGCATACCAGACTAAAGAATCAAGATCCCGGCTTTCAGCTGAGAACAAGGTTATAATAGAGATGGAGTATATTTTAATAGAAATGGAAGTAGGAAAGTGGAGATTTTTTACTTTTTTTGATGGTTGTAAGGCAGCACTCTCTTGAGTAGATATGAAGAACTGAAATAATACATATACCTGAACACATGAGTTACAGGTGTAGTAAGAGATGTAGGCAGATAAATTCTACTCCTTGTCCCTGTATGTGGGAGTGTTCTGGTTTTGCAACTCCCATAAGAGCTGCAGAAACTGTTTAAAAATATTATTTTGTAGAGCTAAGGTGAAATAGTAATATTCTGCTCCAGATCTGGATGGAGACAGCAATAGGAACAGGTTAACTCCCTCAGACTTCATCCAAGGAATGAAGCAGTTGGAAGGTGTGACAGAAATGAAAGGACAAAGCATGGCATATTGGAGAGCTCATGCTACCTCATGTTTGGGAATAACCTGTCTTCAGCTACTTTTGGACCCATACTTTGTTGCAGCATTCTGTTTTGCATCTGGTTTTGTGAGTGACACGTATACCTGTTATATAGCTCAGTGTCGCAATACAGCTAAATCTTTTGAAAACCCTTCAGATGGCAGTAACTAACTTGATAATTTGACCTACAAAAAGTCATAGGGTCAGGTACTGAATCCCGAATATGCAAGTCTGAAGAGGATTTAGGGGTCAAAGGCAATAAATTCAGCATGAAATTCCAGAATGGTGCTGGAGCAGAAAGGATTAAAGCAGCCCTTGGCTATGCAAGCAAAGAAGTTGTGAATCGTAGTAAGACGTAGTTTTACCTCAGTACGCAGCACCGGTGAGCTCAAGATTGGAATAACAGGCTGGGGTTCATCAGCACTAGCTTAGAAGAGATCAATCTCATCCAGAAATAGATATGCAAGCTGGGTCGAGGTGAATTATCTGCTGGCAGAAAGTGATTATAAAGGGAACTTTTTAGAGGTTTGCTGTCTGGTGAGATGGGTCCCATCCTTGCTGCTTATAGCTTGCTTGCGGGATGTTGAAAAGTTGGAGGCTGATCAGAAGAGGGCCATGAAATGATTTAGGAGCAAGAGAGTTGTAGTTACAGACTTAATTTGTTTATTTTATCAAAAGAAAACTTGAAAGTGACATGATTACAGTATACTTTGAGGAGACAAAATATGGGCCCTAAAAGGTTCTTTATCCTAACAGAGAAAGGCACAAGAAGAACTAATGGCTGTAAGCTCAGGCTTGTTAAATACAAATGATAAATTAAGAACGTTCATTATTTGTAATCAATGAGAAACAAATTACCAGGGTTGGTAGCAGATTCTTAATTTTTAGATAACTTCAATTTATGACTGGATGGAAGATACACTTTAGCAGAACACAAGTTATTTGACTTAATATAATCCTTCTTTATTTGCTGGTGTTAATAGGAGCATTAAATCTTTTCAGTCACTAAGGTTTCAGAACGATACACTATCTACAGATCTTGCTCCCATTTCTTTTTCTATAAAATACTAAATCTAATTTTGTTGTTTGTTTTCTGATTTTTTTCAGCAGTGATTGTGGGAGGAAATGTGTCTGAGAAACTACAGTATAGTAAATAAATAAATAGCGCATATAAAATACATTTTCAAACGTGGCTCTACTTCCCCTCAAGAGGCTTGAATCTAATATTGGTCCCAAGCTCAGCATTTCAAGTCCTTCAGCAAAATTCATGCTAATAGACCCAATAGTTTTGGATTCTGCCTCTACTGCCCTGACACACTCAAGAATGTTATATTAAAACAGCAAATACAAGACTAATTCCCATTATTATTCCAGCAAACAAATTGCCTCAGAACCAGTGGAGCTAATGCAGATGCCATCATAAGGATTTGTTTTCTGCATTGCTTCATTTCTTCACAATAACCTGGCACCTTCCTTACCCCCTGCCATGATAACCCACCAGCAGTCCCCTCAGGTCATTGCCCAGCTTCCCCTGCATTATCTCCATTTTCCCTCTTCCTTTGGGCACAGAGGGGGAGCCTGAATGGCCCATCATTCCATGCTTATGATATGCCTATGTCTCGGTCGTGTCCCTTTCCCCATGGCTAGGCAAGGGGCTGTGCGTGGGTCGGAGTTGCACGTGTGCCGACCCATCGGCCAGCCGATGCACATGACGAATTTGTTCTGACCAGGTTGCTGGCAATTGCTGTTAGACTCACTCTGCAACCTTTCCCTCAGGGCAGGACATTAATTTAGATGTCTATCATCTGCCCAGCTACAGACTTTCATGAAATTTGTAGGAAATTATTTGTCAATGATATCTTACCTTTCTGTCAGATGGGCTCGTAGTTGGCACATGATGGATGCATGGACGGAGACAGCAAGATCACGTAAGCTGCATTCCCCTGGGAAACCAGACTGAAAACACATAAGGTATGTATTACAGAACACGCTGGCTTAACTTTTCTGGCCTGTAAATGTGTTTAAACCATAAATCTTCCATGGGAAATATGCAAGTTAGTGAGAAGCAGAACAGAGTGAACTCAAGATGAGTTCAGGATGATATACTGTGTCTGTATCTCTAGAAAGTAATTCTACTTCTTTCCACAGACAAGTGCTTTTTTAATATTGTTTTTCTTAGAGTAAGAGCATATCTCATACACCATTAAATATTACAAAATTTCCTAGAAATATACAAATGGATTTCAGAAGCTTCATTCTTCTACCATTTATAGTCTGAAAATATTAACAAGTTTTCCTTCTAAAGGCTGAAAAGTCTGAGCTAAGTGTACAGTTATGTGAAATCTATTCTTCCTTTTCATGTATTTTTCCTGAGTATCTGTGTCTACGCTATTGTCATCAGCAGGACCTATGAAGGTAACAGCATGGACCAAATGATAAGATCAGGCCTTAAATCTGCAGTGCTGCTAGCTTCTAATTTAAAAAACAGAAGTGGAGACAATAGGAGCTCGTGATTCCCTTTGTAAACTCATTTAAATCAACTCTAAATTAATTATATGTAAAGTATTAAGAATGCAGAGGACAATGAAGTCAAAGATGTGAAAATCTGCAGTAGGCTACATGAAAAACAACTTTACATGGTGGAAATACTTCTTGGTAGACCAACTTTTGCAGATTTCTCTGCAAAATGATTGTTAAAGATATTAAAATACAGATAATGAAGTCCACTTCTAAAGCAATATCAATTAAGTCCATGTTCCCTGAGGTTCTTGGAGATGGATTATGAAGTAGAGGTTAGAAAATCCAGATAACTGACTTAAATAACTTGGATTTGAACTTACAAGAAATAATTACCACTGTGTATAAATATGCCTACTTTCCAGTTTCCTACACAGGACTAACTAACCTAGAGAACTACGTGGGGCCAACTAATTTATTTTAGGTGTTTCATGTTCACTTCCACATTTTTTGCATGGCTGTATTTTTTAAAGAACTATTGTAATGGAAATGAAAATTTGTTCCCCCTTTTTATTTGATTTTTTTACAGGCAATTTTTATTAACTCTCTGCCCATTAACCATTTTTTTCTCTGCCAGACACAATGTCAAGTAGAAGGACAAAAATATTGCATACTAGTGATAATGGGCAGTATCTCTAACCCAGCTGGCATCCTAGATGATGGTTTCCTGAGAAAATGTCACCCTATGAGGAGAAAAGCAGATTTATTTATTTTTTTTAATTAGATAGATCCCTTCTGTGTTGCACACACTGAGGAATTTTGACTTTTTCAGTGCTTATCTGATCCTCTTTATATGATTTTTAAAAAGTTATTTTGCTTGCACCTGCTTCTAGTGGCTGAGTTTTGGGCTAAAATAAGGAATAAGGAGCAGGTAGAGAAGAACTTTCAGAGGCTCTACCCCCAGGTGAATATACACTCAGTAGTGCGGTCCCATTTCTAGGTAGACACAAAACATAAACAATCACCTGCCTTGGCCAAGAATCTTCTACAAGTCAGACTGAGTGTCAAGGGTGTAAATTGCTGTGCTCATGGCTCTTCTGACAAAAAAATGGGAATTAAAAAGATATTGATAGAGACGCAGAAGAATCAGTGAAAAACGTGTGACCAATTTGTTCATTTGGGATAAAGCAGACCTGTGACAATAGGCTACATGAACTGAAACGGCTCCAGCAGGAGCCTGCACCAAAGCTCAAAGCCATTTCTTATGAGTGATGCAGAGCAGGATTTTGGGCCTGGATCTCCCACATCCCAGGGGCATCTTCAAATGACTGGGATGGTTTTCCCTGTCAACCTGTTTGGGAAAATACTGCACGAATTTGACACCAGATCCATCAAACTACTTAGGCTTTTAGCTTTTGCTCAAAAGCCAAGTAGGAGTTACAGGCTTGATGCCTTGAGAAACTGCCTCTTAATTTAGAGTTGTGCTGCCATTCAGAGGGACCTTAACGGGCTGAAGAAATGGGCTGAGAACCATCTCATGAAGTTCAACAGGGGCAAATGCAAAGTTCTGCCCCTGGGGAGGAATAACCCAGTGTAAAAATACAGGCTGGAGGCCAACTGTCTGGAAGGCAGCCTGGCGTAAAAAGAGCTGGGGTTGCTGGTGGACAACCAGTTAACCATGAGCTAGCAGTGCGTCCTCACAGCAAGGATAGCCAATGGTCTCCTGGATTGCATTAGGAGAAGCATTTCCAATAGATACATCTGGAGAGCTGGGTCCAGTTCTGCGCTCCCCAGCACAAGAAAGACACGGACATACTGGAGGAAGTCCACACAAAGGCCGTGAAGCTGGGGAAGGGCCTGGGCACCTGACATTCAAAGAGGCTGAGAGAGCTGGGCCTGTTCAGCCCAGAGAAGAGAAGGCTCAGGGAGATCTTAACAATGTGTATAAATACCGTATGGGAGGCGTTAAAAATGGTGGAGCCAGGCTTTATTCAGTGATGCCCAGTGACGGGACATACAATGGGCACAAATTGAAATGCAGAAAATTATATTTAAATGTAAAACAAAAGCTTTTTTTTTTTTTTTACTGTGAGGATGGTCAAACATTAGAACAGGCTGCCTAGAGGGTTGTGGAGTCTCCATCCTTGGAGGTACTCAAAACTCGACTGGATATGGCCTTGTGCAAACCTGCACTAGCTGACCCTACTTGAGCAAGCGCGTTGGACAACGACCCTGGGATTCCTACTCTGGAGGCTCCCGTACAGGACTGGTGAGACAACAATCACTGTTTTTTCTGCTGGCACATTTTTAATGTTCCATAATAAATAATGTAAAATATAATTTTAACAATTTTCTGTTTATTTTTAACATCATTTCCCTCTAAATTACTCACTACAGATTTTCATGTGGAACTTTCTACTCAACACCAATTAGACCAGTTTCAGGCAGGTAAGATGCATTAGGCCTAATGCAACACTGGTAATGTGAAAAGTGTTATATACAGTAAGAGCTGACAGCCCACCCTTGGGAAAATATGGAAATTGGGCTTAGAGCCGCAGTTTAAACTTGGATTTTGCTTGTTAAATTCCCAGCAGGTCAGTGATTCAGTGTATGCATTCAGATAACCAGAGACGGTATCTTGAAAATGACACCTTGTTACTTACAGAATGGGAAATATGGGATGAACTATTAACTTTCCTTCCTCTTCCTCCTATTAGCTTATCTATCCCATTTTTAACTCCTATATCTATCAAGGGGAAAAGAAAAGAAAAGAAAAGAAAAGAAAAGAAAAGAAAAGAAAAGAAAAGAAAAGAAAAGAAAAGAAAAGAAAAGAAAAGAAAAGAAAAGAAAAGAAAAGAAAAGAAAAGAAAAGAAAAGAAAAGAAAAGAAAAGAAAAGAAAAGAAAAGAAAAGAAAAGAAAAGAAAAGAAAAGAAAAGAAAAGAAAAGAAAAGAAAAGAAAAGAAAAGAAAAGAAAAGAAAAGAAAAGAAAAGAAAAGAAAAGAAAAGAAAAGAAAAGAAAAGAAAAGAAAAGAAAAGAAAAGAAAAGAAAAGAAAAGAAAAGAAAAGAAAAGAAAAGAAAAGAAAAGAAAAGAAAAGAAAAGAAAAGAAAAGAAAAGAAAAGAAAAGAAAAGAAAAGAAAAGAAAAGAAAAGAAAAGAAAAGAAAAGAAAAGAAAAGAAAAGAAAAGAAAAGAAAAGAAAAGAAAAGAAAAGAAAAGAAAAGAAAAGAAAAGAAAAGAAAAGAAAAGAAAAGAAAAGAAAAGAAAAGAAAAGAAAAGAAAAGAAAAGAAAAGAAAAGAAAAGAAAAGAAAAGAAAAGAAAAGAAAAGAAAAGAAAAGAAAAGAAAAGAAAAGAAAAGAAAAGAAAAGAAAAGAAAAGAAAAGAAAAGAAAAGAAAAGAAAAGAAAAGAAAAGAAAAGAAAAGAAAAGAAAAGAAAAGAAAAGAAAAGAAAAGAAAAGAAAAGAAAAGAAAAGAAAAGAAAAGAAAAAAAGAAAGGAAAAGGAAAAAAGGATAATACATATGCTTTTCGTTATCATTTCTGCGACACGTTACAAGCACATGCACAGACTGGATCACCTCATTAAATTCTAGCGACAGGCTGCGCTCAGACACCTCCTGGTTCTTCACAGTGCACAAGTGACCTTTTCCAGCCGCTCACCAGAAATTTATACAAGCTGGTGCAAAACCAATACCAAATAATTTTAAAAGGGTGACAAAGCCTGCGTAGTTCAGTGTGCCCTGCTCTGTCAGAGAAGCACATACAACTCCCTCTCATGGAAGTTATTTTCACCTCTCTAGTGGCAGCCATGGGAGTGTTCTCTGTCATTCCCTTCCGCTGCACACTCGATATTTGTCCACAGAGAAACTCATGTCATTCCCCTTCTGAGTCCTACCTTCCAGGTGGTAAAGCACAAAAATCTGTGGGATTTTTTTCTTTAGTTCCATTCTGTGCCTGTTACATCACTGCCCACCTTCTTCTTCTCAAACTCTTGGTTTTAATGAACTATGTTTATGAGAAAGGAAGTGCCAGCTAGAGCTCAATGAATAATGAAACAGACTAAATTGCAAATATTTTATTTAAACTTTTGGGGGAAATTTTCCTTCTATAACATGTGCAAGTAATGAAAAAATAAATAACGTATGGGGAAAAAAAATCATTAAATGTATTGAGTGACTTATTTGAGGAGTATTATTCAATAATCCTTAGGGAAAAGAAAATGCCCAACATGCCATGATTCTAACCTGACATACACCTGCTTGTCACATACCAATCAAACCTTTACATGCCATATTTGGGGCTGTTATTGCAGAATAGCCCACTGGACAAAAAGACTATTACAGGTAACAACTATTACAGGTGATGATTCTAGGAAAAAGAGTTCCTGTGCTCCTTGAAGGAGATCATTTCTTTTCTTATCATCTTGCATACTGGCAGAGCATTATATTGAGTGGTCATTCCTACCTCTCTTCCTAGTATTCTTGTGAAATGGTCTGTGAATACCTAAACTTTGTCACAGCCATTGGAAATATCTCCTAGTCTTAAATCCTGGAAAATTCTAATTCTTCTTAGTTTAGTATTATGGGTTATTGACAGACTGAGGGCATACTTTCTGGAGCTAGAAAGAGCAGGAATACTCATTTAAGTGCACTCGTATCTTCTGTATTTTGAAGTCTTGATCTCCCTATATGTCAGTTTTTTATCTGTAAAATGTCCTCAACAGCGCTTCCTTTCAATAGTCCTTTTTTCTCATATATTGAAACTGCAACATCTCGAGGACAAGGACTGTCTCTTTTCTGTATAGTTGCTTATCACCTAGTGCAATGGAGCCTCTGGATGCTATCATAAGACATTTTAACTGGGTATTACCAGAGTGAACTCCTAAACGATGCAATGAAAACTAGTATTATCCATCATTAACCCGACATCATTACAAACTAAAACAGCATAGTCTAGAATCTGACATTGGCCTTTGAATAAACGCTTGAGATTTGATGGTTGTCTTCAAGGGATGGCTTAGTATAGGATTTGCAAGAGACCATGTGGTGGACCTGCTTACCTGATATATTTTGATATGAAACTAGTTAATCCCCCTATATCAATTTCTTGGTTTGCTGGTTGATTCATGAAGACTCCAGGATTTAGAGTGCGCACGGTTGCTCATGCTTCCTAGCTTTCCTTTTCAATCCTTTATAAAGGATCCTCTTCAAAGCTGGGCATAGATGCTAACAGCGGGTTGACTGCAGTTAATGGCACAGTCAGCCAAACCTCTTTACCAAATACAGGTCCAATATATTTTTCCAGGGAGTAATTAGAGCATTTTTCAGTCTAGGGGCTCAGTGTCGCTGCTGACCAGTGGCTGTTCCCGCCTCTCACTCATTCTTGAGAAAGGCTGTGGCTCTGTCTGTGGGCAAAACCTCACAACCACCCAAGGAATTGGCTCCCAAATCGCTTTTCTCTTTGCTTTCTCATGCACTTATCTACCTTTCAAACTCAGCATCTTGACTTAGAGTCTGAAAGCACCTTCCTGACATCAGAGTGCTCTGCAGGGCATCAGCCCACCAGATCTACAATTCAAGCAAAGAGAACCCGAAGGGGTGAGCTGTGAGAATTTAATTTGTGCCTTAGGATAGAGACATAATACCTCATTACTTCTGATGTCTGCTTTTACATCTACTTTTTATGGTTTTTTTTAATTTTTCTTGCTTGAAACAAGACAGATATTTTCTTGGTGGACCCTTGGAGGCCCAGAAAGAGGAAAAGAAGGTTGTGATCGCTGCTGTCAGCTGAAATCCAATCCTCATTTCAAATCCTCTTATTTCAAATCTGCTTTTGAAGTGAGAGTTCGATTTCTGGGGGGAAAGCCAAAATCTTCAAGGGTGACAGTTGTATGCCATCAAGTAATAAAAATACTGCCAACTTCTCAATGGTTTGGGTTTTTTAAATTGATGCTTAAAGCAATTATAACACCGTCTTGCTATTGCCTGTGCCAATGTGATGTAATGCGTGTTGCTCCATAGGCAGGTTGCTGTAGCTAATTTTCTTTAGTGTTTTGCTTTGGCACCAACAGCATCCCTCATTAGTTTCTTTATTAGTACATTTAAATACCCTTTTAGCACCATTAAGTCTGAAATGGCTTTATTCTTCTTTCAGCAGTATTTGTGTTCAACATATTTTCTCAGTGCTCCCTACAAGGGTCCTTACAACAGATGTTATGACGCAGTTGAAGGAACGTGAATCAAATTGTAGGTAATGGTCCATGTTTATTTGTTTTGTGTAAGCTGTGGTTTCTATGGCTACTGTACATCTGCCTCATGCCATTTGCTGATCACTTTCTGTAGCTGTCTCAGTCTAGATATTTAAAGCACACTGTACTGATTCTGCTCGGCACAGCGATCTGATAACAGCTCGACACGTGAACCAAGCTACAAATTTGGAAACACGTTTGAAAACAGCTGTTAAGTCTGCATAGTAATTCTCTGTCTACCACCGGCACAACGGCCACCTCACCAAAAACTGAAACACATGGAGGTCCAGTCTCCGCAAAAGACTTGAAATGGCGACTAATGTTGAGTGCAATTAGGCACGGTCTCAAGCTGGTGGCTAGGCTGGGCTCCTAGTGCAGGAACCCAGAGGCAGAGACAGCAAATCTCTCTGTATTCTACACTTTTACCAAAAAATCAGAAAACATCCGTGGCTGAGGGATATAATTCTGTTGGGGTCAGTGGAATTACCTGAGAGCCGCACCAAAGATAAACTTGACTTATTGTTTTTCCTTCTGACATAGAAGCACAGTAGCAGCATCTTGGCCTTTCAAACTTTGCCTTTATTGAAGGAATTCCTCTTCTGTCCTGAAATCTCTGCTTCTGTCATCGAAAATAACTTTATTTGGCTTGAACTGCTGGGGTTAAAAGTGACTGTAAGGGTTAATGTTTTGTAAATTTTACATCATTTGTGTACTTTTTTTTTTTTCCTGCCAACCTCTGCCAGCCATTCTAGCTGCTTTTCCCGGTTTTGGTTGGTTAGTGTGAGTTTGCTTTTCTACGTGTATAAGGGAGGCAAAAAAAAAAAGCTGAATTGGTCCATTCTGCCTTTATAGCTTACTTTCCAAAGGAAGTTGGGCTTATGTGATCTGTTTTTCAGGTCTTGCTGTATAATTGTTCATATGTCAGCTATTCTCAGCTATATTTGACCAAAGTGTAGAGATCTCAAAGGTATTACATACCTACAAACTACTTCTCCCTGGCTCCTTTTCCCCCCATGAAATACCCAAATTAGTTCCTCCACTGAGGGAAAGGCCGCAACACTTGGCTGCATTATTAGACAGCTGAGAATCCACTTGGGAGACAGCCTCTGGAAACAGGACCTCTGAAGTGCTGCAATACATGAATCGGCCGGTTTCAGATAGTGCTAAATGCTACTTCAACTTTCATGGTAAAACTCAGGGGGCTGTATTAATTTTCAGTGGGTTTTTTTGCACTGAATTTTAAGGCATTTCTGGTCTTGATGGCAACACAAGAAAACTTAAATCAGTTACAGTGTGCAAAAGTTTCTTTATATTCGATTAATAGGCTCATTTATTTAAAACATGATGAGAAGGTACCTGGCACATTAATTGCCTTCAGCAACTGTCATGTAATAGCTGGCTGAGTTTTATTAGTTCATAATACTGGTCTTTCTGTCATAATCTGACATTATTGATTTTCTACCAAAAAATGAATAAAAACAAATGTTCCCTTACTCTCTTTTAACTTCTTGAATTTCAGATACTCTCCATACTTTCAGCTCCAGCAGAGCCCACAGCAACAGTAATTTGTGAGGAAGCAAAGAATGCTTGTTGCGTAGGAGAAGTTGTAGCTCTAAGATAAATGTAAACTAGATCCAGAGGAAACAGAGAAATCAGATTCTTTACTCTGGGAAAAGTGTGAAAACCAGCAAGAAGAAAAACTTACTGAGATTTTACTTCCAGAGTAGAAGGGATTTTCTCGGACTAAATATGCACATTTTAATCACGAAATGGATGAGTTTAAGCTAAGCACAGCCTAAGCAAGAAAAGCCCAGGCTGCTTTGCACTGGAGCTAGAGGCGTTCAGGCTTGCTCTACCTGCGCAGTGCATCACTGCGGGCCATGGTTTGCACTACACACACTGCTGCAGCAGAGAACACGACTGGGTTTTCCCATTTTGCCCAGAAAAGTTTCATTTTTCATTTAGAAGAAGTTTCCGTGGCTCTGCTCCAGCAGTTTATAGCGTTGGTGCGGCAATAAAGCGGCTGTCGTGCTGCTGGCAGGAGCTGCCCAAACTTCTCGCCCTCTAGGGAGGGAGCGGGAAGGTGGTGGCTGCAAAGGGAAGATAAAGCCCTCCCGAGGCGGAGGCGGCAGCGAGACGGCACCACAGGGAGCAGCGAGGCAGCTCATGAAACACCAGCCGGGTAGGAGATGCACACTGTCTCCCCTCCTCAGGGCTGGGATGTTTCTGTTTGGATGTTGGACACGAACAAGGTCGGCACGTCGGGTCAGGGGTGGTGCTGCTGCCTCCGGGCTGTTTGGTCCCCTCGGGAGGCAGATGGGCACCATGGCACGGGCAGCTTGAAGGAGTCTTTGGCCGAGCGCGGTCAGTAACTGGGCTCTTCTCCAAACACAGCCCAACCCAACTATTGTCCTGTTTGCTGTTCCAGGACAAAGAATGTTAAATGTGACTAATCTACACTTGTCAATTAGTGCGTGGTTTAATACGGCAGATGAGAGAAAGGGGTGGATAATGCCAATAAAGTACTATATGCTACATGAGGTAGCAACATTGACTTGGACGCGTGGATCAAATTTAATACTCAGCCTTTCATTTTTCTCCTCCTTTACAGCATTGCTTCTAATCATAATATATTATTGGCTAGCCCAATATGAAAAGGTGTTAAATTAGAGAAAAAACACTGTTGGTGAGTTGTTTTTTTTTCTTTCTTGGATGCACAGAAAATCATGGATTTCATAGTTATTAAATGAATAAAATGCATCGTGATGCTATAGCAGCACGATCTGATTTTATGACTCTCTTTAAACTGGAGTACAAGGAAGAAAAGTTGGGGTTTTTTATAAGCAAATATAATTCAAATATCTGAAGCAAAATTTTTTTCTTTCCTGCACATCACTGAAGGGTTTAAAAGAATTGCTGAGAGGTATCTGCTTACTGAAATTCCTAACCTCACTGAAAAAGCCTATCATATTTTTTTTTATTCTAGTTTTTACAATACCTTACGTATTTACGTACGTACGTAATTACAGTTTTATATACAAACGATACAGATTATCAGTTATTTGTTAAATGATTTATCAAGAAAAAAAAAAAAAGGGTATACTACATTTGTATAAAACTCTTTCTCCAGTGCTAAGCTAACTCTCACACTTTCCCTGCAGCCAGAGAGACAATGATCCAAAGCATGAACAGACTTAAATGCATTTACTTCAAGTAAAAGGTTATGACCTGGTTTAACTATATCCTGGAGACTAGTTTGACTGGCAAGCGTGTCGGAGTTTGCAGGGTTGGTGCCTTAATCCTCCAGGCCTTTCAGTGATATCTGACACTGTATTCACTCTGTCAGGGCTAATAAATGGCCCAGTGGATTATTGCCTTTAAACATTATAGCTCTTGCAAGTAAATTATTGATGGACATTGACTCATTTCATTGAAGATAGCTTTGACTTCTATTACATTAAAAAACAAACAAAATAATAGGTAGATCACCATCTTTTCAGTCAAAAGAAAAAAAAAGTTTAATTGATATGGTATATACTTTGTAAGTTGACACTAATCTGAATTACAATGTTATTTTTTGTCTTTGTTTTTTTATTCTTGTATTTGATTTGGCAATGAAATCAATGTATTTTTTGTTCCTAAAGAAAAGGGTAATTCTTTCAAGAGGGTGATTTTTCTTCCTACTGTGTATTTGGAAGAGTGTGACCTGGGACTTAAGCTGTCACAAACACGTAAGAATATTGGAGAAGGGAAAAAATCTCTTTCTTACTGGCTATGAGAAAGAAGAAAATGGCTTGAGGCAGACAAAAGCTCTACCTTCTCCTAAATTAGGAATACAGAGAAGGAGCCAACAACTCTTCTCCTGGAAGCAGAACTAAGTAACTACCTCCTTGCTTGGCTGCAGGAGGAAACTTTAGGCTACAAATAGTGAGGCAGTGAAGGGCTTCAAAGAAGTGTTCAAAACCAGCTTACATACTGAGCAGAAAACCTACCTGATAAGAACACAGGTAGGGAGAGCATGTCCCCTTTTCGGAGCTCACATACCTGACTCGGGTGGAGAAAAACATCTCTTCATAGAGGATTTGCACACCACAAACCTTCCTTCCTGGCGTGCAGCTGCAGGCACAGTGCTCAGCCCTGGCAGGGTTGGGTGAGCTCCTGCCTCTGCTGCAGTGGGCAGAGGCTGGAGCACGGGTGAGGGACAGGGCTGCGCACTTTGATGTGTACTGCAGTGGTGAACACCCAGCGCGATGAGTTTTGGATACAATTGATGGGGAAGCCTAGGGTGAGCTCTCCATCAGCTGTGGCACCAGGTCCCCCCCCAGGAACCTTGTGTCCATTTTTCATGGCCCCAGGGACTTCGCATCCCTTCCTATGTCTCTCTGAAGCTCTCGAGTTCTTCATGCTCTCTACCATGCACTGGGACACAGAGCCAGCACATCCCGGGACATGGTGTGGGTGTCTGCTGCTCTGGGCCAGTGCACTTTTAGCACCAGAAAGCACTGCTTCTTAGCACTGCTTAGAGAATTGAGAATTATGTTTCTGTATTTTGGATACCTACTCAGAAGGAATTGTCCTACAAGGAATAGCAGGAGTCCCAACAGCTGGAGAAATTACCCCTTCCTCTCCTTCCAGAAGTAAAGTGAATCTGTGATGCTTCTCCACATTGAAGGACAGAAGGCTTGCCTGCCTTACTGAGACCATCGATCATTTTTAGTGTATGTCATGTGTATGTCATTTGTTAAGCACTGAAACAAACTGTGGCATTCACAGTCAGAAGCTGCAGTAGCTGGGGTTTCTGTTCCCAAAACCCACCGTCCTCAATCAGTCACTCTGCGGGGCCACATCTCCGCTTCAAAGGGGGCTGAAGATGGAGAAGCATGTGAGGAATGCTGAGCTGTTAAATCACTTAGCTCCTCAGTTCATTCCTGGACCCCTGCAGCCACACTACATAAAAACTAGTTTTTGGTTTTGTTTTTTTTTTTTGAAGACTGCACGTGTGTGTCTTTTTTTTTAAATTCTGAGCTCATTTCTGAAGCAAACCAGTTAGTTCTCTCTAAAAGAGAACCCATGAGCAGATCATTTCATCCCTCAGTCTAGTCTAAGCCAGAGAGTTTGGGTGCAAATCACACCAAGTTTGGCTCCATTAATTTATGACTCTTGAAACATCATCCCAGCAAGCACTGGGAACACCGGTCGATCCCCTTTCCACACCTGGGCAGTCTAACATGTACCATTGGCACCATATTATACATGCACCTTTCCCATGCACTGAAGCACAGACCTTGCAGTTGCTGTCTGGAAATCATTGCAGTGCGTGACTGAAGGAAAACCAGACAGGACAGAATCAAAGAAAATGTAATTCCACGTTAGAGATGTGTATCTATTTCTATAGATACAGAGATATAGAGCTCTGCGTGTGTGTGTGTGTGTAGCCACAAGTATAAGCTGGATGTTTTCCCAAGGAGGCTGTACTTTAACCAGCAGGAGAAGCACTATTTCACATTGACATGATGAAGAGATACCATGTTTGCAGGAAGGCTGTATTTAACAAAGTTGGGCACTGTGGTGCTGTTCTAAAACAGGGGTCTGAGACCATGGCAGCACCTGCTTCCTCCTCAGCTCTTCTCCTGTTACTGTATTATACACAAAGAGCAATTGCTGGTCACTGTCTGCCTACTTCCCAGCTTAATACACAGATGGCCAGGCCTTGTACCTACCGCTTGTGCTTGGACCAGTGGTCACAGGACTTGGTGTTGCAATATTTCTGGTGCTTTCCCTTGAAAAACAGCTGTCAGGTGTTGGGACTACAAGGGCATCTGGAGGACACTCCATGAAATGAGTGTGCAGTGTGGGTATAGAGTGATAGAATCATAAAATCATCTAGGTTGGAAGGGACCTTTAAGATCATCAAGTCCAACCGTCAACCTAACACTGCCAAAGCCACGACTAAACCACGTTCCTAAGTNAGCCACTCTTCTCCAAGCCTGTAGCGCTGCATGGGGTTGTTCTGACCCAAGCGCAGGACCCAGCACTTGGCCTTGTTTAACCTCATACCATTGGCCTTGGCCCATTGATCCAGCCTGTCCAGATCCCTCTGTAGAGCCTTCCTACCCTCAAGCAGATCAACACTCCCACCTACTTGGTGTCCTCTGCAGTCTGCTGTAGCAGGAGCCAGTCCCAAGCAGTTAGGGCACCAGCCACTCCATACCCTGGTTTGGCTTGAGAACAAGCACTGCTGTCTTGGACAAAAGCCTCTAGATATGGAGGTGCAGCCACAGAGATCAATAGTTCAGATGCTCAGAGCTGCCCTCTGAAGGTGTCCATCCCTGTTGATACGATGGGATGTCTAGAATAGCCAGTGGACAATAAAGATGCCACAAGTGGTTGAAGAAATATTAGCTCCCACCTCACTTCTCGGTGCATAGAAAGGCAGGCAAAATCACGGTAAAAAGACTGATAGAAACAGAGTAGAAATTGCCTCTTCACTTTTTGACTGCCAATGGGCAATTTATAGGCAGTTCTGCTGGATTCTCAGAATCATCTACCTAAGGTTGTGCATTATTAAAATAATGAATCATACAACTAAACAGCCCTTCACCATTACTTCCTGTGATACATTTCTTCTGGTATTACAGGCAATTACCTTCTAGAAAGAGAATAATATAAGCTATGGTGCCTCCAGTCACCTCTTTCCCACCACTTACTAGCTGTAAGAGATTAGTTATGCATATCTCCAGCAATGTGTGCAGTTCCTCATATGGATATTGTAGTTTCTTTGGTATGTCTGCTCTGATCTCTCCCCTTTGTTTCTTCAGATGTTAGAAACAACAAGACCTTATCCCTCCTCACAATCTCAAGGCATGTAAAAATAACTGCTGCCTCACCTTCCGGAGACCAATCTGGATACCGTTATCCCACATTTCTTCCCTTGCATATCAGTACAAGCCTCAGTACTCCCATTCTCATCTTTGAAACTGGTAAACATTGAAATGTTTTTCAGGACCACAGCATTGATTTTAGGCATTTCTCAACACCTGCAGAAAGAGGCATCACGTTCAGGATTTAACATTTTCTTTAACACAGCATCCAGGCCCCTGACTCTCTAGGCAACAGTTCTTGGCCAGAGCTGGAGGATGCTCAAAGGAGGGGAAGACTGTGCCTTGCCTCACTACAATGCCTTCTGGCATTGTGGAGCAGGCTGCTTGTTTCAAATGCCACTCTTTGGCTAAAAATGAGATGGTGGTATTTGCTACATATTGCCCATCTCTTGAGCATGGGAGATAGAGGATGTAGCCCACGTGAATGCAGGAAAGCACTCGGAGTTGAGTGCGTTGTCCTAAGGCTACGGAATCGGAGCAGCTATATCTACCTCAAACAGTTCAAACAATGAAATTCTGAGCATCACCCTCCAGGTTTCCTAGAAAATAGTTTTCCAGTCACTTTCTCAGCTGTTGCTTACCATTTATGAGAGTATATACTCATTTGATGAATAATTCAGCAGTAACATTTACTACAGCACATCAGGCTCCCAGAGGAGTTCAGGTGTTCCTCTCAAATTCTCAGAACAACCTGAAGATTCCTTCGGGTCTACCTCCTTCAACGTCTCCACCTTGAAATTTAATACATGAATGACTTAAAGATTGTAGAAAATTATTGCAGATGGAATCATCCCTTCAAGTATAGAAGGGTCAAGTTTTTTAATCCATGTTACTGAATTCCCAGCGAAGTTGTTGGGGTTTTTTTTGACTCTTGCTTTTTCAGATTTCTATTTGTTATATTGTAATTTTTACCCTATGGCTGCTTTATCTCTGCTTTGATATCTCATTTGAAATAGTTAGTCTTTGAATTGATAGGCTGTTCATACAACCAAAGGAAAAGGGTAGCTAGATTGTGATCCTCAGACTAAGTGAGGAGACAGTGAGCCATTATTAGGCAGCGACAAATTTCTCATTCTGAATCCAAGTTTGTGAATTCTCTCTTCCAAAGAGACTAAGACTAGCTTTGCTACTGCTCTTGGTTCTTTTGAGAAATATGATACTTTACCTTATATAAAACAGATTAATATTGAAATACATTCAAAATAACCAGTGGGAGGCAACTTATCACTGAACAAAAAAAGTAGTGCGGTAAGTGAAGACCAGGGCTGCCCTAAGCTGCTCTGAAGTTCCTCTACTGCCTTGCCACTTGTTATTGAAAGGGACTGCAGTATCACATCCATTTTGGAGACTCTGGAGAAGAGGTATAAGGTCTCCAAACTCCATTTCTTCAGTTAGAAGCATAGGCAGGGTAAAATCGTGCTTGTTTGTGCCTCTGCTACATTTGTTTAGTCTGAGACAGAGAAGAAGCGCTGCTTAATATTAAGGTTTCCTGTACCATGTCCTGCTCAGGCACTGTGCAGCAAATCTTTCCTTGACCATTCCTGTCACTGCTGGGAAACGAGCTATGCCATCAGGAAGGGTAGTTTACTTTGTTTTTGAAGACTACTGCATTGGCTTAATTGTAAGAGATGATAATAAAACAGATACTACTTCACAGGAATGATAAATTCCACTTTTTTGTTGTTGTTGTTTTTCCTGAGAAACACAATATATGGGCCTTATGCTCCAGCAGCAGGCTTGCCTCACTCTTGTGACAAGTATAGAAGAGCATTGATGGGCATAAGAGGAAAATCCATGCTACAGGGCTAATTTGCTCCCTATGGTACCAAAAGAGTGAGACTAATATTGTATGGGAGATCTCCCGCCCTTGCACCAGCACTAGCCAATCTCTGCTGTGACACTGGAAGTAGCGCTCCTTTAGGCTGGAACCGGGTATTCCCGCTGGTACACCATCTGGACCAACCCTGTGCTGGGACCTGCAAGCCTCTGGGGGGAAATGAAAGGTGGATTTCTGGGTGTAGAAGGATCCTGAATTAACAGGTGGCTTGGGAACTGTGGGTCTTCAGCCTACGTTATAGGAAGGGCAGAATTGAATCTTTCTAATTTTTTGTTGAGATTTTTCTGACTTAAATTCCCAGCAGCATCTGGCATTATAGTTCGTGTTTATGAATATAAGGAATACTCCCTATGATATTTTTTTAAGCTGAAGAAGTTCACTGTGCAGTGCACCGGCCGATGCTGCTGCCTTGTTAGAACTGTGCGGGCAGACAGCGGCAGGCCACACTAAATAAAGCTTTGTGGGCTTTTCTACTTTGACTGCTACATGCTCTTAGTTTCCATCACCATCTGCATCACGGAACACACGAACTCGCTTCTTTTGTACACGTTCAAACCGGTCATAAATTTTTATAGCCAAGTTTACTGAACTTTCTCATACAAACACTGCAAACAGAATAACAAAGCACACCAGTTCATGTTTCAAAGGTGACTCACACCAGCTAGCAATTTATCATGGGATCTTTCGTAGGCCTATTTTTGGTCTGCTCGCAGCGCACACAACCTTACTGAAGACTCCCAGGTGTTCTGGCTCAGAGAGACGCGATATGGTGGGGATTGCCCTGAAACGAGTGAATGCGCTCATTAAAAATGATTTCTGGTATGAAACGGAGACAAGTGGCGGTTAGAACGTCTCCTTGTTGTGACCCTTCTCCTCTCTGCAGAGGTAGGATGCGCAAACGTGGCTCAGAGTAGCGATAACTTGTTCTTAGAAAGAACAAGCGCAGGCTGGAGAGAGAGGAAGGATTTTTGGTTTATGCTCTGCTCAATGTATGTATGTGACTTGCATAACTGGAATTGCCCGATGATACTCAAAAATTTGTATTTGTGAGTACACAAGAGGAACGGCCCTTGGCTAATCAAATCAATAAAATGCAACATCTCTGTGGTAGGATTAAAATGTAATTAAAATGGGATTTCTTTTTTAAAACTACTCCTTTTAAATACGTGTCTTCAGATGGTAAAACTCAGCATAAATTGGGATGGGATATGAAACTCTCTCCTCAGGATGCCGGATTAAGAGGTGGAACTAAATGAAAATAATTCCATTTTCTATTCGTCTTTTTTAAACTTTTACACTATGTTACTAGATTTGATTAACTTTTCCTAGCAAAATTAAATAAAGTGGATGTTCTGTCATGGGTCACAGGTTTCAGTACCAAATGATGCAATTCATGCACTGCATATGTTATTTAACTCTTTAAATACAGATTTTACTGGAAAATAAATGAAAAAAGATCCTTTCATGGCTACAAAGGTGTATCAGATGATCTAACTGCTTGTTTACGTGTCACTAGGCTCTGCGCTTGAAACACGAGGCTTTGTCTGTCTGGTGGTTGCACTACTGAGTTTAAAACTCAGAGACAGCTGCATATGATGAAGTTTTAAAAATACTTTTAACAATATAATTTCCATTCCTGTTTTAAATGGGAATGACTGTTTCTATATATTTTATCACTTTGAAATATTTTAGTTTGTAGAAATCACCAAGAAAGCCCCTAACAAAAAAAAAAAACCTAAAGCAAGATACTTACTGCTAACTTTCTGTGCTTGCCCCTTTCTTCACAGTGTATTTCTTCCAGCAAAGCATTCTGCAACAAATGGAAAAGCTGCAAACACCCCTCTGGAAGCCTTTTAAAAGAGAGGTTATAAATGTTTTATATTGCATCTCAGGGTATTATGCTGTTTCCCCAGGAGGCCAAGTCTTCAACACGAACTCTCAAAGTGCTGTAGGTTAGTTACCTGTTTCCTCATTTACTGTCTGCATGATCATAACATCCCTTACACTAACAACGCAGTAGTGAGTGGCAAGGAGAGCCAAGCCTTTGGCTGTATGAATAGCTCTCTTAGAGACTATTATATTTGCAAACAAAGTGACCTTTCTGTCACCAGTATTTTTTTTACATCTTGTCGCTACTGGTCGCATGAAAAGCCTTTACGGAGAGCTCCCGTCTCCATCCTAAGGGTCTTTTTCTATGGTTATTGTATTTTAAAAAGAAACAATTTTATAAATTAGTGAACCTTGCTTTCTCCCTGAAAGTCTGTCTTTCACTCTCTCTCTTTACAGACACAAAAATCCTAGTAGTTTTACACCAAAATGGCCAAACACATTATGCATTGGTCAGATATGGGAAGAAAATGATTTTTTAATTTTTCCTCACTTTTTTTTTTCTTTTTAACATTCTACCTCTAGCTATACTGGGACTGACACCACAGATCTTTCTCAAGCAAAAAGAGGACTCTGAGCGAGCGTACCGAGCTCTGAGCTTATGAATGATGTGTGCCACAGAAGTGGAGGCACATGTGGCAGAGGACTCGTCTCCTGTGTCAGCCTAATAGTTCCCTCTGGAAAATCCAGGGCTGCCCTTGCCTGGCTCCATGTGGTCCCGACAGGCAGCTCTCCCCTTCGTGTGAGACTTAACTGTGCAGCACAGCCTCCGGATCCCGCTCCCTCTCACTTTTGCCACATTAGGCTCTGTGCTGATATTTGTATTATCAAAAAAAGCAATTACACTGTAGAAGGCTGGCACAAATTTTGGCCATGGTGTTTGCAACCTGTGGCAGTCAATAAGGAGCTGAATGGTTTTAAATACATCCTGGCTACAGCTGTGATCATGGTAGGGAGAACTGAAAGTGAAAGGTAAAAAGTAATTTGATATTACTGTTCAAATTTTAATAGTCTTTGTTAAGCTTCAGAGTTAACATCCACAGCTATTAATGAGGATAGTTCCTATCTCTTAGAATTACTGCTCAGAAACTCCTCTGTCTGCATTTGAAGGTGACCTCTGTAACTGTAGAGGTGAGGTATTAATGAAAGTTAATTCATTAACTAATTCATGGAAGCTAATTATGCCGGAGCTTAAAAGGAGTTGTGGAACTACATATTGTGGTTGTATTACCGCATTAAACATTGAGCCCTGACTTGTGTAAACAGGCTTAGTCACCAGACTATAGGCAGATCTTGTTGATGAAAAGGGATGGAGAAATTTATTGCATTTCACAATATCATTTCTTTAATAAGATTTAGTTTAATGAAAAAATCTTGTACAAAAAAATACATATAGATGAGTAATAACAGTTTCATATTTATATAAATAAAAATACAGTTTTTACAGTTTCATTTAATAAGTACATTGCAAACGTTACCAGCGAAAAACTCATTCAGGATACCTTCTAATGAAACATGTATTTTACAGCATGAAGTGCTGTAGCTTTGTAAAAACATCTTTTCATTGGATGAAACAAAAACCTTGGAACTGGTATGACCATTTTCATGAAGGGGGACAACTTGAGGTGTTACTAAATCACAATAGTGAAAACCGTGCTGATCACCTAAGTGGTCATTGATTTCTTAATGACATCTGTGCCATTACTCATAAAATCAAACTTTTCCATAGGATGGTATGCCTACAACAATGAACTGATGGCTCCTGTCCATCACCTATTTCACCACAAAAGAAAGGCTTTTTTATATTATTTTGGAACTGAAATTGCTATTTGTACTAGACTTCTGCTCTGGGAACACCCTGAGAGGCTGCTCTGACGGTGCAGAGCAATAAAGTACACATATGAGCTACAGGAGTGCTGGGACAGTCCTCAGTGAAGACTTCCCGTTACCAAAATCCACATACTGCCAAGTGTATGATCTGGCAGTTCACTGGAGCTATTGGACTGACCCAAATGCTTCCCTCTCTGCACAAGGAAGAAGAAGAGAAATTCTTACCTGAAGACACTCTTCAGAAGAGACAAGCCATGTTTTTCCAAGCCAAAGGGGGCACATGGGGCCAGTCTGTGATTAAGCACCATCACAGCCCAACTACTACCTCACTTTCTGGTTTTAACTGGCAGATCTGCATATGGACCACATATATGGCTTCAGGCATTTAGGAAGTTGATGTCCTCATGACCTTAAAAAAACAGTGAGCGTTCTCTGATGGTTCCTCCCTTCACCTGTGCTCTACACAATCCTGTGGCACAGCTCTCTCGCTGAAGAGTTCAGCCCTTTCCTCCAAAAGTAAAACCCATGTGTCTATAGGAGCAAACCTGGGGTAAGACTCAAGTCACAGGGATGAATTTTCTAAGAGAACAATTTTGCAAGCAGAGGGTTGCAGTCACTTGAATTTCAGTTTGCCTATTTAGTAAGCCAATAGGAAAAACAATCTCCAAACTACTTTAATTGTCCTCTAAGTCACAATGTCCTGGAATTATTTCACTCTTTCCTGAAGGTGTGCCTCTGTATGTGTGTATAATTATGTATGTATCTGACATATAAATTTGAAACACATATATGGAAAGCAAATTTGCGTCATAACCTGATGAGCAAATTCTATTCACCTCGGTGAGGGAATTTTAGCTGTAGTGCAAGATGAGCCTTAGGACTTACTGGGGCCTTTGGGTGATATGAAAGTCTGAAAATCTGACATAAATCACACCATTAGAGGATTACACTAATCTCATTTTACTAAGAAAGTACTAATAATTGAGTTTAGCAGCTCATTGTATTAAACATCTTTTCTAGTGATGAGTCAGAAGAATTATGAGACAAATTACGATCTGCTGTCACAGACCAGAAAGCAAAGTAAGTGAATCACCTGCTCTCTCCAAGCCTTCCTCCCCCCTCATGAATTAAAAAGGACAGGTAGCCTGGGAGGAATACAGAGAAATTGTCTGAGCAGCCAGGGATCAGGTTAGGAAAGCTAAAGCCCAGATAGAGTTAAATCTGGCCAGGGATGTCAGGGGCAACAAGAAAAGCTTCTACAGGTGCGTCAGTAATAAAAGGAAGACTAGGGAAAATGTGAGCCCTCTTCGGAAGGAAACGGGAAACATGGTTAACCAGGATATGGAGAAGGCTGTGGTACTCAACAACCTTTTTGCTTTGGTCTTCACTGGCAAGTGCTCTAGCCACACCACCCAAGTCACAGAAGGCAAAGGCAGGAACTGGGAGAATGAGGTAATTGCCCACTGGAGGAGAAGATCAGGTTCAAGACCATCTAAGGAACCTGAAGATCCACAAATCCACGGAACCTGATGAGATTCATCCGTGGGTCCTGAGGAAACTGGTGGATGAATTTGCTAAGTCACTATTCATCACATTTGATAAGTCATGGCAGGCTGGTGAAGTTCCCACTGTCTGGAAAAGGAGAAACCCCATTATTAAAAAGGGAAAAAAGGAAGACCTGGGGAACTATAGGCTGGTCAGTCTCATCTCTGTGCCCAGCAAGATCATAGTGCAGATCCTCCTGAAAACTATACAAAGGCATATGGAAAATAAGGAGGTGATCGGTGACAGCCAACATGGCTTCAATAAAGGCAAAGCATGTCTGAAAAATTTGGTGGCCTTCTACGATGGCACTACAGCATTGGTGGATAAGGGAAAAGCAATTGAAATAATCTACCTGAACTCTTGCAAAGTATTTGACACTGTCCCACACAACAACCTTGTCTCTAAATTGGAGAGACACGGATTTGACGGATGGACCACTTGGTGCATAAGGAACTGGCTGGACGGTCACACCCAAAGAGTTGTGGTCAATGGCTCAAAGTCCAAGTGGCGACCAGTGACTAGTGGCGTTCCTCAGGGGTCAGTACTGGGACTAGTGCTGTTCAACATCTTTGTTGGCAACATGGACAGTGGGATTGAGTACAGCCTCAGCAAGTTTGCCAATGACACCAAGCTGTGTGGAGCGGTTGACACACTGGAGGGAAGGGATGCTATCCAGAGGGACATGAACAGGCTTGAGAGGTGGGCCTGTGCCAACCTCATGAAGTTCAATAAGGCCAAGTGCAAGGTCCTGCACCTGAGTCAGGGCAATCCCAAGCACAAATACAGGCTGGGCGGAGAATAGATTGAGAGCAGCCCTGAGGAGAAGGACTTGGGGGTGTTGGTAGATGAGAGGCTCAACATGAGCCGGCAATGTGCACTTGCAGCCCAGAAAGCCAACTGTATCCTGGGCTGCATCTAAAGAAGTGTGGCCAGTAGGTCGAGGGAGGTGACTCTCCCCCTTTACTCCACTCTCATGAGACCTCACCTGGAATACTGAGTCCAGCTCTGGAGCCCCCAGCATAAGAAGGACATGGACCTGTTGGATCAAGTCCAGAGGAGGGCCACAAAGGTGATCAGAGGGCTGGAGCACCTCTCCCATGAAGAGAGGCTGAGAGAGTTGGAGTTGTTCAGTCTGGAGAAGAGGAGGCTCCAGGAAGACCTTATAGCAGCCTTCCAGTACTTAAAGGAGGCCTACAGGAAAAATGAGGAGGGACTCTTTATCAGGGAGTGTAGTCATAGAACAAGGGGTAATGGTTTTAAAATGAAAGAGGGCAAATTTAGGTTAGATATTAGGAAGAAATTTTTTACTGTGAGGGTGGTGAGACACTGGAACAGGTTGCCTAGGGAAGTTGTGGAGGCCCTATCCCTGGAGGTGTTCAAGGCCAGGCTGTGAGTAACCTGGTCTAGTAGAAGATGTCCCTGCCCATTGGAGGGGGTTGGAACTAGATGACCTTTAAGGTCCCTTCCCACCCAAACCATTCTATGATTCTATGATTGATGTGACATGATCATAAGCAGGATGTACTTGATCTATGTCAAGATAATTGAGGCGCGGTGTCCAAAGAAAGCACATCTAGTTGTTTTCCTTCGGAGCATATTCACAATTTACAAGACACAATATGAAAGGCTTTGGAAACCATCCTCTGCCTCCTGCTGCTATGTGTTAAGGCTCTTTTACTTGCAAAACCAACCCATTACTTCGTGCTTGTGTTGCTCCAAAGTGCAGGACAAGCTTATTTTGCTGGCCAGGAATATCAATAATTTGCTCAGAGAAATCACCTGCCAAAGTATTGGATATAGGGTTCTGAGTTTTCAGCTACCTTCAGATACTTCGTGTGCAGCTCCCACTGAAGCCTATTGCAGCTCCATACACAGAACCAGAACTTGGGAAGTTCAGCTCTTTTGAGGAGGGTAACTTAAGGTGGCCAGCTGGAAAAAGAAGGGAGGAATGGAGCAGCTGCACACCTGCCTCGCTCAAACGCCTGCTTGCAACTGCTGCTGTGGACTCAAAAGAGCTCAGCTCCTGTAGAGGATAAATATTTATTACAGCTAACAGACATCTTTGCATAAAATTAGCACATTTGGAAGCATGTGAAAGAAAATAAATGAAAGAGAAGCAGTGCAGTGTTTGCGTTACTTTGATACAAATACTTCAAAGCAAACTAGCCACAGCCTTTAAGACTTACTGGGCCAGAGCATCCCTCAGAGGTTTCTGCACAGATCTTTTTATAATTTTTTTATTAAAAGAAAGCTTTTTATTAAAATAAAGGTCATGATCCCCTTCACTGCTGTCTTCCTCCACGGGGAGTTCACTATGAGCACAGGTGCTGTGATGGCTGAGAGACTGGGCACACCTGACTGTTCCCAGGAAAGATGGCACAGCTGGGCTGGACTTCGACAAGGAACCTTGGCCGGGAGCTGATGATGTTGAAAGGTGCGTGGATTCCAGCAGGAAGCCTACTTCTGGTACAATCTAAAGCATCTGGGATGCTTTCATCTTCTTTCACAACAGTCTTTTCACAATCTCGTTCTTGGTCACTAAATAGGACTTTTTAAAGAATTATTTCTGTACCAGAGTTCTGTATTAGTTTTTTTAATATTTTCTTGAAGAATTGTTATGGCAAAAATGGCTGTATCTTTTTGTTGTTGCTGTTGTTGTTGCTCTTGAAAGAGGCAGCCTCTCTGGTACAGTAAATTCTCTTGAAAAGAAATCTGTATTGCCACAGCTAGACTTCTCATACACAAAGCAAGGCATTTAAAGCCAACCATGGTATCTCTGCATTGAACTAGAAGCTTTCCCCCAGTTTAGCCTGCAGTATTTAGCTGTCTGAAGAAGAAGTCTTAAACCTGTCTCCTCTTATCTCATTTAAATATCTCTTTCCTGGCAGACCCCTATTATAACCTTGAGTACCTTGTGCCTAGAAGGCGCTACCTACTCTGTGCTAAGTATCAAAGGAGGAGGCTCAGGTGTTTGCGGGATTTGTTACGCTATTCCAAAAGCATTGGTGCTGTTAAAACAGTACATGTTATTGGGGAGCTAACAAAGTGCAGCATATCAGTCTGCATGCCAGTACCATTATTTATTTTGCAGTAGCATTTGGGTGGTCCTGACAGAGAATAGCAACCCAATGTGCCAGGCTATGTAGAAATACAGAACAAAGCTACTCTCTACCCCGAAAACCTCACCATCAAAGATGACAGCGTGCTTCTGAAAATATTGTTCCAAATGAAAGCAGAATATCTGCCTATTCCTACTTCACTTTATTCTTGAGTCATAAAATTATGATCTGGCCTCCACAAACTCCTCATTTTTGCAGTATTCACAATTACTATTTCGTAGTATCCGCTAGCAAAAACAAAGTTGCAAATGCAATCAGCATAAGTATCATGCCTTTTTCCTCCCTTTTTTGAAGGCAGTCCTATGTGTTACCATTTTGTCCCACCAAGAAACAGGCAATTGATGGGCTAAAGAGAGCTTCCGCAAGTACCCAGTAAAAATTACTCTCCTGTCACCGCTAGAGCTCTGCCTCCCCGAGCAAATCTAAATTATCTCTGTCAAGAATGATTTATCCCCAGGGCTCAAGGAAATACCTCTAAAGCTCCCGTTCTCCTTGTTGGAGTGCCCCAGGTCACACTGCGGGTCAGGCGTTTTTGTGATTTTGGAATAAGGATGGAGCTCTAGTCCTCCCCTGTAATCAGTCTGGTGTACGTCACTTTGGCTGTACAAAACAGCCGCAAAGGCAGGATAACTGGCCACAAACAGATCACTGGCAGTGTAGAGAGAGACTCTCCAACATCCGAAATCGTTCCTTTGCCAGCTCACAGACAGTACCACGGCCCCAGATGAAGGAAGGCCAAAGAGCCATTACGCAGTGTCCGACATGGCCTCCTTCATTTCGATGGCTCCTGGGAGTTGCAAGGCGTTGGTGTAACTCTCCTCGACCGCCCAGCAAACGGGCAATCCAGCACAAGAGCAACACCGGGTCTTAAGTCACCTTTCACAGAGGTGCCCTTGCTCCCCAACTGCATTTGAAGACGGAGACCCTTTCATGTCACAGAAGCAGGACGCAACACCTGGACAACGCACTAACTGTACCAACACCCTCTCACTAAGGATAAACACCTACTCTCCTGGTGCCAGATTGTATTGTCTCTTGGTAATCCTCCTGTCGGTGTTTCGACAAGAAAATTCAAGAATATCCTAGTCCCTTGCTCTTTTTCTCTGAAGGCATGAGAGACAGAGCTATACAGATTTTAAGGAGAAAAAGAAGTGTCAAAATATTGGCAGCATCTTCGTGCTGAAGAAGCAATAAAAACAAAGTGGAGGCAAGGGAGTATTTTGTGCTAAACTATTCACCCAGGATAGGCTTCTTTCTGACTGTTTTACAAGTTATGAATTCTAAAGCTACTCACAAGACTTAATAGATGCTAAAAATTGCCATGCTAACCTGCGCTATCATTCCTGTTATCAAAAGTGTTTATTGCAAAACTTTACTGCAATAATTAGTTCTAAAACATTAGGCTTTATTTCTTTTATCTAAAAAAACCCAGTGACCAGAATATAAATAGCTTTTAATCAGCATTATTTGTAAAAGCCTGCACATAAGATAAAACTGAAATATTAGTTTCCAGCAAGAACTGCACGTCCATCCCCACCTGCACACAGGGAGCATGTGTTTTCATACATATCTAAAATGAATAAGAATTTTAAAATTTTAAAATGTATTATATAAATGTGTATGTATATATATACATGTGTACATATATAAACTGAAAATGTATAAAATGAATTTTATTTATTTATGTCATTATGAGGTGAAGATATGAAGAACAAAACGGTATGGGGATGTTTCCCCTTTTCTTTTGAAGGTAGCGAGAGCAATTCACAAGATTACTAAGTTGCCTGCACATCTCCAGTTCACCTCGCATTCCTCATGCACTGTAAACTGCAAAGCTCAGATCAGCACACGCTAAATTTTGGCTGATGCAGAAAAGACAATAAAACCCACCCTGAAGTGAAAATATTGTGTATCCAGGAAGGTAAGAGGATGAAATTCACGTCCTTTTAGCTGGAGGGTGGGACACTGCTCAGTGAGGATAGTGCAGGCTACGGCAGTACCGTCTGCCTCGATAAACTGAAATTACAGTCAGGAAAAAACCCCTCTGTGTGCAATACAACTGTACCTGCAATGAAACGAGGGGGAGACGTAGCTGACTGGCAGTTTCAGGTTAGAGAGTTCTTGTCTTCTGCACCCTGAGATAAGGATTTGGCAGGAGAGGAGAGGAGAGGAGAGGAGAGGAGAGGCAGAGAACCCCACAGGCTATTACGCCACCCACATTTAACACCTTTGCCTTTCACAAAAATCAGTACTGTAGCAAACTCACCGAACTGACCCAATACAGAAGTGCAAACCTCATTTTGCTGTTGAAACACTTTGCCCCAGGAGCTGACTGTATCGTAACACCAGGGTTTCTGCTTGGAGTGTTGCTCCTGTTATTAGGAGCAGTGGGGATGTCTGCAATGGTGTAAGCTGAAGCAAGGATGTTTATGGAGGGAGTTTATTTACTGTGATGTAGTTTAAAAACTTATTTAATTTGGATGATTTTTACTCCATATTTTTTCACGTTTCTAAACAATTTTCCTATGGGCTTCGTCATGCTCCCAAAGTTATGCACAGCTTATGTTCTACTTCCTGATGCAAAAGAAAATTTTAAGATTATTATATTCCTTTGGAAAGATGAACGTTTAGGACTAAATTAAAGCGGAGAAGAATGTACCTAACATTTTCCCCCGAAGCAGACAAAAGGCTTTTTGCAGAGAAGACAAAACTTTCTCCAAGCAGCAGAGTTTCCAAAGGAATTTTTTCATCCAGGAATTAGGGAATATCACAAAGCTAATCAACCTTCTGCTTGAAGTACAAGGTGCTTTACCTCGCCTATGACTTCTCTCAGAAACTTAGGGCAAGATGGTGCATACACTGTCCCTCAGTCAGCATACACGCTTCCCTCGGGAGGGAGAGAACAAGTGCTTCATGCATTACTGGAAGGCACGGAGTGCAGCATAAAAATTGTGGAAAGAAAATATATAGCACATTCTGGCATTAATATTTTCTGGTGAGCTAGATTAAGTGTCAATACATGAATTAGCTGAAGCCCCAACAAAACAAAACTCTGAATAAACCTAAATAACCTGAAACTTCTGAAAGAAACCAAACCCTCCGCTACTTCAGCATCACTAATGTTGCCACATCATGCTTCAGTGAATGCACAGAAAGAACTGTCATTACAGGAGATTTTTGGCTCTACCACCTTTCTTTCTTAAACAGTTTGTTCTGCCAAAGAGCTTCCCCTTTCTACTCCTCCCCTTTACATGGCAGAATAATGGAAAATAAGATTGGGAGAGTCCTCAGTAGGATTTCTATACTATCCGTTGGTCTCCTTGTACTGAACATTACCTCTACAAATTTCTGTGTTTACAGCGTTGAATGTATAATAATGAAGAAATATGTGAGGCCACTATATTTCTGTGATCAAAATTTCTTTAATTCTCATCAATAATGTGACTAGTAACTATTATTATTTTGAGAGAGAAGATTTTTGCCTATTAATTTGATTTACATTAACCAATTGTTTGCTCCAATTTCCCTTCTAAACCACAGCGGAGACATACAGTTTTCTGTGAACTATTACCCAATTCATATATGAGCAAACCTGGAATTGCTGGGATGGAGGTGGTGCTTTACACCTATATCCAAACCCTTTTGGATATCCTATATTCTATACCAACTGCCAAATGATAAGGACAGTTTGTATATCTGTCTACAGTGACTAATAATCAGTTTTGAGTCATCTTCTGCCAGTTAAAACAATGATTCCAGCTGGTGAAAGCACCAGTACCATCTACTCTAAGCTGGTGCACCACAGCATCATCTGTGTGTGTTTGAAATAGGTCACATCAACTCACGTTACTCAGTGTCACTTATCAAATCCTATCTGCTATCTTGGTGATTTTGATCAGAAAAATTGCTAAAACTACAAAATCTAGAGAGCTTTATTAAGAACAACAGTAACCCCTACTGGATTGTGACTGTCTCCCTGGAAACCTAAGAGATAAAACACCTTTCAAGAGTCATTCCTCTGCTTGCAATACATTTCAGTGTCATCATTTCCTGGATTATATTGGAAATCCTGCTGAATTTATACTCAAACTTGCTGAAAGACATCTGTTCCTTGCAAATTCAAATTCAGAGCATTTTTTTTTGTATTTACAGATAAGTTATGAAACCAGGCTTATGCCAGTTAGTTTGTTTCTGTGTTAAAAACTACAAGTACTAGAATGTGTTTCTTTATGTGCCCAAAAATAAGGGACTTCACATATGATCAATAATCTAAATAAATTACCATGATCTGCTGTATGCAAGTCCTATGCTCATCTGAGTCCTCTTCAAGCATATTGGGGGGGGGGAGGGAGCTGCAGGGAGGAGAAATTGGAGTGGCGGTACCGTAAACTATTGTAATAGAAATCTCCCGGTCTCGCTAAACAGCATATATATCAGTATCACAAATTCAGCATTCCAATTCTTTCTGCATATTGAACATTTCTGACAAATGAGGAATATGTTAGCAGACCTATTTTCAGTGACATTTTACTATCCTGTCAGAAAAGTTCGAGCACTCTTTCTGCATGTTTTTTTCTCGACTATCGTCTCAAAGTAAGACCTCCATTTTCATTACTGGAAATTGGAATCAGAGAGTTCCTCTGGGCTACCACAGAAGCTTTCTGGTATGCTGGAAAACTAAACAGAAAGGGACAAACAGGAAAAGGGAAAACATGAATGAAAGTCTAACAAGAGATATAATCTTACTAATTAATCTGCTTAGTGATAAACATTCACGATCTGATTTTATGCATGACTTGTTTCATAGGAATTCTACCTTTGCTTACCAAGTAATCAAGCTTGGTCACGATAAAAAGTTGATGGAAAAAAGCCATCTGGATTAGGAATGATTAAATAAGTGAGCTGGAGAAGAGGAAGGATTTTCTGCATAGACGGTGTTACAGAGATCTCAATGAATCCGAGAAATGACAGAGAGCAAAGACTGGGGAATTTCAAAAGCTCTTACAAGTATTTATATTGTCTCTCAAGTATATACCAGACACATGCCTTTTCACTCTGAAAATTGTTTTTTCCACAGTTAGTTCAATTTACTTTAAAAGAAAAACAGTATAATTTTCCAAAAGGTGTTCAGCAACCTTCGAAAATGAAACCCCTTCAAGCTACTCTGAAAGCAGAACCCCAAATTGCGGCCACTTTGGAAAATCTTGGCCACTCAGTACCAGTTTGTGTTAACTTGCTGCTAATGGCCACACTAAATGTGCAGCAACGCTAAGCACATCTTAAGTGTTTCTGAGAGGCATACCTACTCCATTTAGGCACTTAGGTCACCTTTCCAATGTGTGTGAAGAAATAGGCCCTTAAGCCAGCCAACAAAATGTACTGGAGAGACTGGTGGGCCTCGGACTCTGCTCCTCTTCAATCTCCTAGTTTTACATTATGTATATATGTGTGTGTGTGTGTGTGTGTGCATGCTTATAAATATCTAAAGGGCGGGTGGCAAGAGGATGGGGCCAGGTTCTTTCAGTGGTGCCCAGTGATAGGACAAGAGGTAATAGGCACAAGCTGGAACACAGGAAATTCCATCTGCGCATGAGGAAAAACTTCTTTACTTTGAGGGTGCCAGAGCACTGGAACGGGCTGCCCAGAGAGGTGGTGGAGTCTCCTTCCCTGGAGATATTCAAAACCCGCCTGGATGCGATCCTGCCCAACCTGCTCTAGGTGAACCTGCTTTGGCAGGGGGGTTGGACTAGATGATTTCTGAAGGTCCCTTCTAACCCCTACCATTCTGTGATTTTGTGATTCTGCGTAAAATGCATATGTGTATATATAAAATAAAAAATCTTGTTTTGTGATGTTTAAGAGCTCTCTCTTAGTCCCCTCCAGGCTAAGAAAACCACCCACCCCTGAAAACAGGGAAACATAAAAGCACTGGGGTAAAGCTACTGACTTAAATGGATTCAAATCTATATGTATCTGCAGGATTTGGTTACTGTTGGTTCACAAGCTGTTAAGAATGCATGAAGACACCTACGTGAACAGGAAAACTGTTGTTGTAGTAACTACTTCTTTTTCCTTCTCCAAAACAAGTTTAAATTGTTCAAATGCCCCAAAGCCATGCCAGTTCATGACTGCTTACAGCATTCTTGCAATAAATGGTATCTTTCCTTATTTTAATATTCACTACCATTACATGATGCTTTTGCATTGCCAGCATGAAGTATACACTGCATTCTGTTAAAATGTCTATTTGACATTTGATCATGCCAATTTGACAAATGAATTCTTTATTACATAAATGCCCGTGATTTCATGTAAAGCTACCCTGGGCCATGCCATCGACAAAATTTCTACTAGAACAAATGGAATATGTGAAGTAGACTGTGGACAGGTACTAAGACAGATTAGTCCTAAGATAAAATCTAGGACAGATCAATCAGTCAGGTGTAAAGCCAAATATCCTTCCATGTTAGGTGTCCTAAGAATGCGAAAAAACCAAGAACAGCAAACAACTTAGCCACAAGACTAACCAACTTATCAGCTACGCTCCTGGGATGGCCCCAAAAAATCACTCCGTACTGTTAAAATGTCAAGCGTCTGCACTAGCTATCTATGAGAAGATGAAATATCATCCCCCCCTTTGAATTTCCAATTTAAATATTTGCATTAAAAAAGTTGCAAAAATAAAAGTTTGCCATCAGAATGCTTTTTTTCTCTGGAGGGGTGAACCTCATTCTCTGTTTCAGCAGTACTTTTCTTTAACAGTCCCTTCACAGTAAGAAAATTCACACCATCAGGAATAACAGTGCCTCTATATTTCATTATGTAAATATGTATTTGAAGGTTTTAAAACACACAGTTTGATCTAGTCATTAAAAACCAGAAAATCCATTACTGTTAAATTTAGAATCAGCGCCTCATTGGAAAATCAATACCGCATATGTTAAAAACCAAAAAGCTATCAAATTACTTCCAAAATAACAGGAACAATTAAAACACAATCCCTTATATTCACTGATCAAATTTCTTTCCAAAGAAATTAATCAGACGATTGAGATGGAAGTTGCTTTTTCAGTACTCTATCATGCAAATTCACAGCATAATCATCAATTTGAGATATAAAGAATACGTTTAGCAAATTCCTCAATATCTGTAAGGATTTACATTAATTAAATCAATAAGGTGAAGATACAACATTTATAAGCAACCTGGTAAATATTTTATTGTTTTTCTTCAAGAATAATTTTCAATTAAGAAATAAAACTTCAATCTGAAAAAGTAAGCAGTTTCTTGCACATCTAAAACTTCTAGAATAGTGAAACATTCTAGAACATCAGATTTCTAATATTTTCATCACTGTATGTACTCAAACAACATTGCTAATTTATTCAGATGCTTTCATGCATAATTACTAGAAAACAAATCTGTTATTCTGTTAGTCTATCAGCAGAAAGAAAAAGCTATTTAGTGAATACTTTGAAAAATATAAATAATTGCAAGTATTAAATTATTAACTGCAATATGAACACACTGTCTAAAGAACCATTTTAATTTTCTTAATAATTCCTTTTTTCTATTTAGGCTGACATCGGGAATGCAAGGCCTGGTTTCAAGCTTTGCCTACGCGACCGATGACTTCTGGCATAGCAAGGTTTCCCAAGGATGCGACGACGTGTATATTGTTAACACCATTGAGAAAGCAAAAGCCCTTCTTAAGGACATACTTACTCTGCAAACCTGTATTCTTACTTCTAAAAGCTTGGTGGTTTTTTTGTTCAAGGTGGGAGAGGAGTGCTGTTAGGTTTACTGCGTTGGTACAAAGGACCACTTACTTTTCTACTACTGCTGGAGGGACTTGGGAAGCTGGCAGAGAACACTTACTTCTGTATCAGCAAAGGACCCTCCGCTGCCACGCGGTTTTAAGTCTCTTTTTTAAGCGTGTGCGAAATATCTAATAAATGTTACGCTCCCCAAACGGATTGCTTTCTCATTGTTTGATTTCAAGGCAAGGTCTTTGCAACTAGTAAGCAGCACGCTTGCAGAAGAGGAGCATTAAGTTACGAGCCTGAATCAGCAGGCGCTGAATTAAATTCAGTCATCTATTATACCCCACAAAAATCTTACAGTGGAAACACCTGCATTACAAATATTATAGGACGTGGCTCCACTTGTTAGCAAAATGTTTCTATTTATAGCAACAGGAAGAAATCAGAGCTGTATCCATAAAACATGAGCAGAACGTAACAGACTCAGTCAATCAGTAATTGTTCCTATTGCTAGTGCTGTGGTTTCCAGCGCTGACCCATTACGAAGGGGTATCTCCGTTTCCTCCCTTCAACCTTCTCTCATAGAATATCAATGTCATTTGGAAGCTTGAAATGGAAATGTTTTTCTTACCAAATGCTATTTTCCTTCATCATGTGCTGAGAATGAACAGTTCTTCCTGAACATTCAGCTGCTAAAGAGAAAGAAAAAGTGCGTATCAAATTTTCATTCTGTCCACTTTGACAAAGGCTCTTTTTCATGTTAAGGCTTAAAGGGAAATGAAGATGCTGAACCTCAAAATACAGGTGCAGTCGGACTGATTTCTCTACCTGTGCAGATTCACAATACTCCTTTTAATGGATTTCTTGAGAAAATGAAGCGAAGAAGAAATTATGCAGATGCATAAAGAGCAGAGTATACCATAGGGAAAATGCTGGTAGAATAATGAGAGTTGGGATCCTAGCGCAGTCATATTTTGAATATTTTGCCATGCCTGTCTTCAGTGACATCTCAGTCAACAACCGAATACAGGTCTGAACAGACTGCTTCGCTAGCTGGAATGTCACTGGGGATTGTCACCAGTGCTTAAAAGGTAAATTAACCCTGAATGAAAAGATTTAAAGCAGTTGTGCAAAACTTCAAATCACTTTTTGGATGTCAAAATTATTGGCAATATTATGGCTTGCTGAGAATAAAAAAACAGTCAGATGATCTAATATAAAGCTGCCTTGGATAAAGAAAGACAGACTTGGGTAATTTTCTGTGTCTTACCTGGCAACAGCACTTATCCAAAGTACTTCAGGAAAATATATGAAAACTATCTCAATTCCTTGTGCTATTCTTCTAAGAGAATTTTAAGCTTATTACAACTAAAACTAGCTTTAAGGAAGCAGTTGAACCTTGGACAAACCATCCTTTCTGCTTCTTAGCTGCGCAGCCTTCCCTGAAAATTTGCCCACTACTTCAGTCTAGATGTTTTCTACGAAACATCAGTGACAACCGTGTCATGCAGAACTTTGGGGGGTTATGTATACAAAACACATTTTAGAGGCATTTAGTACTGCACTTGTTTTATTGAAGAATGAATGAATGAATGAATGAATGGATGAATAAAACAGCCTTGCTAATTAAGCTGCTCTAGAAATGGTAATCAATTGGAATTTCAGGTGTCAAAGCAGAGTAAGATTATAAAATGTGCTTCAGAAGAAACCTTAAACTAATGTTATCTCAAATATATACTTTTTAACCAAGTTCTGAAGCACTTTGGGAGCTACTTTTTAAACGTCTTCTGAGTACCACTGCAACTATTTTGCAATAGGAACGGAAAACAGATTTCAAGCACTGTTTATGGAAAGGGATTTGAGATCAAACGCATTGTACAAAACACCGAGGCATTCACTGTTGGTCAAACACTGCAGGAGAACATAATCCAACACAACACTGACACATGCTAACTGTTACATCCTAATAAATACACACGTAAGCAAATGGCAAAAATTACTTTAAAGTAGCCGTCACCAGGTTTCTAATAAAATTCTATTACAATGATTTTCTATGATACAAAAATAATAATAATCTGTAGAATAATAGCTGTAATACAACAGTTACACCTGCTCACTATACAAACACTCAGTCCACTGGTGAGAGGCTGCGATTAAAGTCGTTGCCTGTCCTTACACAGCTCTGTAAATGCATGGCTGTTACACTAACACATTACGGATAATTGCTTTTACTGTAGTTGCTTTAAAGTATCCATTAACAAAACCCAAGAAATTGTCCAAGAAATGGTTTGCTTTGTACATATTTTAACTATTATATTACAGGAGCATCTTGGCACTGTACAAATAAGTGTAAATTGCTAATCTCCGAAATGACCAATACAACAAAGCATACTGCATAGCTATTGTAAATTCTAGCTTTTTACATAAACTATCTTATGTATACCAAGTATGAACGGTTTGCATAGTTGCACAGTAATAGTAATTCACACTGGGGTTTTTACACTATTCTTAAAATATGGGCAGCTAACATTCAGACCAGCAGTCTGCTTTTTAAGAATCCACAAACTTAATTCATATGCTGTTAACCAGATATTGCTCACACATTTAAATTACAGCAGGAGAAACAGGCTATCACTTAACTTACATTAATTGTAAAATACACTGATTTATCAAAACATTAATTGTACTTCATATTAATTTTTTGAGGGCAAATGTACAAAACATTAAAAAAACCCACTGCTATTAAATAATGCCAATTTAAAGAAATAGAAAATTAGTCTGAACCGACTTGTGCTACTTGCTTTGTCTGAAGTTGCAAGGAGAGAAAGATGCATTTGAATAACACTGATGTCCAAAATAGATAATATTTCTTCTGATACTTTAAGGAATATTTTATATTTATGAGCTCTTACCAAAGGCGTATATCTGAGAAAACTGTCACTTTTGAAAGCAAAGGGAATTAGACAGTAATTCATAAGATTTTAGAGATGCTCAAGAGCTTCAAGTAACAGTGCCCATGGAAAAAGCTCCACAGATACACTGGTAGATACCAATTCACATCACACTTTTACAGTTGGTGTATTTTTTTCATTAAGAATCTATAAATGGATTAGAAAAAGTGCATTAATGATTGGTGGCCATTGGAAGGTTCTTGCTAATCTTTTCATATGTCATTAGAGTTGCATATTAAATGACGCATTTTTGAAGTTTTTCTTTGCGTGCTTTATCTATTTACAAGAAAATGCATTCCCAAGCAAGTAATAAGCATGAGTAACATACAATACTGAAACGCACCTGTTATAAGCTTTAAGATAAATGTAAAGTTACATCAAGTTACTCGATGTAGGTCACTACAGAACTTCACGAGTACTGAGAGCTTAAAATGAAACCGTAAGTACTTAATTTAGTAAGTGCTGCATTGATTTACAAGCCTGAAGCTCACTGACTGCACGACTGAGCTGCATTTAATTTAGTTCAGGACATGAAAGTATGCTTGCTTTTTTTTTTTATAATAAAAATTTAATTCAGGTAAAATTTTATTTATACTACAAACGTCACAACGTAATTTGATTTTTTTTTTTTTTTTTAATTTGGTAGAGAAGACCTTACATAAATTCTATCAGCTTGTACCTTCCCAGCAAGGTGGACCCTATCATCTGTCTCAACGTTTTGCAGTTGTTTTGAGAGAGCAGACTGGGGGGGTTGTGCCAAGTGAAACTGCTCTCATCATTGATCAGTGTGATTCTCCCAGCATACTTCACAAAATTGTCAAACATTTCTGTCTCTAAGCTACACATTTGTGTAAAATTTTATGCAGATTACTACTGCAGGGCTATTACTTCAGAGACTACAAAGCTATTCACATTCTTAGATGTCCACACATTTCTCATTGAACAGCAAACTTCAACACAACAGTTCTTGTAAGACTGTTTATTGAATTTAACAGTTCAGATGGAGTTTAGATGCAGTTTGTATAAAAAACCCTCTCTTTTCACATAAACTGCAATCAAAAAATAACTTTACAAAATAGTAAGAGGCTTACTGAGATCGTAAGTTTCCTAACATGTAAAACTATAAAGTATTTGTGCATGCTCACTATTCAATTTCCTTCTTTGTAACAGAGGAGTTGTTAAAAGGAGTTTCTTTGTTTTTTAAAATCTCAAGGTAGTCTATGAAATGGAATCGTTGTCATCACAATTCGGATATACAAGATCAAAACTGGCACAGAGGAACATACCATTTTTTTTTCCCAAAAAGTTGAGGCAGCTTTTGTTGAATGGTGTCTGCATCATTAATTTTTTTATTTTTTTTTTTTTTTAATAAAGTCTGGTGGCTTTGGAGCACCAGAGAGAAATCTTTCTTTTTTTTTTTCCCCGAGATCCTGAAAAAAAAATTTCCCACGAGTACAGACAGGTAAGGAGGAAAAGAAGTAGCAGCTTGTTTCCTACATACAGCCCAACGCCATGCGCAGCTGCCCAGCATCTCAAAAGAAAATTGAACTTGATGTCAGAGGGAGGCATATCCCCCTCATGTTACAAGCACGTCTGAGATTTCTCCACGTAGAGGGAAGCAAGCACGAGGGTAAAGCGTAAGTCTACTTTTCATGCATAGCTACTGTGCGCTGCCCCGTGTCTGCGGCGCTTTGTCAGACATCCGAGTTGGAGCTGAGGTTTGTTAACCTGGGGTCTGCATTGATCTCATATCTGTAGTGGTAGCCCTCCATGTGATCCCTACAGGCATCTCTGATGTTGTGCATCCACTTTTTGATTCCTTTTCGGTTCAAGTACAAAACCAGGAGGAAAATGGCCCCAATGAGGGCCAAGACTATCCCTAGGAAGACATACGAAGTCTGTAGCTGGGAAGGCAGATCTATAGGCACGGAGCAGTTCAGGTCCGAGCTGTTGATCTTCAGCAGAGCTTTGCCCAGCATCTTGTCGGGGTAGGCGCAGGTCAGGGCTTCTTTGCCTTCCACCTGGTCGCTCTCCTTGAGCCATGCCACCAGGTCCTCAATGGCGCAGTCGCAGACCCAGGCGTTGCGGCCCAGGCCGATGTGCCGGAGGGCGGGCAGGCTGCGGAACTGGGCCAGGGTGCCGTTCCTCAGCACGCTTAGGGAGTTGTCACTGAGGTCAAGGCTCTGCAGCTGGCCCAGCCCCTGGAAGGAGACATTTCGCAGGCCCACCAGGGAGTTGTTGCTGAGGTCCAGCTCCCGCAGGGCAGGCAGAGCAGTGAACATGCCGGCGGGCAGCAGCAGCAGCCCGTTGTCGGCCAGCTCCAGGCGGCTGAGGTTGCGCAGGGTGCCGGACTGCAGCATGGCGGCCAGGCTGAGGAGGACACCGTGGTCGCGCAGGGCCCCGCGGAGGGCCAGCTCCTCCAGCGGGCTGCCGCCCTCCCCGAAGGCCTGCGGGCTGAGGGAGACCAGGGGGTTGCCGCTGAGGTCCAGCTGCCGCAGGGCGGGCAAGGCCGCCAGGGCGCCGGCCTCCACGGCCCGCAGGTGGTTGCCGCTGAGGTTGAGGGCGCTGAGGTCGGGCAGGCGCTGGGCGGGGAAGGCGCCGGCCGGCAGGCGGGCCAGGGGGTTGCCGGTGATGAAGAGGTTGCGCACGTAGGGCGGCAGGTCGGGCGGCACCGCCGTCAGGTTCCTGTCCACGCACTTCACCGTCTTCACCGTCTCCAAGCAGTCGCAGAGGGTCTGGCAGCTGTCGGGCTGCTGCGCCGAGCCGCAGCCCAGCAGCAGGACGTGCAGCACCAGCCCCAGGCGGAGCGCGCCGCGCCCCGGCATCGCGCCCGCCCCGGCCCCGCACGCAACTTTCCTCTCCGGGCGCCTTCGGCTCTGGGCGGCGCGGCGAGGCGAGGCGCGGGGCGGCTCCCGCCGGGGCTCCGCCGGCTCCGGGCAGCCCCTTCTCCGGCGGCAGGCGCTTCCCTTGCGGGGGCTGGCTCGGCTCCGCTTCCCGCAGCGAGACCTGCGGCGGGAGAGGAAAAGCAGAGGGCAGCGGCGGGGCGGCGAGGCTCCGCTCGCCCGCGCCCACCGGGCGGCCCCGGGGCAGCGCGGGGGAACCCGCCGAGGAACAAGTTTTTCCCCCGTTTCCAGCTCACGCCGCCGCCTTCGCTGGCGGAGCACGGAAAGGAGGGAAGGAGTCTATCTAACCCGCCGCCCCCCACCGCGTCCCGCAGCCTGCCGCCCTCGCCCCGGGACTCTCCCCTCCGCTCCGCTCCGCGCCACGACCGATGCAAACT
>VYXH01009265.1:246908-262509 GCA_013397275.1 Burhinus bistriatus | reverse complement strand
CCCCCCGTAATCTGAGGAATAATGAGCTAAACCACTGTAGGATTGCTTTCCCCTCTCTGGCCTGACAGTGGTTTTATGGTGCAGAACACGAACTGTCTGGGGTCAGGGTGGCAGGCAGGGGCTGCACAGCTGACAGAGCAGGATGCTCTTTAGGTGAAGATTACGGAGAAAAGGAAATACAGAGTGGCTGAAGTAATAGCGACACAAGTGAGATCTTGGATTCGCAAGCCGTTCCCAAGGTTTGGGAAGTTATTGCTTTGATGTTGAGTTTGAAAAACAGTGATGCTACACTGCAGGAGTTTTTTAGTTTATTAAAGGGTATTTGAGTTCCAGATCCAAATGCCTTTGTATAATGGCATACTATAATCACAGAATTAATACTTATTGAGCATATCGATAACCGTTTTGGTTTTTTTTTTTTTAATGTTTAGATACAATGTCAATTTTAATGGAAAATACATATAAGAGCAATTACACTGATCTGCTCACAGTGCTGACCAAAGTTGTCCTAGTGGCTCCTGGCTCCCCATGACTGTCTAGATGGGTCTGTGCCTCTTGCCCTGTACAGCGGGTTCACTCTTTGGGCAGGGAACACGGTTTTGTTACATGTTTGTGGAGTGCTCTCTGACAGGTGCTTGCATGTGCTGCAATAATGCAAATAATACATAACAAATATTTTCCTATTATTTCCTGTTATTCCAGTAGTAAATTGCACCTACTAAGCTTGCTTAAACTTATAAGAGGGAGAAAACCACTTTCTAATCTGCTCTCTTTTCTTCTTGTTTAAATAAAACAACTTTTCTCCAAAATGGAAACAGTACTTTCTGGCGGACATAGTTTTACTGAGTGTATTTCCTGGACATGTTTGTAATCTGTGCTAGGAAAAAGAAGAAAAAAACCCTGATGCATTTTCAGGTCAGTTTTGGCTATTATAATTATTGATTTGTGAATTTGCATTGCATAGTTTTTTGCATAAAGTTTATGCAAAACTTTTGAATGAGTTCAAATCTAGTATTTGAAAAGGTACGGTCTTGGCTAAAGGACTCAAACTGGAAAATAATTTGCCACTGTTCCTGGGGATGATATTTCTGCGGGTTGACTGAGAAGCTCACGTTAAGGTGGGGGGTTGAGGCAATGTTTCAGTCTCTCACTGGGTCTTCTCCTCCAGGCTGAGACTGGGTGACATGCTGGTCTTCTGGAATCATGAAGGAAACCTCTGACCGTTCTCCTCCAGAAGATTAAAGCTTGCTTCATGTGACAGTGATGAGAACGGCTTACTTTTGAAAATCAGTATCCCAGTATTTCAGCTCCCCCAAAGTGAAAATGTGACACCTACCTAAAGGAATGCAGAGAGTCAAGGGGACAGCCTGTGATAACTATACTGCTTGACGTTTTTGGAGTTGCTATAAGTCTCTCACCTTAGCACGGAATAAAGTGGCATTTGTAGATACTCATGTCACTCCACTGTCCCTAGGAAAACCTGGAAGATGAATCCCATCCTAAATAATCTTCCTTTGGCCAGTTACTAAACAATGCTGGATGCCTTTTATGAGATTCTGAGTGGCCTGACTCCAGCTGATGTCCAAGGAGCTGGAATAGTGTGGAGCAGGACTCCATGCAATAGCTAACATCTTTTATTTTTTTTAACTGACAGGGAAATTTGTGTTTCTTCTGTGAGATGTTTCTACGTTGTTGCAATATTGCATGAAGATACTCAGCACTTCATAGGAAGTGGCCTTGGAAGGGTATTTATGATGTGCTAAAGATTATACACCAAGTGAGCAATAGCACAGAGACCAGAATTCTTTTCTTTTACCAAAAATATCTTCCCACAAAAGTGGAAGAACAAGCTGCAAGTTCCATCTGCTTCCTCACATGGAGAGATCCAGCAGGTCCTCCAAAGGACACCTTCTGTTTCCCTTGGGACTCACTTTCATTTGGAGAAACACCATCAGAATTCTTAAAATGGTGCCATAAAAATACTTGGGCAACCAAATGCTGCCTTGAATTCTTGTTTAAATGTTCTATTCAGCAGTCACATGCTCACACCCATAAACATTCATGTTCCGGTTTTCATTTTAGGTGCACTTAAACTTCTGTGATATTTTAAAATTTTTATGTGATTTAAAGCAATACAGAAGACAACCTTTAAGTAATTTTTTTTTTTTTAACTTAGCACTTTGTTCCAGACAGAAAAACACCCTGTCCAGATGATCTGCTGATGTGTTCTGGTTTTCACTGTCTATATGTTTAATGCAGGATAAATCCTATGATTATCTATGCATCTGTGTGGAAATCATGCAGCCATTAATCGCTATACAAGACAAGACCATGTTTGCATTTTCTTGTATGCTATCCATTTTTATATTGAAATATCAAAAGTCAGCCTAATAGAAAAAATGCTGATTTTTAATACCGTACAAACATATTAAGCCTTTGCAGTACTAAGAGAAAAAGATTTTAGCTAAAAGTAACCTTTTTTGGGGAGTCTTTAAAAATATGTTAACTAGGTATCTGTAATAATGCACTGTTGCAAATTCTGGGGACTCCTGCGTGCCTTAGGTGGAGATTGAAGGGAGGATAGGAGACAAAGTGTCCCCACCTGAATATAAGCAACACTGAAAATTGGTGAAACTGTGAAGACAGACTCTTTACCTGTTCTCCCTGTTTCCTGGTAGTGGTTTATTGTTAAAACCTGTTACTCAAATGAGAAGGAAACAATGGTGACTTCCTCCCGCTGTGTGCACATCCCTCTGTCCATACTCCAGCGCTGCATGCTCCAACACGTAGAGTATCTGCAACAGGAGCCAAATTGAATAACCGCTTACAAGTTCACCAGAATACAGCTGAGAATTTGACATGCTTAAACAGGTCAGGCTAAACTTTCAATCCTGCTTTTATTCTTTCCTTGCTCAGGAACAATGCACGTCTTCTACTTTGAAGCTACCTTTGATAGATTGCTATAGGGTTTTAAATTTTTTTTTTTTTTTCATTATTTTGATTTTAACAATTTGAGGTTTAGTCCTATGATGTAGACTAAGTTTAATGTAAATTCTACTCAGAGTAAATCACTACAGCCAGTAAAACTCTTCCTTCTGCAAAATCAGCCTTCTGATTTTAGTCCTTTTTGAAGGACTAAAAGGACCTGCCTTCTGATTACTCCTTATTCCTCCAGTTCTCACTGCAGGGTGGTTTATGTAAGCAGGCTTCAGCTAGCAAGCTTGTATGTTGTTCACGTCCACTTGGGACGTCCTTTCAAGGAGCAGCAATCTGGAAGTCTGATGGCAACGCTGAGAAGCTGGCAGAGCAGACGATCTGTTGGGTTAGTGTTCCTCTCTGCCATGGCGACCTGCCTTGCTGCACACAGTCACTCTCAGCGCACGCTGAACTCAAAATCCTGGTTCTTGGGCCAACTTGCAATTTTGTCTTAGTTACAGTGTGTGAGGAAGGCACCTGGTTGGATCAAGGTGCTGGGTTCCAGCTCACATCTGCTACTGGTATCTAGGGGACTTTTAAAAGTTGACATAGGTTAGGGCAGTCGCCTAGCTGCAGTGAGGGAAGGAAGGGAGAGCTGAAACACATTGCTTTCTCTCCTGGCTCCGAAAAGCAGAAACCCAGATCTGCAGGGAATCTGGGCCAATGTGTTCCTCACGCTTCAGACGACAGTCCCACTCCTTCCTCACTCTGCAGGCTGTGCTGTGCCGAAGTTTCTCAGCCGCTCGTGGTGCCAAGGGTGTTTCCCGGTTTGCCCTGCTTCCCCAGGGGGGTAAGAGTGGCTGCCTTCAGCACGTGGGGCTGTGGGAGCTCTAACTGCAGAGGACTGCAAGTTGGGAGTATTTCCGTGTAAAGCCTTTTTCATTAAAACATGTTCATTTGTTGAAACTGAAAATCTTTGTAGGGAAGAGCTGAATTTGATGAATTCCCCATTTAAAAAAAAAAACAAAACCCAACCAAACATATAAAAAGCTCAGCAGATTTGAGAACATATGGGGTTTGATTCTCCACTGTCTTACACGTTGTGCTGTTGTTTACGATCTGACAAAGCAGATGTAAAATGCAACCTTGCTGCCTAGTTAGGAATTGCCTCCACTTAGTTACAAGTATGATTGAATACAGAAGATTAAAAAGCCTATTGAATCAGGTCCCTGCTTCTTTTCCTCCACGATCATTAATCCTTTGTTACCTGCTTTTAACCACCATCACACATGTAGGTTTATATAGTCCTCTTCTCCTGAACTCTTCCTCTTTTGCTTTGCCTTCCTTGCCTTCTTCTGCTTTATCTCAAGTCTTTGCATCTTTCTGGGTTACTACATCCCAGGTGTTTTGAAAGGAATGCATATTTAGAAATTGGAAGGGGGTGGGAGGAACAAGGAGGACAGTGATTATTTTGTGGGGGTTGCACATTCTGTCAGCAAAGGAGGAAAATGATACTTTCCCTTCCCGTTAGCACTGGTGACTACACTTGAAATACCGCATTCCGTTCTGGCATCCTACGACTAGAAAAGATGACAAGAAAGAAAGAAGAAAGAAAAAAAAAAGAGCAGTAAAAGTGATTTGGAGGCTAGATGCAGAAAGACTACATTAACTTTAAAAAGTTTGGGCAAAGGCTTCCCCAAGCAAAAAGCTACAGAAGTTACCTCTGTTTCAAAGCAGACTGTGAAACTGAGTGAAGAGGAGAGCTAGTTATAGTAATTCAAGGTGGGTAGAAATGATGGGATAAAATGCAGAAAAGAAAAATGCATGCTTGGTGTAAAAAATTAGCTTGCCTACACTATCGAACTGTCTCCTTAGTATACTGTATTAGTGGTAGTTTACCGTACCTAGTTAAAGAAATTACTTCAGAATTCATAGTAGGTTCCCTGTGCTCCAATCAGTTGAATAAACTAGCGAAGACACGACTCTAATACATACTTATAGTTCTGCCATGCTTGAAAAGAGTCTCAAACGCCACAGTGGCAACTGGGTGTATGTGAATCTGTCTGTATGAAAGGCAAATCTTTGACTTTTCCTGACTGCTTCTTGCAGCTTTGAGAATCTCTTTCCCTTCGTTCATGGTTGTCAACACTTGGGAGTTTTGTGCAACTTCTCACTATTGCTTCAATACAAGAACCTCTCACTTAGGTCCAATCTTTGTATCCCTTGGGAGTCCATTATTTGTCTGTAAGTCCACTATGGTGAGAGATGGAAAAGCAAAGGGAGTGTCTGAGGAGCAAATGGAGTGACTGAGTGTTTTGAAAGGAATGCATGTCCTTAATTTTTCTTTTCTCTGTTGCTGTGATGTCGTGGTCAACAATCACAAGGTCCTCTGCAATTATATGTAGAAGAGGAGTCTATTCTGGCACTCTCTTTGTAATAAAATTAATGTCAGGATCAAAACACCTCAGCTTTCTCTGTCCAAGTTTGCATGCTTAAAAAATATGCTTAGTTTTAAGGATTTAATGCAATAATGAAGCATGATGTGTGTTATCACCAGCTAGTCATTGAAAGTTCATGCTACTGGGCTTACCGAACTATTTTAGTATCCTTTATGGGCATTATGTGCATTTTACATTAAAAAGTCTGTTATAATTATTAGTTTGATGCCATAAACAGTTTGATGTCTGCCCCATTAGGTTTATTATTCCTGAATATAAATTGGAAAGAACTTCAGTGCCAGAAAAAGAGCCAAAGTCTTGTTATAGCATTGGAGCAAAAGTCCGCCTAATCCAGCATTTTGTCTCTTATGGTGGCCAACACAGGTTGCTGAAGAACATTAAAATCCATACAAACATGAACTCCTCAATATTTTTTCCCAGCCTCCAGTGATTTGTGGCTGAGGCACTTCCCAAGCATGAGCTTGAAAAACTTCAGTACCATGAACATAAGCACTGTTAGCTGAATTTTTTCACTTGAAAGATTTTCCCATCAAAAGATTCTCCCTTTGTTGAATGAGAATAAAGGGGCAAAATTCTAAAATACTTAAATTTGTAATTTCTGACGATAAGGAGAAACATAAAACATTTTATTTTTTTTAAATCTATTTTTGATCTATCTTTCCCTGCAATATAACTAACACATGACAAGGAAAAGTATTTTAATATTTTTCTGGGAGAAATTTTTTTTCACCAATTGTGGTTATGAAATTCTCTGGTTATGTGAATATATTTATTAACAAATACTAAAAATATTTATTAAGGAATTCAAAACTTCCTACTCTTAATGTTTAACAGACGCCCTAATGCTAAACATGTTAATTTTAGATTTTTGACATATTTGTAATGCACTTCAGCACCACAGTGTATGCTTGATGTTGTTGAATAAACTCTTAGAAACACACTTGCACAATATGGGTCCTGCAGAGTCTTGCAGATGAAGTTGTTGGCTTGTTCCTTTAGTAGGGCCTCCTTATGCCATACTCGGAGCAAAAATGCCTTGAAGGGGGTAAAATGGCTTTCTGAAGCTCTTTCCCTTCTCCGGGTGCAGATGACCTCCACGGAAATGCGGGTATGGACAAGGAGCACATTGAAGGGTCGTACTGATTTCAGGGTGAACCATGTATCCCCTCAGTTTATTTCACGGGGATTGAGGGGAGCAGAAACTAACTGAGACTGCTCGGACTCATAGTTGGGACAGAACAGTTACAGCCTATAGCACCAACTAAGGCTCTCGGTTCCCCCACTCTTCATATCCCAAAAAGGTAAAAGGAAGACCAAGGTAAAAGAAATAAGTTGCATCACCAGTTGCTGATGACTTCAAGGCAATACAAGCACAAAGACACAGGGGTTCTCCTAAGTGGAAGAAACCTGATTCCACAAGTTACACACTTCTTTGAAAGACGGAATTAAAATAATTTTGTTATGCGATGTTGAAACGAAAAAACCCAGATGTATCACTTGAAACACAGCAGAGTGGGGAATAGGTGGCAGTGTCACAACTGCCGGCCCAACCGAGCTTCCAAAGGAGGCGATGCCAGGCAGTGTAACAAAGGTGTTCTCGCTGAGGCTTTCCTGCTTGAAGAATTTTATGACATGAAATTAGATCCAGGCTTGCAAAAGTTGTTTCTTTTACAACTAGGTTAAAATATCCTGAAGTTCAGGATGCTGATACCAAGTAAATAAACATGACATTTTAAAATTAATGTGCTGCCAGGGAAAATGGCCAGAAAGCACTTGTTAAGATGGTTAAATCATCTTTAGGCCATACTGGGGAAAAAAAAAAAAATCCCACTTAAATTTTCAGTGCTGGATATGTTTTACTGCTTCTAATATAAATTCGTTGATGATAGTTATCATAACTGGGAATTGATCACACTGGGCGTGGAGGTCTTGCGTGCATTTAAGCCCAGCTAAATGATACTAGGCTGTGAGTGCTTTCTTGAATGGAAAACAGTTTCAGTACTTAATAGTAATTTTAATGTGAAAAAGCCAATTTTTAGTATTTGCAAAAATACAGGGGCATGGCTTGTTACATTTATATATTCCCATTTCAATGAATAGGAACTGCATAATACCTTGGCGTTTTTGAGGCTACAAGTAAAACTTTTAAAAAAACTTGACCTTTCTACAGTGACAGCAAAGTAGTTTGCTCACTTTTTTGCACTTTCAGTATTTGTCTTATTCCTTCCAGTCAACTTGTTCTTTCTGGCATGCTTAGACAAACGGCAAACTCTTGTATCTTTACAGAACTGCTGCAAGCCAGGAAACAGAACCAGATGAGACAGGAAAAAAAAAAGGCAGGATGCATTCGTTTGTTCTTCACTGTGTTTTCAACTGAAACTCAAAAAGTATTACAAAGATAATAATCTATTGCTTTTACATAAAGTAGAGGTAGCTTTTATATATGCCATGGCAGCTGAATCTCCAGTCAGCTGGCATTTTGTCCAGCATCTCGTATCAGTTTGAAAAATGCCTTCACTTGCCAATCTCACGTTGCCAAGTCACAGTTCAGAGTCACAAGAGAACAAAGACAAATTCAATAGCTGGAAAAATACAAGAGAAAAAAGACTGGCCTTGGACAAGCTTTCATTTAATGCTGCTAGGAGCTCTAGCACTGGCTAGAACTGTTTCAAAAGCCTGCATTCTTCTGCTCTTCCTTCAGGAAATAATGCGTTAGCGTACCTCAAACCCAGTGGAGCCACCCAATGGAAAACTAACTATAGAATGCATGCACTGCCAGATGCTGTTCTTTGTAGCTGTGGCTAAAGCCAGAGCTACAAGTGTCTCGGTTAACGTGCTCTGAGGTAATTCAGGTATCTCTAGCCTTACAATGTAATCTGCAGTAAAGATAAAGTCTCTTCTAAGTTTTGTCTTCAGAAGTGACTGGTATTAAGAAGCCTGTGTTTCTTGATTTCTAACTCTTTTTGATGTTTTTGAAAATTGTACCCATATTATAGCAAACCTACAAAAAAGCATGCCTGTTAGTTGGTATGTAATCTGTACAGAGGATATTGGCACTTGGGACAATAATGCACACATTAACATTAATGGACATTCTCAGATGCTCTGTCCCCTCTCCCCATCCCTTACTTTTTGAGGGCAAACATGATTGAAAGTTGATGGAGGAAATGGTTTTGGAAAATAAATTACAGGCTGATTTTTAGCTGGTCTTTAACAATGCGTACAAGATGTATGCTTTGGAAAGTACTTAAGATACAAACATACACTGATATTTCCTGAGCACATCCATCACTCTCATGGGACATGTCTTTTCAAAACTCTCCTTCATGCATACATCTCTATGATTTTGTAGATACTTAGCATCATTTAAAAAATTCCTTTCTCCTATCCAAAGTTAGTAAAGGGCTTTGGAAGCAGACAGAGAATCAAACTGGGGTCTTTTGGACTCAATGAAGAACTTTATAGGTGTCATTAACATCACTCATGATCAACAGAGCCAAAAATCTTTCTTCATTACAGTAAAGAGAAAAAATGTTGACATGTCATCATGGACCTTTCTGGACAATTCTTGTCTGTTTTAGTGAATTTGCAACAGTGATCAAATATAGCTTTCAGCCCTTTGTCAGCCCTGTTGACTAACTCTGAGGTTTCACAGACTGCCTGAGAAGCACGCAGCTCCTTGGGCAATTTGACAACCATAATGTGGCATCCATCCCTTGCATCCCTGAAAGCTCTGAGTGCCTCTCATCTTCCCACCAGGATGTTCAACTCTTTTTTTCTTCTGCTCCTTCACATACAGAGACCTGCATGGCCATAAGTGACTCCTTAGCTTGTGTATGTGCCGTCTGTCCCATGAACATTCCTCAGATCACAGCTTGACTTGTCCTTTATGCCCACATAGAGGTGCCTTTAATTACTTTTGTCTTTCAGGCTGAACAAAGGGTTTAGCATTTTCAAGGATTCTCTTAAAATCTCACTCCTTTTCAGTGACAGCATGTTACCACCTTCCAGGAGCACAGGATGACTGCCAGGACTATTGGCCACAGTTTCATGAGCCAAAGATTTTAGTGACTTGGTAGGCAGTAATAGTTCCCCAAAATCCCATGGATTGCTGAAGCTTGTGCTTTGCCTTAACTCTCAGCACTTCATTCAGTGTCTCCTAAATGTCTTTGAAAAACCCAAATAAACCCCGGCTGTATGGTGCCTGCTGATGGAACACTACTTACCTATATATTTGCCCTGGATGGTATGTGATTATTTTTACAACGTGTTGACCAGTGTAGAAAATGAGCCTGCGTAAGTAAAGAAGGAAAACATATGTTGAAAAACTCTCAAGAAAGGCTACAACTGGCATTTTAACCAAGGTGTGCAAGAGACAGAAAACGCTGTGCTGTAAAGTCGTGAAAGCCACAGGTAATGTGACATTCCACAGATGTTTTCAATGGCAGCAGAAGCTCGGTACAAATGTTTTAATCCGATTACACAATTACTTAAGTTGCAGGCTCAGAATTAAAGTTTTCCAATAGGATGAAGTAATTCCAGGTTTTATAGTTGCCATTTACACCGGTAGAGATATGGAACATGAAAGCTAGAACAATCATTTAGTTATCACAGAATCACAGGGGTTGGAAGGGACCTCTGGAGATCACCTAGTCCAACCCCCCTGCCAGAGGAGGTTCACCTACTGCAGGTTGCACAGGATGGCGTCCAGGTGGGTTTTGAATGTCTCCAGAGAGAGACATATCTCAAATCTTTTTCAGCTTTCTCAAAAGCATGTTAACTCTTCTCATTATTTCTTTCTCAGTTAAGGCCTTTGTTTATTTCCTTCAGGTTAGTTGATAACAAGCTAATGAATAATCCGCCAGCATGTGAGTTCAGATTCTGATTCTCTGTGGAGATGAATTCCTTCATTCAGAAAAAACCCCCCACTTCAGCAAATGCTAACCTTGTTGTGATTCCAGGCGTTTAATTTATTCATTGTAAGTAACAAATTCTCAAGTCAGGGCACTTTTTAGGACTCCTAAATATTTCTTGGTTACAGAGATATTCTCACCCCCAATACTCACAGTCGGTGCCTCTACAAGGTAAATTTATACTGTTTGCAGACTGCTGATGAGTAGAATAGCATTACTTAAAAATGAAGGCTCTGTGTATAATACCAAAATATCTCCCTTGTGAAGAGGGAAAAAATAGAATTAGCATTTCTTGTTGTTGCCTAAATTTTACTATTCAGTCTATAAGGTAAGAAAAAGATATAAATTGGATTACACTTACCAAATCTCATGTATTACCTTGCTAAATGTAGTCTTAAAGGAAGTTTATTCATTGTTCAGGCAATGCCTTTAATAGTGAAACATGAATGGGGAGAATGTATCCCGTAATTACTTTTTAATGGCAGCTTCATCTTGGAGAAAAAAAAAAAGAAGTGCTGTAATTATTTAATCTAAAAATAATTTGTAGAAAGCAATACTGTGTGTATGAAAAGGTCAAATGTTGATCTTCAGAATAAAAGAGAGCTAAATACATCTAGGCACATGTTAATTGTGTATAGCAGAGGTCTTTTGTTAGATGGGAAAAAGAACTAGTTTTTCATTCAATTAATTACAAAAATAACCCGACCTCAAAGCTTGGAGTAGATTTGAACAAATCATCTTTTCTTTGTTTAAATTATGTTTGCTAAAGGCTGAAACTTTTTTTAAGCAGAGATGTCAAGTGAATTTTGAGAGGAGTATTTTTAGTTTGTTAAGCCTACAATTGACTTTCTGTATCTCAGTGGTTGGCTTGTTTACCTGCAGTTATAAAACATTTCTGGTTTTGGAAAACTAACCTGTCATATTTATACAATCAGGCTCATTTATATTTTTGGATTAGTACAAACCTACTTTCTCATAGATCTATGCCGCCTCTGTGTAAATGAGCATGGGACCATGTATATACCTCCGTCGTATCTGGAAGAGGGGAGATCCATAGCAGAAAGCCTTTGCGTGTGGATATATTAGGCTGCAACCCCAGCCACTACACAGGTTCCTTTTTTTGTACTAACCATTTCCTCACTGGCAGTGACATTTGCCTACTTGAAACTGGTCCTGATGTGCAACATGGAAATGTTTTTTCCTATCCATAAGTTACGTTGGACTGTTCCACACACTGTCAGATAGCTTTGGCAATCAATGAGGTGACCACAGGTGACCACATTCCGTAAGTTTTAAGTCAACCAGAACTTTCCATTTTATTCACAATTCATCACTTATGTTGGCTACTTTTGTTTCCTATACTGTTTGTTCCTTATTGACCTGCTGTAGCTGTTTTCATTTCTTTTGCACACCAGGTTGCTTTGACTGCATTAATATGCTTAGACCCACTATTTTTATTGGAATGAAGTATAATTTTTTTCTTTTTTGCTATGAGCATGTCATATAAAATACCTGGCAGCCTGAGAATTCCAGAGATGCATTATGTGGAGCAGAAGTAAAAAACCTGCTTTTGTTGCAATGGGTGGAAATTATTTCAGGTGCAATGTTAAATGCAAATTATAGAATATATTATTTTGCTTATAAGATGGTCTTTGTATAAACACAATGTGAAGGTAAGGAAAACGATTATTGTGACAGCTTAAATGACTTGTTTACTGTTTCTTTTTGAAAAGTTAACATCTTTGAATATTTTCCACTTTTGATGAGGCAGATTTTATCATGTTCTTTTTTGCTAAAATAGCATTTCTCCAACCTCAGATATGGCTCCTATTACAGTTACAATAGACTTAATTATAGAAAGGGAATAACTCTGCTGGGTCAGAATGGGTTTAAAATTACAGAAGCTGCTTGACTAAATTTCAATGCTGTTTCTACAAACAGCTCCATATGTTACATTTCTGTTCCTAGCCGAGTCCCGTGAAGTGAGCTGCACTCCAAACTGGGCACTGTCTATACAAAGACAGAAAGATCAGCCCTGTACTAGCATTTATACCAACAAAAATATTTCTACTTGCCTGTTATTGAGTGTAAGAGTAACAGAAATCTAGATCCTTGGGATCATGCAGTGCTTATTTCTCACCCCACAAGAAAATTTTACTTTAGGAAAACAGGTAATGAATAAGAAAGGACTATAGGTACTGTTTTTTTTTTTTAAAAAAAAAAAACAAAACTATCCTGCTTGTTTCTCCAGAAGGCACTGATTTCTATTCAAGCAGAGTTAGTGCTGAGCTCTTCTATCCCATTCTTGCCCCTTGCTAGATTCTCCCTTCCATTTCTGGACTTTTCTGGGAGCCTGATTAAAGCTATTCACCAGATTGCATTGCTAAGGTCACACCATTTTATTGCTGACGTTGTTCCATTTTGGTACTTTGGTATCCTAAATGGGTCTACAACTTTCACAGCTCTCTGATACTCCCCTTATAGAAAAAGTAGGTCTTCAGCTGTTAAAAACCTTCTGTGATGATGTGTAGAGCATCCTGGAAATGTCCAATGGTTTTCTTTAACTCATCATAAAAAGCAGCCTCCAGACAGTGTAACAGATGTATTAAGTAGTAATGTTTCACAGTAATCAACAGATTTATGAATGCAGCTGAATCAGGTTTTTTTATTATTATCAGCATTTCTCACAGGATAGCTTCAAAACTTGTATTTTGAACAAGCTGACAGTTACAACCTTGTGCAAATTTTTTTTCCTTCTTTCATTTTTATCTAAATCCTTCATAAGGAGTATTGGGATTTCTGTGTTTGTCTTACTGTAGAGAATTAAAATGTTGATATGATTGGGCATGGGGGATATATCTTATGGGAAACAAAAAAGTATTCCAAGGTAAAGTGTCTTGTGAAGGGGTCATTGCTGTGCTATTTTGAGTCAGCCCCGTTTGCTTAGCTGCATGTAGAAAGTCTGACTAGCATTGATGTATATGATTACATTATAAGCTGTATATATGTACATCTGAACTATATACAAACACTATAAATACCTACTGCTGCATGATTTTAGTACACGTATTAGTAAAAAAGACCAATTAGACACATAAGAGTCACAGACCTGAACTTTTCCCAGCAGCTGTAGTCGTACAGGGAGGCTGTCATGTCCCCCAGGAGGCAAAGGACAGGAAAGGAACGCTTTCCTCTCTGCTCATGCAGGCGGCACAGGCAGCTGTTGATAGCCTGGCTTCCTTATTCAGAAGCATTAATCTTTTCAGTACTCCTCTTACAGCATGCGAGATGCACTGGGAGTATTCTCTCTTGTGTTGAGAGAAGAAATTACCTCCCTACCAGTTTTTCAGGTGCATGAGGCAGATGCCTAGCATTTCAGCTATATTGTTACAGGCATTGCTGTGCATGCTGTCCATAGGTAAATACTGATAAATGCCATGTAAGCGTGCTATAGAATGAATCACTGCTGTTTGTTAGAGTGACTGAGCACTTCATTGGAGGTAACAGGATGACATTTGATCGTATGCTTTCAGGAAAAACTCCTGAAAACATTTTTATGGACTTTCTTTCGTTACATACCTACGTTTTGGGATCTGAGAAAAGCAATCCTAGATGAAGTGCCTGAGTTCACTGCAGATTTTTTTTTCCTGCTTCCTTGACTGATAGGAGAATAATAGTTTTGTTTATCTTCTGCTGTCCTAGGCAGCTGGTAATTCCTATTCTCATTTTCTCTTTAGATTGTTTTTTTCTTCTGCAGGACAGATTGGAACCACAGACCTAATCTTCTCCTACTTTATATCCTACGCAACCACTTACAGGTGTGTGTATAGTGTCACCTGACCAAAATGGCAATGCTTTACAGAGGTATAAATTAGAAGGTACAAGCAGTACAAGCAATATAAAGAGCAAGATAGGAGATAATCAAGTCCCAGGGAGAGAGAGAAACTATGTTTAAGCCTTATACCATCTGGACACAACTTTTTGTGAGTGCTTATGAGTTTAAAATATCTGTAGGCGCTGAGGCATCTGAAGGTTCAGCGGCATATGCCATTTTTATGCGAGGAGCAGCTGAGTCCCATATCAGAGATTTACTAGCTGTTAAAGGGAGATACTCCTTAAGAGACTGGAACAGACAGATTAAGCTTCTTACTTTTCAGAAGCTGCCCTTATAAAAGAATTTTTGTTATTTTCTTTCCCTCCAGCATGTCCTTTGCATAAAGCTATGCCAGCTTTGGTGTTTGGCTATGTGTGAGGACAGGGAATATGCGGCAGTGCAAGGATATTGCCTGTACTGGTAATACAGAGATCTTTGTTGGAAGGTGTTGAGAAAAAGCTGGCTGTAATCTGCTCAGGCTGAAAAAGGCTGAACACAAAGCTTTAAGTCATATGAAACCAGGCTGCACAAAGAAAAGGACCCTGAGGAGGGCTTGTAACAGCAATGTCCTACAGAGTAACCAGTGAATCATCACATTGACTACATGATATCATTAAACCCTATCTATTTGGACCCCTTCATTACAAAAATTGTGTATTGTGTTTCATCCCTTTCACAGCTGTGCAACACTGGTCACTTGAAAATTCCTTAATGGGTCTCTAATCTCAGAATACCACCTCTGAGTATCTTTTGCCCCAGACTTGTTTTTATGTGCTTTGGTGGAAGGATAGCATAATGCCACTTAGTATAAAATGTGCCTGCACAGGTAAGAACATAATAAAGGTTTTGTGGTGCTGCTGTAGAGCTGAGCCAAGACATAAGACAATGCTGAGGTGAGACATTGCTGCGAACTCTTTACTAAGGCAACTAAAATGTAGACAAAAATAATTTCTCACAGTTCAGCTCATTAAGGATGCTACTGAAGTACGGGGAAAAATAGGCTCCCGTGTTACTTTTTTCCTTTCCTTTTCTCTTTTTTTGGGAGCTGAACCAAATTTGCTTAATGAGCTTTGGCATGAAAAATGATCTTTATTTGTTTCTTCCTACTATTTTCTATAAAAATAGAGCTGAGGGAGCAAGGAATAGTACCTGGCAAACAAATGGGTATGTTCAGAGAGAAACAACCATTAGTGGGGAATAAAAAGTGGCAAAATAGCTCTTCCTACTTTCCCCGACACCCTACTGGAGATAAAGCAAATGTCAGGGCACCGTGGGGCTGGGGTGGCAGAGGCTCCCCTGGGGCAGGCAGGGTCTCTGAGCCAGAGATCCCCTGGGGTTGTCTTAACTACGTCATTGGTGGGTGAAATGATACCCAGTGCTTATAGCTGGGAGTTGCCTGTGGTCTTTCTTTTTTAAAAAAAAAAAAAAAAAATTCATCT
>VYXH01009265.1:204254-246857 GCA_013397275.1 Burhinus bistriatus | reverse complement strand
TTTTTAAAAAAAAAAAAAAAAAAATTCATCTGTGAATTTTTCTTATTTAATCTTTTTTCTGTACTATTTTGCAGGAGAAGGAGCCTGTACTCTTGGTGGTCCCTATTACATTTACACTGTCATTATGTGAAGCAGTTGAAACAGTATGGTGAGCTGACTTGGAGCTTCCTCGCTGTCATGGTGATTTTGAAGTATTTTACCACTTATCTGGAAAATGTTACATACCTCTACTAAAACATCCATTTGTGGTCTGAGCAGTATTATGCTAGTATTCCAGTGCTATTGCTGATAAGAAAGGCATTGGAGGAGTGCTGTGAGCCGTGTAACAGACTATGGTGTAGTCCGCAATGTCTTCTTTGTTGGCAAAGCTGGCCCATGAAACTCCTGCCTCTCCATCCTCTGCCCTAGACATTCATTCCCCTGTCTGTGCTGCAGTTTGCTCACTTGTGCTCAAGCGAGTTCGTGAGGCTTTGCTGAAAATAAGATCTGGTCTGATCTGGGTTAAAAACAGGAGGTTTTTTGAAATCCACATCACTTCAGGATGTAGTGTAGATGTAGTGATGTGGGTCTACAATATCTTCACTGACCTGAGCAAATACTTACTGGCTTGGTAAAACTTAATCCAACCCTGTATGTAATCTGCCCTCACACAGGTTTATTCTGTTTAAAAAAGATTTTAAAAAGCACCAAGCTAATAAGACTGTTTTTAAAGAAGTAGCAGCCACATGTTCTGGAAGCCATTTACTGCTGACCAAACTCTCAAGCAGCAACAGCTAGGGAAGATGTATGCATGGTAAAAAAAGACTTTTAAAACTGAAGAATGAAAGAATGTCTCTGCATTTAACATCTTTTTGAATTTCAAATACTACAGGTTTTATCTCATTTTTCAAAGTACTGAACATTCACTGAATTGCCACTTACAGATTCTAAGCACAAGTCGTTTTATTTCCTTTCCAAATGATGCCAAATTAAAACAGTTGCATGTTTCCTCAAAACAACATCGGAATTACAGCAGAGTGTCACTGCTTCTCAGTTGGCACTTCAGGTCAGTCTCTCTGTTCTGCTAGCCTGCCCGAGCCTGGAAATGGTCCCACTGCCTGCAGGTACCTTGGCAGGAACTGAGCAATATTTAGCACAAGGATAGCTGTTCAGATAACCACCAGACCAAACAGATGCAGGAGCGTGTGGACACATGCTGTGTCAGAAGGAGAACTGCATGTGACTAAGGGATGATTTCAGTTTTCAAGGTCTAGAAATAGGAGTGCAAATTTGCTCTAGTCCCAGTCAAATAGCTGGATGGAGTCCTCCTCCTCCACACAATACCTTCATGGCAATGGGAGACTTCTTATTTTCTTCCATGTTGGGAAAAGAAGGGGGAAGAATGGTCCAGCTTATGGGTTCCTTTCTTTTTCTCCTGGCTGTTGGTTATTAGCAGACTTTCAGTGAGAAGGAATAGAAGTTTCTCAGCTGAGTGAGGAAAGCATATATTCCCAGATAAGAGGACTTTGGCAAAATTACAGAAGAACTAATATTTTTTCCTGGCCAAATTAAACAGAAATCCCACACACCACCCTCTCTCCCCAATTTTGATTCTATAATACTTGAACAGGCTTGTGATTGGGTGAAAGAAATTCACTCTGTCTCTAAATGGTACTATGACTATTTAAAACAGCTAAATACAAAATGAACTCATTTACTTGCAATGATCTGAAAAGATTTTTCCCTAGTTCTACTCCAGGAGATTATACCATATTTGCTAGAAATTTTAGCTTCTTCAATTGTGTTTTCCCCTCATGTTTTAAGAATACGGCTTTCCAAAATGCTACTAACAAATATATCTTGCCTTTTTTTTTTTTTTTTTTTTTTTCCTTAATTTGGTTTTCCTGAATACCTTTGGAGAAGCAGGCTGAAAGGAGAATAAATGCGTCTCGACAGTGGCATCTAGTGGCAAAATACGTACGAGGCCCTTGAGAGTAGCAGCAACTGAGCTGGACAACTAGCCAGCACCTACTTTCATGCACTAATTAATGGCTGATCCACAGATTTGTACCTTTTTGGGAGGCTCCTTGCAGGCGACTTGATGACTTTTTCCATCCAGAACAGATGACAGAGTAAGAGAGTACTTCTAGCAGTTTGCACAGGAGATGATGAGGCCATCATGCTCTGGTGGAAGGGGTCCATGCTTTTAGTTCTGTTGCTAAGAAAGATTTGCCCTTTGCACACCTAAAAAGATGGCCTGTGTAGTGAAATCATAAAGGCAGATTGGTATCTTCCAAGTGTTCTTTAAGCTAGCCTGACACAGAAAGTCAAACTACATGAGCGTAAGAACTATGAATCTTTGCTTTGGGGAACTGGTATAGTGAGTGGAGAAGAATGTTGTCTCAGTTAGCAGAGCTAATAGGAACTATTCAACCACTGGGATATTTCAGAAAAGACAGGAAAATTTTAAAATTTTTTTTCTGTTTTCCAAAGAGCTTCACTTTGCTTACGTTTGTGCTACTGTGCTCTGGTGTGTTCACTATATTGCAAAAATCCAGCCTATCAGTCATGAAGATGTGGATCATCATCTTGATTCGTCATCTGGCAGCCCGAGATGTACCCTCTCAGTCAGAAGAGGAGGGAGGAGCATGCCTATAGACAGCACACACGGTTCTCCAGGAGCACTGAGGAGTTTAGAATGAATGTAAGTATAGGAGCTGGCTTGATTCTTGAGAGCAAACTTTTATGAAAATGAGATACAATTATGAGTGCAGTGAGATATGCTACAATTGCGTTCCTTGGGCTCCCTTTTTTGGAGGTCTTAGTCTCAGGCCCTAGAACCAGGTCATTGTCCATTTAAGAAAGAAAGCAGAAGAGCTGAGTGGTTTTTGTACTACTATTGTTCAAGCGCTGCTGTCTCACAGGCATTTATGATCTTTTGGCCTACCTTTCCATTAAAACATGCCTTTGTACCTGCAGTCTGATACTGGGTGTTCACACTGCAGCAACTGGTGCTGGTAGAGGAGACAGAAGTCCACTTCAGTCTTCATACCTGGAAGTAAAAAAATGTAAATAATTAATCAGAAACAATTACATCAGACTTGGTATTACTTTATCAAAACTTACAGATCAGCAGAGTGTATGAAATCCATCAAATATTATGCATCCTCTTTGTGAAACCACAACAAATCACACAAATAATCATTTCCATTGTGACTGCTGATCAACAACTACAACTAATTTTATTTTCAATTAACGTTGAAGAGCATATGAAGATGCAATTTTTTATAATGGAAAAATGGTCATAAATCTTCAGCATCCTTAAAGGCTATGACCATGGTTCTATGGTGACAGGTCATACAATAATAGTATTTATGCCCATTAGAATGGCAGTTCATAGGTGTGCTGCTGCTTGGCTTTTGCTGTTAGAATCTTTAGCAGAAACTCAGACAGATGTATCAAAGTTGCTAGAATTAACTTTGAAAGCTATTAATCAAAAATCCCTACAGCTTTTCTTTTTAAAAAATACTCTATACATTTCCTGATACATTCTATCTGGAATACAATGTACATATGCATGATCTTTGTAAAGTGGGCCCAAATGATAGCTGGGTAAGTTGGAATTACTAAAGAGAAAAAATGAACTTTTTTAGGGTTTTTAAGGGTTTCCCCCCCACCACTATTTGTCATATCTTTGTTTAAAAAATTGTAGAAATACCCTACTCACACCTTTACAGTTTCACTTGCATCTTCATTTGTAATTTCATCATACACTAAACCAAAAATGAATCTCAAATTTTAAGTACTAAAATATTTACCGTTTCTTATATAGCCTTTCATTTGTAGTTTTCAACACGCTTTAGATAGCCAAAATCATAATCCCCCTATTTTGCAGGGGAGTCAGTGGTCAGAAACAGGCTCATAAAGGAACAATTTAAAGCAGGTAAGTTAAGTTCCTGTTTCCAGCAGTCCTAGTAGAGGAGCTTACTCCAATTCTACATGGAGACAGACCATGCTGGGAGTGAGAAAGGAAGAATATTCTCCCCACCGCCTGATACAATATTCAGTGAGCCACTGGCACAGCTTGGACTAGCTCAAGAGACCTGCCTTGAGTCCTGAGCCTGCTGCACTCAACAAGCTCCACGTGCGAAGAAAACTGTGGTGCTATCGTTTATGGTTTTTGCGGCAGAATTGCTCTGCTAAGCCTGCGAGCTGCAAACCAAACAATGCTGGGGTGTCACCTGAGTGTCAGAAGACATTTCCGACTGTAGATGGCACTGCAAGGTAAGTACAAAGGTGTGTCTACTAGCTGTGGAGATTTTATTCTCTTGAGGTTTTTTATCTCCCAAACACTCTGAAATCAAGAGAGGTTTTTAAGACCCAGAGAAGACCTACAAAGAAGGTAAGGCCACAGGAAACCTGTCTGGAGGTGACGTAAAGGGAATGCCATGCTATCTTTGCCAACGTACTATTTAATGCAGGGCTATGCCATTTTGGGAACCAACACCTCCCACAACATTGGTGGGTCACTGTGGAGATGGACAGGAGTGGTGACTCCAGCTGCTCCTGGTGTCCCAGGGTCACGCAGCTGGAGCAAGAAAACCCAGGTCCCCAGGCACCCCTTCAGCTGGGCCATGAGCTCCTGCAAAGAGCACACTGGTAGACTCAGAGAGACAGGCTGCATCCCACTGTGTCCAGTGCTGTGAAGTGCATCCTGACCCACCGCACTCTGCATGGCACGTGGCAGTAAGTGGGCACCCTCTGCCACCCAGACTGAGCGCAGTGGGACCATACTGGCAGCAGCTTTGGGGATGCTGCTGTCAGTATGTCTGGCTCTCAGAGTGCCAGACAAGCGTGTCAGATATCTTGTTCAGGGATAGCACCAACATAGCCCAAACAGCTGCATCTGCGCATGCAATGGCCAGAAAAAAATCAGCTGTACTGTAAACTGGATGTTTACCTACTCTTTACAAAAACTTTTTAAAAATAACAACCTCTTTTTTCCTATCATCAGAACAAGGCAAGAAAGGCAGTTCCTCTCTGCTCCCACAAATTCAGAAGCTATAAACAGATCCTCCGTGCCTCCTAATCACCATGATCTTGCTTCTCCCCTGTCTGTGAGACAGCCACAAGACCACCAGTGTTATTTACAATGGCTATGGAGTCTGAGATGTGCACTGGAAAGTCCTTAGGAAACCCAAGAGAACATCTGAGTCTCATGTCTTTCCATCCATCCTCTCCCCTCCAAAAGAGGCTGATATTCTGAGGTAGCCTGCAGTCTTGTGCCTTCTCTTTAGGAAGACCAGGGTGGAAGACGTGCAGGAAAGACAGACCACAAATTGAATTTTCTTGCTGCACTTATACAATAAACTTCCCACAGAATAAGAAAACACTTGGTTTAAAATTACTCTTCTGCATCACCACAGATAACATCCTCTTCACATGTACTGCAGTTTCTGATTGTATTGAAGATTATACTCCAGTCACTACAAGTAGCTGTCCCTGGAACAGTTCCTACAAATTATTATCTTTTGCTACCATTTTGTTTTATGTATGTTGTGCCCTTTTCCACAAGTTTTTGCAAAACCTTTTTTTTTTTTTTTTTTAAATATGGCAATTCTGTACAAATGTGGGACAATGCTTTCTCATCACATAAACCTCATATCACTGGTGACAATCTATCCTTTTGGGTACCTGAACTACTATAATAACAGAAAATATACCTCGGACATCAGAAATGCTGCCAAGGTCTCATTAGACAAACTGGAAATCTTATGAGTAAAAGGAGAGATGTCAGAGTATCTGACACCACACAGCCCCATGGAAGTGTTCCCAATCCTCTGAGATGAAGAACCTGCTATCCTGAAGCCATGGTTTCTTGAGTGAAAGCTCCTGGGTGCTTCCTGCTTTACCTTCACAGGGGAACTCTCAAGTAGATTGAGTGGACTCCAGGAAGTCCCCATACTTCACCATCCTCCTTTCCATGCTATTTGATCCTCAAACTTCTCCACATTTTTCTCAGACAGTATTGGTATATGGAATTGAGTAACCCCGTCTCTTTCAGTAAGAGGATAGGCTTTCTTAAAGCAAGATGCATGTATTTTTAATAAATTTGCAGATACTTTACTGGTATAAAAGTGCTTCTTTTGAGTGTGTGGCTACTTGATAAATAAATAGTATTCTGGGGTTTTTTGCAAGCCTTCCCTGCTAAGAGGTATTACACTGAATCTTCCTCTATTAGTTCTGTAATACAAATTTCCCAATATTTTGTAATCTTTTTTTTCAAGTTCAAAAAAGAGAAAGATCATGAGGAACTTATTTAGTATCAGCAGAAGGCAAGCCTGGAGCAGATTAATTTTTTCTTCAGCAGAGAGTATTACTGCTGCCAATAAGAATTATTACTCAAGGCTCCAGAGGATACTGGTAATAATTAGGCCAGCTAAGGCACATAAATAGAAATATGAAGGGGGAAATCTGTCACTTGACACTTGGTACAGCTGAAAAGGAAAAAAATATTTTCATTTTTGATATATGGACTGAACTTTTTGTAAGTGGCTGATAAAAGTAATTACGATCTTTTTTCAACATTCAGAATCAACTTCAGAAATCTGTTATGAGATCATTACAGTGATAGCATGAAGTGCAGAATACATTTCTTCCTTAATGTCAATTGCATATTCTCCTCTAATTCCTTCATTAGCCTAAGTCTGGTGCAGCAGACAAGGCATGGAACTTTACCTCAATATTTCTGCAGACTACGCTGGATGGATGGATGCACGGATGGATGGATGGATGGATGGATAGGATCCACAGGTCACCAGAAAGCTGTCTAATGGGGTAGTGTCCTCCCCATAGCCTAGATTTATCTCCCCTAACCTTAAATGAGTATACACATTTGGAGCATAGTCAATCTCTAACCCTTCAACAGTCAATAAACTGAGATGCAGACAGAAAATACACTCTGTAGGCTAATTAAGCCTCTCAAAATTGCTGTTCCTCCTCAAATTCTGAAGATGGGTAAGTATACTGGTTTTCCTTTTTAAGTGCTGCTCTTGCAATTTTTTTGGGGATTTCTGACTTAAAGTCTAGAGCTGCTATAAAAAGTAACAACAGTGCTCAGAGACACATTTTTTTCCTGTAAGATAATGACATATTTATTTGTGATAATTCAGATCTTTTCACCCTAGACTGAAAAAAAAAAAAAAAAAGATGAACAGTTCCTAACTGTCAAGCACATACGACATGCTTCAGGAACTCAAAAATATGGCTGTTGGACTACCCAATTAAAAAAGACTCTTCAGTCATTTGTTACTGGCTTTTCATTGCCACTCCCTGTAATTTCTTCTTTCAGGCTTAAAATAATATATTTTTCTGCAACAACGTTGTCATTTTCCACTGGTAAAAGACCCAAACCAAAACCAGTAATTTAACTGGAGGCTCAAATTAACCTGTTTGAACTACTTTTGTTTTACAGCATTACCTTCTCACCTCCACATATCTCTGCAAATCAAACTGTTATCATCCTGATTCTGTGAATGGTATTCATTAGTTTGCTGCTTTTGCACAGGCAGCACAAGATAGCAGGAATTTCTATTTCTAACCTATGAGCTGGGAACAATTAGAAATCCTGAACGATAAACAATAAGTAGTTAATATCTTATTTTTCCATGAAAATATTAAAAGTCCTGCAAAGGAGATCAAACTCTTGCATAGAAACCTATTGTTAAAAGCCTTCAGTTATTCTGTCAAGGTTTTGGCTGACTCAGACTCCATCAGGTCCTATTCATGACTCATTATTATTTTCCAACTTTTCTGTGTCCTTTGCTGTAGTTTTCTATTCTTTAGTGTTTTGTATGAAAGACCTGAGGGGCAGTCCAGCTTCTTAGAAAGTATTTTTCTTACATAGAATCTATTCATGTTGTCTTAGGCCTTGTTCTACTTTAAGCCTCTTGATCTTTGCACTGTGCTGTTTACCTCTCCAAAGGATGCCTGTCTCAGCTATTCACTTGAATTCATTATTGTACAACAAGGCATTGTTTACGACTGGCTTCCGCTGTATTTACACCTCCTTATCTCCACAGTCATTAATGTTCTTAGGCCAGCTAGCAGCATACTTGGAGCAAGGCCACTTTTGAGGTGTGCTTATGACTGAAGCAGAAAAAAGCCATCACTAGGAAAATCATGCATAAATAAATTTCACATAGCATTCAGGGTTAGCTACAACGGTGAAAGACTGCTGGCAAACCATTTATACAGTGAAACACAGAAAGCAGATTGCACAAATCCCAATAACTGGGTCAGATGGCACAAGTAAAAGTGCTCAAGATTTGCCTACATACAACTTCTACTCAATCTTCCCCAAATTGAACTGCTGCAGAAGAACACATGTAACTTTTTTCAATTTCAAAAGTTTTGTGGTTTAAAAAATAGCTAGGTTGTTTTACAGTCTTTTAATGCTTGCACCACATAAGGTGTAAAACTGTGGCTTTAAAGAAACACATAGAAACTCTGGCTATTGGCATGAATATTAATACATCATTAATATATTTCCGTATTTTGGAAAAAGTGATGTCTGATTTTTTTTAATTTGTATTTTATGTTAGGTACTGCTTGTCTTGGTTCGTAGCTTTCCACTCTTAAAACGCTAGACTCTAATCATGTTCCAGATTAACCTGTAATCTGTGCCATCCATTACATCATCATTAAGAAGTAGAATTGTACTGAGCCCTCATGGAGTTTACTTGAAACACACGTTATGTGAACTGTAGGTAATTACTTTACAAGGGCAGTTTTTCAAATCCTTGTGCATCTATGATTTCCTTGTAAGGCTGCCCTGAGTTGGTGTCAATTGCCTCACAAAACAAGCCACATCATATAAATTACGCCACTTGCTCTGTCACATTGTCTGAAGACAACCTGCACCGACACAACCTTCTCGATGATTCCTCTCATTTCATTATTTTCTAGAAAGCTACATGCTGATTATTTAACTGTCTGCTTTCGAGTCCTCCCGGAGAGTCGCTGCTTTGCCAGAAACCCATCCTCCATCTTCACAGCCAGCCACACTGCTTCTCTCGTGAGGACTGACAGAAAAAAGCACTGAAACACCTCAGCTTTCTCCCCTTGACCTGCTCTCTCCCCATTATTTCCAGCCCCTTTCCTCGCTCACGACATGACGTACGCTACCAACACCCCCCACACCCGCTCCGGCCATTTTGATCTAAACCCTGCACCCCGCGGGACAGCCCGTCACGGCAGGCCCCGCCCAACAGACCCACCCCCTCGCACCCCTTCCGCCAGCCTGTCAGTCAATCCGGGCTCCGCCGGTGGTGGGGCGGGGCCAAGGCGGCAGTCGCAGCCAATCGGCATGCGAGGTGCGGCAGCGCCGCGGCCAATCGGCTGCTTGTTTCTTCGGGGGTGCGGCGGTTGCTGTCCCTGCGCCCGGCTGTGAACTGCTGGCACCGGCCGTCGCTGTCGCCGCCTGAGGTGTCGCGGTAGCCGCAGCAGCCTGGACCTGGACCTGCCCCTGGCTCGGTGTCACTGAGGATGAGCCCCCGCGCTGTCCAGCGCGCGTCCCGCCCTGCCCGCCCGAGTCCATTCATCTAGCGACTGGTGAGGGGCGGGCCGCGACCTGCTGATGTGTCTGGAGGGGGAGCAGGGCCTGGGGGAGGGGCAGTGTCACGGCTGGCCCTGCCGGAGGGGACGGGACGGAACGGAACGGAACGGAACAGGACGGTGGCGGTGGGGGGGCTGTAGGAATGGGGACAGCCCCAGGCAGGAGACCTACGGAGGGTAAAGGGCAGCCGGCCACGTAGGATGAAAGGGAACCGGCTTCGAGGCGGAAGAAAAGTGTCTTGGTCGCCTGTTTTGTTAAGTCTCTTCTGTCCCTTGTTGCTTCCCGGCTACGTGGACTTGTATAGTGAGAGTCAGAACAGCCACCTTCCCCCCTGCCTGCCCCTCGTCTGTGAATGGTTCTTTGAAACACTTCAGACCTTTCCTCCCTTGACACTGGCAGCAGCTTCTGCCAGGTTTCTGTAGCTGGAGATTCCCGGGAAGGCTGTTGTGTTTCTGGCCTTCTTGGTGATACTTGTCTCTAGATTTTGTTAGCAGCTCACAGTGTTGCTGGGTTTGAGCAACAGCGTAAGCACCAGAGAGGTGAAATCTCATAGTTAGCTTAAAAAGATATTTCCATACAGTCTTCTTAGGGGCCAACCACCTGATCTCTGAAATCCAGCCCTTATTTTGCTGACGTGGTCAGTGTAGTTGTCTGTCTTGATGAAAACTGACCACAATTTGTGGTTTACAAAAAAACCCCCAACGTCTGATGTGAGTACTCTTTATTAATACTGCACCAAAAGTTCAGAGTTCATTAGGAAAAGTCAGCTTTTCCTAAGACTTGATGTATTTATCTGATACAGTTTTAAGTGTGGTGAAATTCTAGAACGCGTTTGTAGTTCATTGCTTGTTATCAGTTTCAATAAAAATTTTAGAGCAAGGTCCCAATGTATTGCGGAAATGCCTATAACTACACTCACTGCACTTTTGTCTAAACCACTTTCTCTGTGTTTTAATTTTTTGGACAGTGTTAAGTTTGTAAATGTAAGTAGTTTTGACTTTTTCTAGATAAGCCAAGCACAGTATTTCACAGTTTTACTGTTTATATAATCTGATTCCTGACTAATAGATCTGCTCTGATGCTTTGTAGCTGAATGGTGGGGTTTTTTGACAGACTTGTCTGCCTTTAATTGGTAGTGCTTGTTAGCACTGTTAGGAACAGATGGATTAGAGTTGCTGGATCACTGAATGTCTCATCCTGATAATGATTATGCTATTATTGCTGTGAAGGCAGAAGTTGTAGAAAGTCTGGAGACAACCTCTAAAGGTCACCAGCACCAGGGGTATATGTGTGCCAAGCAGTGGTAGAGAGGCCCCAGCCCAGTAAATGATGCAGCTTGGATCTGCCATGGCTCAGGGGACATAACAGGCATGGTGGAATGTGGTGTTTTGTAAAGCAAGTTGATTTTCCTCCATAGCTTTACTTTTAGGCAGGTCACATCTATTTAAAACTTGAACAGGTTGCTTGTTGTCTAGCCCATTTTGATAGCCTCGTTAGCATTCAATTTATCATTTGCAAGTGCTTCCTGATGTATAATCTTAATCTCTTACAAAATTTGAACAAATGACTACTTATCCCACTATCAGGAGTAAAGTGGACTAGAGTTTTGATTTTTCTTCTTTATGTAAGAGCTGCCTTATTCAAAGGCTCTGGGTGGTCTGTAGAAAACGCAGCTCAAGGGGAAAATAGATCCAAATTTCTCAGCTTGTACTCACGGGTAGTTTTGTAAATCTTTTGAATCCTAGTTGCTCTTTCCAAAGTTTTCTTTTACTTACATACTTCTCTTAAAATTTGGTGTCTGAACTAGAGGCAGCACTATACCTGATGTTTTGTGTATTAAGAAAAGCAGAACCCTTGCTTTCTGTGCCTTGTATTGCAGTGCTCCTGAAATATAGTCGAGAAGAAGCTACTTTATTTTAAAAGACTGTGTGTGGGAATTTCTGACTGCCAAACCTATATGGGAGTTTCCGACTGCTGCATAGCTTAGATTTACCCTTTTTTCCTTGTATATTCAGTCGCTTTTCCCCTCATAAAATATATCATGTGTTCAAGTAATATTGTTCAAGGGGTTGAAAAGCCTAGATTTACGCCCAGACTTCAACAAATGTGAAGAGAGTTTCTGAACAAGTTAAACTATCTGTGGATATGTAATCTTCTGAGTAGAAATTAGTAGTCTAGCTGTTCTTTAAAGCCTTGGACAATGTGCTGCTTATAGCTGAAGGGTGTGTTTGCTGTTATTTATCTAGGAATTCATCTATGTTTCCTTGAGGATGTGTTGCTTAATGCCAGTGCTACGTTTATTATATTACTACACAGCTTCAATTTGCTAGTCACTTTTGTCAGATTCTAAACTACTACTTTAATAAGTGTTAGTGAAAGTTGCCTTTAGTGAAAAAGTTGCCTTTAGGTAAGACTACAGTCAAAGGAAAATCCTGAAAAATCAGTAACGTGATAGAAGATTCCCATGGCTTTAATTCTGTAAGTTTTGGATTTCTTTTTTTTTTTTATTAGCTTTACTAATCAAGTAATCTGCATGGTAAAGTTTGTTTTAGCTACAAATATTTTCAGGATTTTCATGCTGTTATGGTTAACGGGTCTTTTGTGATCTTATGAAACAAGTGCGAATGGACCAACTTGGAGAGTATTATCAAATGTCAGCATGCTTGTTTAAAAAACAATCCCCCTTCCACTCCACCCTGGAAATCTTTAAGAACTTGCAATACCCTTATAAGGATGGACTTAACCAGGGGACGGGATATGATGTTGGCAGTCATATCTCTCTTCATTTAGCAACTTACTGTCAAAAGGAAGAGCAAATGAACTTTGCACCTTCTGAAAAGCCTTTTTGTTGATAGTATTTTTTTTTAAAGGAAGAGTACAAGGAAAACTCTAGGCTTCTTTTATATGGAAAATAGAAACCATTATTTAGTTCTGTTTTAGGAGACCCAAATACTAAGTACTTTTTCACCAAGTGCATCCTAGATGCAGCTGGTGTTTAGAAAAAAATCAGTACCACTTAAAATAAAATAAAAACCACAGAAAAATGAGTTTATGCCAGTTTAAAGATCAAATAAGGTCTTGAGAAGTATGTTCTTAGTAAAGCAGCCTAAAGCTGGGTTTCAAGGCCATGTCACTAATTTGACAATTCAGTTACTTTAATGCAGTGCACAGGGAAGATGCAAACCCAGCAATCTGTCTTCAAGTGGCACTGAATTCTAACGTTCTGAATCTCTTGGGTTTCCTCTTTCACTTCCATGCGAGACTATTGTCTCAATTAAGATGAAAAAAACCACGACAGCAGCTACTAGCCACTGCCTTGGTACTAGTATCCACATCCATGTTAGCCAGATTTTGCTGGATCTAATACTGAATATAGGCTTTCATCAGGAAGATTCTGAAAGACCACAGATACGAATTCTAGTATCAAATGTATACGTCCTGGATTGGCAGTTTTAATATATGTTTCTGGCATCCAGCCATGTGGTAAGGGTTGGTTCTCTTCTGATAGCACCCTTGTACCTTTGAGCCAAGAGCACATCCTACAGGTGTGGAAACGAGCAGTCTGGCATTTTCCTTCATCCAGTGTGATGCATCTGTGCTAAATGTTAGTGTTCTAGACATCACAAAAAATTTGTGCTAAATATGCTCTGCCTTCACTGGGTTTGTCTTCTGAAAGATAGTGAATAAGAAGCAGATACGTAGTAGCGGGTCCTAAAGCTGTCGTGGTATCATCTCCTTCTGGCTTAATTTTTGTGAGATTTCATGTTACCAGAACAGAATTGATTATATATTTTTTTATCTATTCTGGGAAGCATCTTGGATAACAAAAATAGATAAACATGACCCTTGGACTTGAAGACCACTAACCCACCAGAAGCCCCTTGTAAGCAGCTTTGATACACAGATTTCTGAAACTCCACAATGGGAAGCTTCTGCCAATTCTATTAATTTTTCCCAGAGGTTGAACAGAATCTCAAGATTTCACATCTGCCCTCTGCTGTTTGCAGGAAATGAAATTACCATCATCATCCTTAGTCATTAAGGTATTTGTTAGCTTAGTCTTAGAGATGTGTAGAATATTAGCTAATTTCATACTGGAGAGGTGTGACAGCTTTGATTTTAGACTTTTTAGCAAAAAAAGTGCCAAATCTTTGCCTATTTATAGTGACTTCTTGAAAGAAACAGAGATTTTTGAAACAATCACAGTAGGTGGAGAGCTGCTTTTTCAGCTGTAGGAGTTCTGACTCCATAAAGTCAGATGACACATCTGACACTTTCTGTCTTGGAGGGTGTCTGACAGCTGTTGTGTGGTGGTGCTTTGCCCTCTGTGAGGGGAAGAGCTGAGTGAAACGGCTTTACCTACTCACTTCCAGGAGGCAAGATACCACAAACACTTTCATGCTACTTAGGAATTGCTTCCAAGCTGGTTGTAATGTTTTCAGTTTTCCTGGGCTGTGAACGTGTATAATAAGTAGCTCATGTCTCTACGGGAAAAATTAGAAACCCACTTGCTACTGAAATAAAACGTCTTTGGGATACTCTGAATACTGCTTCAATTCCTCCATTTTTCATATGTTTTTCTATCATGAAAATGTTAATTAGGAATCAGATTTTTAAAAGCGTTTGAATTCCAAATGATACCTATTGTATCATAAAAATGTTTAAAAGATGATAATCTTTTTCAGCTATTTATGTCTTTCAATAATTACAGCATTAGGAAGACAATGGTATTATAACATGAATATGATTAGTGCTGAGAAACTTACAGAAATATCTGCAAATGAAAGCAGAGATGCATAATCATAAGGGCACCATATTCTAGGCATTTAAATTCAATGTTTAAAAAATGCTGGTGCTGTTTCTATTTTGTGCTTAATTTAGGTGCTGATCATTCAGCTGGGACTGTATACTAGAAGTAAGCATTTGGACAGCAATCACAGGGTTTTCACACAGATGTGATTGTCAATTCACAATTTTAAAGTTTTAAGGTTTCACTTAAGGACCTACTTTGTGTTTAAACATAGTCATATCTGATTGATAACCCTTTTCAGATGTCGTAATAAGATGATAGTGTGTGTTATTGGTGTGCCGCTCTTCATTGCAGAGGGATGAAAACTTGATCTACAGCCTTCTGTCTCGAAACTCAAGGTGTATATGTCAATGTACTAATACAGTATCTAGTGTTGTAATGTTTATAGTAAAAGAGGGCTGGGAAAGAATGACTTACAAAGAAATAATTCAGCAGAGTCAGATTTCACATAGCTGCAGTAAATGTCACCATAATGAAGTTAGTGTGAGGTAGGCAGGGTTGTATTTCTGTATAATTGCAAACTTTTTGTTCTTTTAATGTGTGGTTTGTTGTCCACAGTATTTTGATGTTTGGTGAGGCTAGACTTCAGGTGCTTTGGAGAAGTTTTTCTCTGGCCTCTCTGTTCCTCTCTTGTAATGGCACAAGTTTTTTTGGAACCAGGATTTACTTTCTTCTGAATCATTTTCTCATTTCATTCAGTGTCTTAAATAGGTGTGTACTGCACAAGGGAAGGTATGGCATGGGGCATGGCAGGACTGCTTCCTTGGGTGGTGGTGCCATTGCATACTAGTTTACCTAACAGATTAGTCAACTGTATTTTATAACTCCCCTGAGTAATTTTTCTCTGTTGCTTTTATTTTTACTTTTCTTTCTTTGTAGCACTAATAGCAATGTCTTAACAATGAATTACATTTAAGATGTGCTTTACAAGACATATGTAAAATTCATACTTCTTCCACAGCATAATTTTATTGCCTAGTGGCATATTGATTAAATGTGACAAATTGGTTTGAGGATAATAGCACTTCTGGTGTTTTTCTTAGAGATTTGCATTTTATTTTTTTTTTTTTAAATTATTACTATTTAGAAGAGTGTTTGATGCACAGGCAGTCTGAGTCTGCTGATAGCAGTCAGCTGTCACGCGTTGATTCCTTGGAGCAGCAAGTGAGGCTGTGTTCTTGAAACTAGAGCTTTTTTCTAAGCTTTACAACAGTGGTTCACTTTTCGTTATAGTCTGAGGCTTTAGAGAAGGTGAAAGGAGAAGAGTCTACACAGGTATATGTTAAACTTGTTACGTTACTGCGGAAGTTTGTATGTTGGTTGTAAAATGCCCTGTAGAGTGAGCTCAAGCTTGTTGTGACAAATGTAAGCTAACCGGTTGTGGTCAATTTTGGTCTCTGAATTATTTCTCAATGTTATTCCTGGACAGGGATGGGGAACTAAATTGTGATGAACAAAAACTACTTTTTTGTTTTTCATGTACCTGCGGTTTGAAATTGGTTTGAAGGTACATACTGAACAACTTTGATTTGTAGATTTCCAAGTAATTAATCTCTTCTGCATGAGGTGGAAAAATAATTGTTGAAGGCTTTGTCATGAGATGTTTAAATGAATACTCTTGGATTACAGGTTTTTTTTTTAATTGAAAGTTTAGACTCTGTTACTAGTGTTTGCTCTAAACTGATTGCTTTCAACTTAGTGGCAATCTTGATGATAATTCTTGAAATAGGAGGAGTACTGCGATTTTTGTTTTCTCTTCCAAACAAAGTAATCTTTCCCTGACATGTCTTTGCAGGTAGAGACATTGACAAAATATGGTTATGCACTCAGTGCCTGAAAAGTGATGGAAGCTAAGATCAACAGGCTGGGGGGAGCAAGGAGTGAGCTGTGCCTATGGTTACATATAATGACGGCTGAGCTGGAAAGATAGCAGAGTTTGCTTGTTTTTTCTGAGGATTTGCTAACATATTTAGTCTTATTTGTTCATCTTTCATTGTATCATTGTCCAACTTCTTTTAGAATATTTTACTCATTGGTAGAACAATTTTAAGCAACAGTTTGCATAGCAAACAAAAACATCAAGGAGTTCAACACATGATAGAGTATTACGTCACTCAGTTTGCAACTTATGCATGAAAAGATTGAGGCGTGAAGTTTTTTGGGACTGAATAGTAGTTCGCATTTTAAATTATGCTGTGTATTAGTGATGTTTGTAGTTCACTTCTGGTTTAGATGGATTTATGTGTGATTTTTATACTGCTGTCTGCATTTCTTGTACTGTAACCTGTTTAAATATAACTGCATGCATTTAATAGGCTAGATGAGTGCTTCTGTCAGGCCTTCTTTACTTTTGAGAAACTGGATGACAGAGAAAGATGGATATGCTAAAGATAAGTATGACCAGATAAGCAGAAATGCTGTATGCCCCAGACTGAACATATTTTCATGAATAAGAATTTGTATCTTTGCCTCCTTTTCCTTCTTTTTGCTGCCTTACCACTTGCAACCTAGACTTGAATTTCTTCTTGCCTGTTTCAGGAGCTTTAGACCTTTGCCCTGCATGAGTACTAATCCTGTATGAATTCACAGTTCTTGTACACGTGTTTTTTTCTGTTGCCATCCTTCCTCTCACATTTGTCAGCGGCTATGGGAGTGGTGGAGAGGAGCCTTCCTATTGATTAGGCAGCAGAGTCTTAGTAGGGAGATGGGTAGGCATTCAGGCCAGGGAAGAGAAAGTAAAAAAAGAAAAAATCCTTTTTTTCAGTGGCTAAGGGATACTGTGGTTGTCCTTCCCTCCTCCTTCTGTGTGTGACTGACGAAGGGTCTATTAGGCAAGATCTGCTGAACAACTGTGGGGATTTTTTGGTGGGTGGGTGTTTTTTGTTGTTTTGTTTTGTTTTTTCTCCCAACAATCTTTTAATTCAGTCCTTGCTTTCTGATCACAAAGTAATTATATAATTAGACAGTAAACTATGAGGGTCCTAAGGACCCTAAGGCTGGGAAAGCAAACATTTTTTTTCTCTTCAGATTACTTTTTTGGATCCAGTTCTCCATGTAGCCTCAAAGATTTATGTCAAAGAAAGGGAGGAGGTGCCTTTGGAGGCTGGGGTGGGGAATGGAGTCATGTCTTTTATAAACTGACTGAATGCCTGAGTATAAGCTCAGATGGCATGGGACAGGTAAGTTAACCCTTGCCACATTGCTCCTGTACTTGCAAGTGCTAGTTTAATATGCATTCAAATAGGTACAGTTGCTGGGGAAAAGAATTTTTGTTGACTAATGTGTTCTGGTTTGTTCTCTTTCAGGTCTCCCTTGCAATTATGGAGTTTTAGAAGAGCAAGGTAGTGTGGAGGGGGAATCCCCCTCTCCACACTTGAGGTAGTTCACGTTTGGAATTTTCTATGGACAAGAATATTTGTTATATAAGATGGTGAAATAAGACTTCTAAAAATATATATTTATAAATATTTATTTGGATCAAGTGCCAAACATAGCAGTACAAAGATTTCTAATGGCAGCTCAATAAAACTGGGTTTACATCCTTGGAATTACAAGTTTTTTAAGGCACTGTGTTGTGTACTGAGTTGGAGTGCCTTGATACACTTAAGGGTTGTTCCCCTCAAGGAGAGGAGCAGCTTCAGAAGTGAAGATGAATTCTCTCATGCCAGACTGCACTTCAAAGTGTCGATCTCTACAGCATGCTTTGGATGTTATTTCTGTGGTAACCAGAGGAAGTGAAGGCCAGATCAAGGCCTTTCTCTCTTCTTACTGCTACAATGCTGCAACTATAAAGGATGCCTTTGGTAGAAATGTTATACATCTTGCTTCATCTTGTGGCAAAAAAGGTGTGCTAGACTGGTTGGCCGAGACGAAAGGAGTAGATCTCTTGGCGAAAGACAAAGAATCTGGATGGACAGCTTTGCACAGAAGTATATTTTATGGATACATTGATTGTGTTTTGTCATTATTGAAGGTGAGTGATTTAGAACTGTAGTTTTCCTTGGTATCTACAATTTTTAGAGTTGTATTTGTTATGTGAATGTGGGGCTTTAAACTTGCCTGGAAGCCTCTTGAGTGTTGTCTTAATACTGTGTTTAGATTGCAGTGCATTGATTTACTTGAAAGTTGTCTGTTTTCATAAAAGATGTCTGCCTTTGCCCATGCAGAAATCAGCACTGAGTAAGGATCCCTGATTAATTGTGAACTTCCCTGAAGACTGGTTTGTGTGGATGATATCAGGGTCAGGATCTTAAAAGCGGAGCGTGATCAGACTGAAGATACTCTAAAAATAGGCTCTTCAGTACTTAGACCAATTAGTGTTTTTAGAGAGCATAAAATAATAAAAGTTTAAATGGAGTTATAATTAGAAATGAATCTTACATTTGAGAGATAAGCACTTTGAGATGTGGAGCATTTTATTAAGTGAATCCCCATTTCATTCGTATTTTAACCAGGGATTTTGCTCAGTCCCCCTCGTTCCTTTCTTGCAATTGCTGTTTCTTCCCAACCACTTCGTAAGTTGTGTGTATTTTTCGATTGCTCTTCTATTCCTCCTGTCCCAAATACAGCAAAGGGAAGAACTACATATGGTTGAGATGTTCAAGGTCCCTTTAGCCACATGAGAAAATGAAATATTTGTGGTTCAGAGTTACTTAAAAGCAAACCTTTCAAGGCAGAGAATTTTCCATTTTGAGTTTAGCCTTTTTAAATTGCAGTGACTAGCCATTTATAAGCATTAAACTCTCTGCTTTCAACAAGCAGTTTAAGCAAAATGTCGTGGATCCAGTAGTTTTTAATTCTTGACGGTCTGGTAACTGTTAAATATGTATTTTATGTGCTGTACTCTAACATAGTGAGGAGGTTTTCATTAAACTTCACAAAAGTAGGTGTTTGTGGGAGAACTGTACATGATTCTGTTCTCTAGAAAACTGGAAACTGTGTATGTGATGTATGTAAAAGGATTCAGTTCTCCAGTGTGAGTGTATCTATATCTCTGTCTTTTGATATTTGCTTACAGGAGGCCTGTACAGGTTTCCCCGTATGTATTTTACTTTTCTATCAGTTGCACAAATAAGTGAGGTTTTTCTGAGAGCTAGCTTTGCTTTTCCTCTCAGAAGCAGAAAGAAACAGCTCATGGAGAGTTCTCTGCCTCCTAGTTCCTTAACTGAGGTCTTACTGCTGTACTGCATTATAGAAAGGTATTATAGCAACAACAGGAAGGGATTATAGAATAGAATTATGAAATAGCTGAGCTAGAAAGAGATCTCTGAAGATTGTCTAGTCCAACCCCCATGCTTAAACAGGGTCAGCTAGAGCAGGTTGCCCAGGACTGAGTCCAGTTGGATTTTGAATGTTTCCAGGGACGGAGAGTCAAACAACTCTGTTCCAATGTTTTAATACTAGTCCAGTAAAAATGGGGTTTAGGTTTAAACAGAATTTCTTACATTTCAATTTGTGCCCATTGCCACTTGTCCTGACACTGGATATCACTGGGATCCCCACCTCCCTTCTTCAATCGGGTATTTGTTATACACAATGATAAGACACGTCCTCCCCCACCCACCCTGAACATTCTCTAGGCAAAGCATCCCAGCTCTCTCAGCCTCTCGTTGTGTGTCGGATGCCTCAGTCATTATTTTCATGGTCTTTTGTTGAACTTGCTCCTATATGTCCATGTCTGTCTTGTACTGGGGAGTCCAGACCTGAACCCAGCACTCCAGCTGTGGGTTGCCAGTGCTGAGTAATGCCTGCTGGCAACAGTCCCTCGTGGATCCCTGTATGCTTTCACCATTCTTAGCTGCGAGGACACACTGCTGGCTTGTGGTCAACTAGTTGTCCACCAGGAGCCCCAGGTCCCTTTCTCCCAAGCTGCTTTCCAGCCAGTCGGCCTCTAGCTGTATTGGTACACTGGGCCGTTCCTCCCTAGGGCCAGGATTTGCACTTGCCTATGTTGAATTTCATGAGGTTCCTTTCAGCCCATTGCTCCAGCGTGTTAAGGTCCCTCTGAATGGCAGCAGAACCCTGTGGCTTGTCAGCCACTCCTCCTGGTCTTGTATCATCATCAGCTTTGCAGAGGGTGCACTCTCTCCTGTCATCCAGGTCATTAGTGAAGATGTTAAACAGTACTGGCCCCGGTATCAGTCCCTGGGGTACTCAGCTAGTGTGGATGACAGGCTTCTGTTGTGGGCTGGAGGCAGTTGTGGCTTATTCTCAGACTGTGTCTAACTACAAGTTTTGCCACTCAGCAGCTGGGGTTTGTTATTACAAATTCAGATTTCATGAATATCACTGCAACCTCTGTTCTGGTTGTAAATGACGTATGCACCTGCCAAAGAGAAGATTATCCAGCTACCTGTTAAATCATAAAAATAGGTCGGTGTTTCTATCATAGTTAATTAATACCAGCACTGTTACTAGTAGGGTTGCCTTTATAATTTGGAGAATGTATGTTGTTCTTCTGGCTAGTGTTTTTCCAAATGAAGTTACAGGTTAAAATCCCTACTGCAGATGTGGCTAGCTGTCCTTCTGTCATGCTTGAATGGATTGTGTTCCCTTGATTTTTGTATTTCATGTGTTTACCTCTTAAGTGTGAAATTCTGTAAGGTTTTCTTTTATATTAGCCATGAACTGTGGTACATATGTACAGCCATATTATGTATTAGGTTCTGCTTGGGGACATCTACAGTTCTTCCCTTCAGTGATCTGATTGATGACACTTGACTTCCTTAAAACCAGTGCTGGTGTAGCAGCACTTTTTTGTATTGAGAAAATGATATTCACAGAGAATATCTACCTCTCTCAAAATTCTAATGCAATGACCTGTTTATACTTTGTGCTTCTGAAGCTTGCTTGCTGCTATCTTGTCTGGCTGTGTGTGTCTCTTGCCCTTTCTCAGCAACTGTGAACCACTGTTCCCTGCTTGTTTTCAAAGCCATAGTAGGTTTTATGATCTTCTCACTTCTCCAGCTTGTTAAAACTGATTCTGTAAGCATGCTGATACAAGAAAATGTATTCTTCAAAGCTGGTAAATGCGTTTTTCGTAAATACTTGCTTTCTAGATGGCAGTGCCTTATCTTCAAGTGTATTTCTTTTTTGTTTCCCTTATTACATCTTATTGCTTAATCAGTATTCATACAATAAAATCCTAGTTAATAGATCAACATGATGTATATAAAGTTGAACAGAACTACACTGTTATTTTTCAGATCCGCTTACGATTTACTTGAAAGAATCTGAAGATTTTCTTTTATCAACATTAAACTTCAGTTAAAGATTTGTTTAGCTTCTTAAATGTTCACCTGGCACACTTAAAGCTGTGAAGTTTAATTTTAATTTTGGTTTTTATTTCCTCTCTTCTCCTTCTCTTTCAGCATGGTGTTAGTCTGTATATTCAGGATAAAGAAGGCTTATCAGCCCTGGATCTTGTGATGAAAGATAGGCCAATCCATGTGGTCTTCAAGAAAACCGGTAGGAAATCAAGTAGCTTAAATTGTATTTTACAAGGAGATATGTTTCAACAGTGTATTAATGCATGTACCAGTGTGGACAATATTTTCTGTTTCTAATTAGGACTGTATAAGTTATGAGATGCCTGAAGATGTGGAGTCACTAATGTCATAAGACAGCAGGTGCAGAATCTTGGCAGTAGGCGCAGGATGCACATGTGTAGCAAAAATGAAGGAATAATAGCTGCCTTAGAGGTAAAAAAAAAAAAAATACAAGGCCAAAAAAACCCCCCAAACCATGGGATATAATAGGTAACCCAAAGAGATTGTGGAGACTACAGCCTTGGAGATATTAAAAATGTGGGAGAACATGGTCCTGGCCAGCCTGCTGTAACTGACCTTGCTTAAACAGAGTTATTGGGCTAGATGATCTCCAGAGGTGCCTTTCAACCTCAACTATTCTGTGATTTTTTTTTTTTTTCTTCTCTTTTATCTCAATTCAATTTATCAGAGAGACTTGAGTGTCTTTGAATTTGATAGAGTACTTCACATCACTTCTGTGTTTTGTGAGAAGAGGTGGAATATGTTCTTCAATTTTCAAAATATTTCTAGGCAAAGTAGCTTTATACAAGCTAGTTAAAGGCATTCTAAATACAATTTCTCCAAATAGAAAATGAGTACGTAAGAATAACTCTGAGCACACAAGTTTTTCTTTGACAGGAGAGTATTTTTTCCAGTGGCTTTTATTTATTTTTATGGTGTTTTATGTTTTTCTACCCCCCTTCTTTCCCCTTTTCTCCATGTCTCCAAGTTCAGTCTTGTTGCACAGTTAAATTTGTTCTTTTCAGCTTGTTTCCAGTCAATTTAAGTACTTTTGGTTGCACAAATCCTGAGTTTTGGGTATTTTTATTTTTACCTTGTAAAATGTCTTAAAATTATTTAATCTTTCTGGTAGTAGCTCAACATGATCAAATATACATTGATTTCAGTTTCCTAATGTCCTGGTTTGAGGTAAAACAGGACCAATTTTGTTCAGTAATTTTACTTTTTAGCTTACCCATCAGAAAATGGTGTTCAGAGTGATTATTTAAAAAATATAAAACATTAGTGTTTGGGCACACCTCTGATTTGAAAGTGATTATGGTTTTTATACATGACAGAATAACCTTTTTTTGGGACAGACTTTTTACTAAATTGAAACAAAGTATGTATAATCTAAGGAAGTAGTTATCTTCTGAAAATGTAACAAGTAAATTTGCTGCTGAGGAATCTGCATATTCTGCAACTGGAAAATACGTATAAGTAATATTGATCATCTTCTGTACATTGAAGTTAAAATATTTTGTCATAGCAATTTCCTTCTCGTAAGAATAAAACTTTTAGAAGTTCAGTTTTAGGTAAAAACCAGCTTTCCTCTTCAAATTTTAAATAGAAACAGCAGGAGTTGATTTTCAAAGTCATTATGCAGAAGACTTGTAAGTTTACAAGCTGCAGAGAGAATTTTTTTCATTGCAGATCCCACGGAAGTCTACACCTGGGGAAACAATATAAATTTTACTTTGGGTCATGGTGGTCAACAGGGTAAACATCATCCTGAATTGGTGGACCTTTTTCCTCGGAATGGCGTGTATATCAAACAGGTATTCTGAAAGTATTACATAGGGACGTTTCTCAGTGAACTTGGAGGGATGTGTGTATGGGAACAACTATTGAAGACGTTAGCAAGTTTTGAGAATTTGAATTAAAAAAAAAAAAAAGGTTAGGTCTGTGGGTTTTTTGTTGTGTTTGTTTTTTGTTTCCTCTCTTTTTCTTTCTTCCTAGTTATTTCTCAGCAAGCAGTTTCCATTGATCTGGCAAGCAGCTTAGAGCAGCTAAGGAGTACTAGAATAGGCCTGCTGTATTATGTTCTTTCTGCTTCCCCTTTCCCCTATCACCCTCAGTTAAATCCTGATTCTCTGTTTTGGTGGGGAGAATGTTTTTTGATATTATTTACCTTGGATATATGGCTTGTATATCACTAAATAAATTCAGAAGCATGGTACTTCTGTAGCTGTTTTGAGTTTCTGACCTCTTGTGCAACTCCCATAGTGAACTGAAGTGGGACGATGAATCTGTTTGATACAAGTTGAATTAAAATTCTTCTTCTGTTGAAACTAGCATATGCTGTTAAGCACTTTTCCTGTAACAATAGTTTTGTTCTAGTAACTTCTTGGGACTTAAGTTTAAGAATGTTTGAAAGTTTTTAAAATGCAACTTGAACAAGCATTCAGGGCAGACGATCTGTGCTGTAGTCTTAATGTGTTTCCTTCAGTTTTTCTGAAGCAGTATTGTTGCCCTTAAAACTAAATCTTTTGAGCTTCTGTTAGCCTTTAGGGCCGTGCTTTAAGTTATTTTAGTAATACAAACTGTAGGTCTCTTCAAGTAGGTTAAGGTAGTACATAATAAATTTAAAGCAAATGTTTTGTGTTGTGACTTGATTTGGCAGTCCTGTGCTTTAATACTAGTATCTTACTCATATTTTCACGAACAGATCTTTATTAAAGCTGAGCTTCTTCACAAAGTAGTTTTGGCAGGTGTTTTCAGATTATCCAAGAAAATTAATTTGTCCTATACTGCCTCCTCCCCACCCCTTTTTTAACCTTTTTCTTTCAGGTGGTGCTCTGCAAATTCCACTCTGTGTTCCTTTCCCACAAAGGTCAAGTGTATACATGTGGACATGGACAAGGAGGACGCTTGGGTCATGGCGATGAACAAACATGCCTGGTATGCTATCTCATGTAGTCTAGCACGGTATTTCTATTTCAAACAGCAAGTCTAAAAAGTGAATTAGGGTTTCTGTGAGTGTACTTTCAAAATCAGTTTGCTGTTGATTTCAAACAAACCCCTTTGCTCTCCATCAACAACAGAAAAAACCCAAACCTCTCCAGTACTACTAGCGTGGTGGCAGAGAGTAGAAGAATGTCCATTTAAATATATTTAAGATAGCTAGGTACTGCAGTCAAACTTCTGTGTTATGGCTGAGTTGTTTTAAAGGCTAGCTGATGCCAGATAAGTGGAAGCAAATGGGTTTTGGCTGGGCTGGCTTTTTAAATAGGTTTGTGATACCGTCTGATGAGTGTCAAGGCTGGCACAAAGGAAACAGCAGTACTGTGGACCTGTAGTGGCATGAAAAGTGTTGGTAGGGTTGCTTCTTACTAGACTTGCACAGCTATTAAGTGAAAACTCACCTATCATTTTCATTTGAATAGTACATTGTTGCAATATGCAATAACAAAATTTGAGAAGACTAAGGTATGATGACAATACAATTCTTAGACTTCAGTATCTTATCCTGTGCACACTACCTGGTAGTGTGCATTTAGTTTGCAGCACAGTAATTTTTTGAAATTTCTAATATCAAGTATCTGGTAGAACTTGATACTGTGTTGCTGGATTTTACAGTGAAGAACGGAGCTCAATTTTTAACATTTTTTAAAAAAAATATGCAGTTCTATGAAATCAGAATTTTTTTCAACTTGCTTTTTTGAAATTGGGATGTTACCCAGTTGAATAAAGGAGAACTTGGGTTAGAATGCATGAAGAGTCAAAGATACGGAACTCCTTCCTTATTCTGTGGAATTTTCTTAGCGTTATGCTGTGTTTTGGAGGAAGGGAGAAGTCTTTATCACTCACAGTAATTTAAAAAGAAAAAAAAATGGTTATATTTAATATTTATCCAGCTGTCTTGAAGATACAGTTTCCAACCTGATTTTGGAGCAGGTAGTTTAAAAATCTTGTCCCGTGATAGCAGAGGATGCATTTCAAATGAAAGTAGTTTGTCTTATTGCATTTGATGTGGTAATTATGTTAATGAGTGTACTGTGTGTTCAAATGCATTTTTATCTGTAGTTCAGTATTTGGTCATGACTTTCTGTTGGTGTAACTTTAGTTTCATAGATGGCCACTGGTTAATATCAAATTTTTTTTTTTTCTTGTTCAGGTTCCAAGAGTTGTGGAAGGCTTAGCTGGCCATCAGTGCTCCCAGATAGCTGCAGCTAAGGATCATACTGTTGTTTTAACAGAAGATGGATATGTTTACACATTTGGTTTAAATACTTTCCATCAATTGGGTATTCTTCCTCCTACTACTAATTGCAGTGTTCCTAGACAGGTAAAAATAACATCAGTCAAAGCTTAGTTGTTTGTTTGTTTAACAGAAAGTAAAATGTGAAGATTATGGAAATAACTTTTAAACTTTTTCAGGACAATAAAGTCGAATGTGAGTTCAGATAAAATCTTGGTTCTGTGTTATCATACATCTCAATCTTAAATGCTTACCTAATGATAAATGTCTTAGTTTGTAACCTGAACTGTACTAAAGTTTGTAGTGCTCAGTATGATACAAGGTACAATTGCCAAAACCCTTTTCTTCCCCAAATTGGTCTGTAGCTGAAATGATGTAAAAGTAATAGGTATGTATTACTTGAGATTTATGCACTTTACTCCTTTTGAATCACTCAGTGATGGATGTCAGGGTTTGATGGTTGTGTCCTTTGCTGGAAACACTGTTGACTCTGGAGTCGTAATTCTTTGGGAGGAATAGTAACAGGGAAGAGCGCGTATGGGCATCAGCAACCTGACTATATTTCTATGCTTGATCTATAAATTTTTCTAATTTTGTTTTAAATAAACAGGAGTTACCTTACCTTTTATTGAAAGGAAGCTTCATGTAGAGCAGAACAACATTGCACTGCCAGTGTTATAAAAGTAGGAAAGAATAATGGGCCAAAGTGCAAAAGGGTAGTGCTTTGGGGTACAATGGGATGCTCTTCAGTAGTGTAACGTATCCACAGTATTTGCTTTGGTCTTGATCATCTTGATCTGGAAAATCAAGTTAAATTTGAAGTGTGGAATTAGTAGTATAGTGTTCTGCAGTGTGTTTAGGGTGTAAGGACTTAGAAGCTGAAACTTTGAAGCTGACACTTTTGCAGCACCTGAGTCCTCTTTGGCTGTCTTACACATCCTGTGCAGTCTCATTCAACATCTTGCATATAAAGACAGCCTGAGGAGATTTGATTCTAGTTCTGATTAGATAATCTGAAAAAGTTACTTCTTTTTGTCGCTAGTGCAATAGCGTCCCACTTGGCAAACTTGTGAAATGATCCTGACTTATTAGACTGTATGTGGATTGGTACCAATGCTTCATTCTTAATGACTTTAGGAGTTAAATGTTGTCAGAAGTTTGTACATGTGAAATTCACCTGTTGCTGCTTAATATTAAGATGTACTTTGGATTTGTGCTTAGGTTCAGGCAAAAAACCTGAAAGGTAGAATGGTGATTGGAGTGGCGGCAGGCAGATTCCATACAGTGCTATGGACTAAGGAAGCAGTGTATACCATGGGGCTGAATGGCGGCCAACTAGGTAAGGTAGAAGCATTCTGAAAGTAAACCTCAGCCATTAAGGGATGTTATTCATGTTATTTGTACTAAAGCTGTCATCTGCTTCTGACAGCAGAGGCCTGGTTAAAGCTTTCTCTTCTCTCTTTTTTTTTTTTTTTTTTAAAAAAAAAACAGTCTGATGATATCATCCCTTCACACTTCTTTTGAAGAATACTTCTCATTACTGCCAGTCACTTTCCAGTTTTGAGATGATGGGAGCTAATCAGACTTAGCTTTGTTATTTTAACTCCTTGTAATTATTTTGCCTTCCATGGATCTTATGTGGTCCTGCTACTGAAGACTTTCAGGAAACAGAATGTTGCTCTTTGTGTTGTGCATAACCCCAAGGCATGCTTGTCTCCTTCAGCAGTCTGGCCCTTAATAAATTATAAACTAGCATTCAGCTCTCCTGCTTATGTCCTTCTTTCACCATGCACTGCAAACATGCTGCTGATAACTTTCCATACTGACTTTTTAAACTGAAATGCTTTCCCATAATGCTATCCCCAACACTATTACCAGAATCTTCACTTAATTTAGTTTTATTCTGAAGTCAAGAAAGAACCTAATAAAATGTATTACCAACCAGTGAACTTCTTGATTTGTTGTATGAATGGGATATTTTAATTGCTTTTGTCTTTTTTAATGAACAGGTATTGCAATATTGGTTTGGATTTCCATTTCTGCAGTTCTGTATCTGTGTGCAAACAAAACTTTTAGCTAGCTCTGGTACTTACAGTTAATCTACATCAGTTCTGACACCAGGTTCAGGTACTTTTCTGTGTTCCTATTTAAGATTGCAAAGGTATGTGAAAAAACTTGTCAGAGAAGTATCATACTAATGAATATTTTTTGTTTGGTTGGGCTTTTTTTTTTTTTATATGCACCCATCATATAAGTTTCTTTATGGTTGCTTGTGTTGTTGAGATTATTCTGGTATGCACGTGGCCCAGAGCAGTACCATACGAAGAAAGTAATTGGATTGTTAGCAGTATAGTAGTGTTATCTGGGTGCTATGATAGACATGTGGTAATAAACCTTGTCTTTTTAAGGTGTTCTGGCATAGCGCTACACTGTCATATGACAGGGTTGCTTCCAGCTTTAGAGGTAGCTCTGCTGATTGTTCCTGGATATTTGTACCCTGATCCACTCTATTGTGCAGACATAAGTGCACACAGAGCAGGGTTATGTTATGTATGAGATTGATTGTGCTAGGTTTCTTGATGCAGCAGAGCAGTATTGGCCTGATTTTTTTATTTTTGGGGGGTTTTTTTGTTAATATGTTTTTGGGGACCTTACATTGCAGCTCCAACCTTGTCTGTTGTTTCATGTAACTGACTACCTTCGTGCTTATGTGCACTTACAGTAGTTTGTATGAAAAGCTTGTTTGGTATCTTCCAATGGCTGAAATAGTCTATAGTTTATGCTAGTGTGATAGTATTTCTAGTGTCTTGAACTGTAGTATGATCAAATAAATGTTCTTTCTTTGGAATCAAAGACAGTACCACTGCAGAGACTAACCACATTAAATAGCTTTCCTTGTAGAATATGCCTTACTTCATTTTTTGTTTATTGAATCTTGAATGTTTTCTGGTGTTTGTGGTGAACTAACAAGTATATGTGGTGGGTCTCTTACCTGTCTAATTATTTTGAAGATGAATTATCTAACTGCCTAAAAAGTCTTTTAGAATTTAAAGGTTCTTCAAAGTAGTGTAGCAAAGTGTCCTTTAAATGCACGTGTGGAATGGCAAATAATGTTTTTGGGGTGTATTGTATTTTCTAGGTTATCTGCTGGATCCTAATGGAGAAAAAAGTGTAACTGCACCTCGCCAAGTTTCTGCTCTACACCATAAAGATATCTCTGTGTCCTTGGTCTCTGCAAGCGATGGTGCTACAGTATGTGTTACTGAAAGAGGAGATATTTATTTGCTTGCAGACTATCAGTGCAAAAAGATGGCTTCAAAGTATGTATTACTTTTCTAATTTGTCATGAAGCACAATAGGTGAAGATTTCACTGTAGGCTTACGCTTGCAATCTGTTTTAAAGATTTTTGTGCATAGAGATAATACAGTGTTCCCCTGAGTCTTCTTCATTTGCAGTTCTTTGATATGAACTGTGACTATCTTGTTTGTTTATTTGGTTTTGTTATTAGACGAGGCTAAGGTGCCACTCACTGTTTACCAAAGATATTTAAAAAAAAACATACTAAGAGGAAATATTTTGTGCCATAGCTTTAAAAATATTTAAACTGGTTATTTTTAGTTAGTCTCAATTTGTGTAAACATGTCTTGGTAGAAGCGTTAAAGATCTGCTATTCTATTTAGTTACGTTGTTATGATTTTGAATCATTAATTTGGGGTCCGAATTCTGTAGTTACTGTGTGGATATAGTATGTTATAAAGGGCAATTTAGGTTGCAAGGGGGAGCTTATGACATCATCTGGTCCATATGCTAAAACCTGAATGTAAAACTTGTTGAAGAAACTGGGCCCATGACTCATAAATTCAGGAAATATTTTGATCCCATTTTCTCTTAATTAGTTTGCAGTAACAGATTAGAAGAGGTAATTGGCATTTTTGCCCAGTTAACTCCAGTTAGCTTTTCAGCTTTACTTCAAATTCTAGCAGTATTTATTGACATGTTACAGCTTAATGATTATTTTATACTTCGTTTTCTACATGGTTTTAAGTGAAGAGGCTGGCACTTGGAGAAACTTAATACCATGTATTGCGTTCTTACACTGAGAAACTGAACAGGGATAACTTGCATGGTTTTGGTCAGGTAAAAGACAAAATCCACCAAAAACCTGAGAAGCAGCCTGCTGGGATAGGATAGGTCTTTTAATACAAACAGCTAAATGAAATTTAGACCACTATAATTTTTGTAATGCTGAAGCTTAAAGCTAAATCGTATACTGCTTTTCATTTATGGAATTTTGTGAAGAACCTGTGGATATGATGTGACTTACTTAAAAGCAAAGCAAAAATTGCAATCTACTAATAGTATTTATTAGCAGTTATGTTAGTAATACAAGTGGGGTGAAACTAAACTTAAGTAATTTTTCAGTGTCACTACCTCATCTATATTTTTTTACTGCTTCTCTAAATGAAAAAGGTAACTCTCTCATGGGAGCAACATCAATACACAATGAAGAAATACTAATTTAACCTTCTGTGTTCTTTCAGACAGCTGAACCTTAAAAAAGTTCTTGTGAATGGGGGATATTTGGAATATAAGGTAGATACCCAGCATCTTAAAGAAAATGGGGGTCAGAAGATTTGCATTCTAGCACTGGATGAAGCTGGAAGAGTAAGTTGTGTCCCTAGAAATCATAATTATATAGCAAGCTGCATACTGATTAATCAAACTTTAAACGTAAGCAGTTGACAGGGCAAAATCACGCACAGGCAATGCCCAATTCATTTCTGTAGAGCTGCTAGTGATTTTTTTTTTTTTTAAAGGGCTATGGAAAGACTAGCAAAGTAATGTACAGTAGTTTATTTTTAAATTTGTGAACATCTAATGGCTTTTCAGTGAAGGTCTAAACTTCTTTACTTTTACATAGTGGTTGTATAGCGTACATGGTCTGTTTTGTGTTTGGTTTTTTTTTTCCCCTATCTCTCCTCTCACCCCACCTACCCAGTCACCTTTACATCCTCCAGAAGTAGTGTAAGAAGTAGTCTCTGGACTTGGAAGTTTTAGAGCCTTTGCTGAAAAGCACCTGTTCCGTAGATAAGATGTCCCTTTTATTGTTGAAAAGTTGCAGCTAAACTTGGTGAATGGCCTACTCTTTATAGTTAAATGTAGACTCTGTGTTACCTTAGAACTGTAATACTGTGTTGGATTTATTGTTTCCTTCCCTCATTCTTTCATAGAGTAACAGTTTATAGGACCTTTCAAAACCCCAGCCTTTTCTAGATCTGCTCACTGGGCGATCTAAACCTTCAGTGCCATCTAGTGGTGTTTACGAAAAGGTTTTGTTACTGAAATGCTGCCTTCTTAAAGAATGTTAAAAACAGAGCTTGTCTGTCAAAATGAGGAGGAGTGTGGGTATTTCCTTTTCTTACCTTGTATTTGACTGAGTTATGTTTTGGGATGATATTCTCTGTTTATGAAGTCATTAGTTGTCTCAGAGATTATAAACTTCCAGTTCAGTATTTGTTCATGTGAGGTTTAGCCTCTAGCATCTGTAGTAATGGTACTGCTCCTTCAGCATCTTTGGGACACTGCTTTAGCAGTAAGAAACTGCTTTGTCTGCCTGCAGCAGTGGAACTATGTCAACCCACATCGCATATCTTTCCATTCTGAATACTGGCAAATGCAGGAATGTCTAGTGCTTTTAGGCATTATAAATTACTGAGTGAAGAGAGGGGTGGGATCTTAATACTTCTGTTTCCTGAATCAGCACTTCCTGATCTGGCTTGATTGTTCTTTCTTAAAGAGAGTACTGTTTAGCCTAGAAAAGAGAAGCCTCAAGGAGTATCTTATCAATGTATATACATACTTGGAGGGAAGATGTAAAGAAGATAGAGCCAGGCTCTTCTCAGTGGTGCCTGGTGACAGAACTAGAGGCAATGGGCACAAACTGAAAGAAAGGAGGCTCTGATCTAAATATCAGGAAGCATTTTTTCACTGTGTGGGTGATCAGGCACTGTCACAGGTTGCCCGTGGTGGTTGTGGGGTCTGCACTCTTGGAGACATTCAAAAACTGTGTGGACATGGTCCTGGGCACCTGGCTCACAGTGGCCTTGCTTGAGCAAGGGGTTGGACTAGATGACCTCTGGAGGTCCCTTCCAACCTCAACCATCCTGTGATTCTGTAGGGCTCAAGAGAGGGGAAAGGAAATATGTTACTCAAATTCTTTTGTCCCCTCCTTATGTAGGTGTTAACAGACCTGTGCAGGTCCTTCAGTGGGAGAAGATGAAAGCCTAACTTTAGCACCTCTGAAGGCACATCTGGGCTTTACCTTGCATGGGATTGTTGCTTCATGTTTGCTTCTTTCAGACATCTGCAGTATAGCTTGTCGGGGTCCTGCTCTGCATGCATTTCTTCACATTTCTGTTAAATGTTTTGAAGTTTGTTTGGTCATTATCTCCATTCCAAAAACTTTGACTGGTACAGAGAAAAGTGAGATTTTTGTCAAACAATTAACAGGAAATGGTTTAAATTTTTGTTGTGCTAGCTTTGAATTTTGCCTGATTTATAAGCAAACCAATTGGACAAATCTGTAAATTAAGAACTAGATTAAACTTGTTTCTTGGCTTGATAACACCTTTTCCTGTCCTTGTTGAAATGTCAGTAAAAACTGTCCTATAGATGACTGTTGTGAAGATGTTTGAATATTCAGAGAAGCTTTTCAAATGCCCTTCATGGGCAAATGGATCTTGATATCATGATAGATTTTTTTCCTGTTTTACTTGTGGGTTTTTTATAATAGATGCTCATAACACTTTAGGATATAGTTTTGAAGAATGTCTTTCTTCTTTTATATGCAACTTTGAGATGGCATGTTCTTGTGTTTAAAAAAGTAGTGTGTAATATGTAACTGCTTTTATATGATATGAAGATTTCCCATTTCTCTCAAAAAATGCTATTACAGGTGTTTTGCTGGAAGTCATCTAACAACTCCATGAAGCAGTGTCGTTGGGTGTATGGCCGGCAAGTCTTCATGTCTGATGTTGCTTTAAACAGGAACGAAATAATGTTTGTCACACAGGATGGTGAAGCCTTTACAGGGAAGTGGCTGGAAGAAGGGAAGAGAATCTCAGAAAAGAAAGGTTAGCTGTGATTTCTTAATTGATTTGAAGTACTTAAAAACAATATAAAAGTTTAATCGAATCTTTATAGTCTCTAACAATATTATGAGGTGAGTTTGTTCCTTCCTCTGTTGCTGACAGTTGGTAGCCTTGGCCACTACTGTTCTCTTTCCACAGTAATACTAAGATTTACTTACTTTGCAGCCTTCAGTTAACCTTCAGGTGGAGATTTCCAGGAAGAAAAGTACTTCTGAAGAGTAATAGTAGCACGAATGTCCAGTGAAATGATCTTTTCACATATTAGATGACCAATCGTAAGAGACTGGCATTGAACAAAAGGAGGAGCACGTACTTGCTTGCACTACTAAGTCTGTGAAAACTTACCATATTTCCTAGACCCTTATCTGGGCATAATACAGGGTCCAGAGCAATTTCCGCCGTATTAACTTGGCTCATATTGCTGAGAGTAGGTCCTGATGGATTGTTTTTCTATGAGGAAGATACCTGTCTACTGTAGGACAAGATTTTAATTGAAACTGTCAGCTCTGTTCATGTGGAGGTCTTAAAACTCTATGGATAGAAATGGATTTACTTCCAACCTGGGATGTATTTGAACTTTATAGCTTTATGTTGCAGTTCTACTTCCTTTGATACAGAGATTCCATCTTTAGTTTTATCAGTCCATTTTTGCATTCTTTCATAGCAAAAATCTTTCCTCTGTTGCTCAGTCCAGAGTTGCATACTAGTTTTACTCTGTTGCTACTTTCTTTTATTCTACACATCACATACTAGTTCCCTCATTACAGAGGCATCAGATGTATCTCCTTTTTGCTCTGTTTGTCCTGATGCTGGTATGTGTCTGTAGGCACTCTCTTCTTTATGCTTATTGCTGTTCTTTTTGTAGTTGAATGTTCATCACTGAGATGTAATGAAGGAGAGCTTCTGTTTTTTTGAAAGGTTTTAATGAATGTGGCGAATGGTGTGCATGTATTCAGTTATCCAGTTATTGAGAAGTAATTCAGTATTTGGAGAATATCATGTTTTTTCAATAGTACTTTGTTAGTTTGGGTATAATTTAAACAGATGTAATATGAAGGTAATATGAAGTCTGAAGGCAATTGCATTATATCTGTAATAATTGATACAACAGGAAAAGAAAACAACCTTGCACTGCGTACACTGATGCACAGCTTGTTTCATTCCACAAGAGGCTGCATTGAATGTTAGATGGAGTCTTTTCCCTTACATGAAGAAGTGGCAAAACGCTTCCACAAGAATTTCTCGATAAAGACTCTCCTATATGTAATGTAAAGTCTTATTCTTAAAAGATCTTCCTGTGTTTCAGTTAAGCAAGCTGAAATCTTCAGCACAATTTAGCCTTATTCAGTGACTCTATCAATGGACTTACAGAAGTCATAAATCTGGCCTTTTTATCAGTTGCATTTTAATTAGCTGGACCTTTCTGTGTTTTTTATCAATTTTTTTTTTTTTAGCAGAACTTGTATCAAGCCTTCAGAATTCTGCATGTGATGTGTCTTGTGAACATGATACAAACAGTGTGTATGAAAGAATTCGACTTCAGAAGCTTACTTTTGTCCACCGAGCTGTTAGTATTGCCACCGATCCTAATGGCTGCAATTTTGCTGTTTTACAGTCAGATCCTAAAACAAGGTATATTTAAAATATCAACAACTGTAGTTTTTCTCTTTTTTCTTGTGTGTGTGATTGCAATTAAATCATTCTGCTTTTCAAAACCATTTTTTGTCTCATAACAGAAGTCACAGTAAATGTGGTTATCCATACTGCTATAAAGTAGCACTTGTTAGTAAACAAGTGCGCTAAAGTTACTCAAAGACCTCATCTTATATATTTGCATAATTACTATAGATAGTCTTGATGTTCTATGTAAAGTGTTTAAGGGAAGCATTTGCAATGTATTTCTTTACACATTCTGAGTTCTAAATACTGTAGAAATTCACCTCTTCAGTAATCACCAATGATGCCTTTTAAGTAACAGTGAAAAGTGATCTTCGTTTGTTTGGAAAAAATGTTTGAAGTAAAATGAGCAAGTAGAATACCGAACCGTGTTCCTTGCACTCTCATGGTAGTTTCCAATATATCTGATAAATAAATAAATATTTGCTTTTTTTCCTGATTGCTTTGGATTGTACTATGAAATACAGTAAACTTTTCTGTGTTTTCTTGTTGGAAGAAATGAGATGAAGATAAGATAGTTCTGATAATACACATTTATTGGCTACATTTTAAACAGAAAATACTATAATTGATATTCTGAAGCTAGACAGATCTTACATATGTAGTTTAATTGCCTAAATACCCTATTATTAGTTCTTTTTGTAAAGAATAGGACAGGAAATGTTGAGTTGTCCAATGTAAAAAAAAACAAAAAAACCCCCAACAAACAAACAAACAAAAAAACCCCCAAAAACAACAACAACAAAAAACCCAAATGGAAACAACCTTCACCCTCTTCATTAAACATACTATGTCAAATTTTATGGAGCTTGTAAATAGTGGTTTTTTTGATGAATTTCATTTTGTTCTAGTCTCTATGAAATTCCAAGTGTGTCACTATCAAGTTTTGGAGAGGATTTTGGCAAACTGTTAGACGAAACAGATGAAATGGACAACATCCATGATGTGACTTTTCAGATTGGCACAAGAACTTACCCTGTGCACAAATACATCTTGGCTGCGCGCTCTGACTTCTTCAAGAAGCTGTTTGTTTCCAGTGACAACCAGCTAGACACTCCAGATGTCTACCGTAAAGATGAAGATGCTGTTGGATGTGATCTTTATGTAATAGAGAAAGTTCATCCAGATCTGTTTGCATACCTTCTGCAATTCATATACACTGATACTTGTGATCTTCTGACTCATGGTTATAAACCAAAAATCCTGAATAAAGGAAAATCGGAAGAATATCAAGATACTTTAATTTCTAACCTGAGCAAAATGAGTTTTGATGAAAATGTTAATGGAAAGTCTGCATTTGAGATTTATAGAAATAATCAAGTGCAAGTTATAAATGAAAAACAGAAGAGCAAATCTAAAAAAGGAAAAGTTGTTGGTGAAGAAGCTAACCTCATAAAAATGTTGCAAAGTGCTGCGAAGAAGTTTGGACTCAGCAATTTAAGTGGAAGGTAGGTGAAAGGAAGTGCATTTATCTTCTGGCAAGCTGATCTAACTATTGTTATTAAAGCAGAAGGCTAGTTGGGGTTCATAAGTTTGCCTTTTTTTGCTTGTTGTATTAATGGTAAGTATAAAAGTTTACAGCACACACCATGCCATCTCTTTAAAGCAGCATCAGTTTGTTCTGATGCTCTTTGCTAAGAGAAAGCATGTGTGACCTTTGTGAATAATGTCAGAAGCAGACTTTTGTAGCATGATTATGTACTTAGAAGCCTATTGAAAAATGATGCTTTATATCATGGAAATGTGCTGTTGGTCCTTACTGTGTCCTAGAACCTCTTGGACATTTGCAATTAAAACATGTCCTGTGTATCTTCTAAGGCATGAGCTCTTTGAGACTTGACATGTGATGCAAATCATCTGACTTTCCAGAATGACTGTCATAAACCATCAATAGTTATTTTGTTAGAGACGGCTGATCTAATTGAGTTTTGGATTGATGAATTTCTATGCTGTGGTCCGTAGTCTGCCAGTTTTTCCATAGACAATGAATATATTTAGCATAAAACAACACATTGCAAAGTTAAATTCTTGTTTAACTGATGCATTTTTAATGTTATGCGATGAAACTAATGGAATTGAGACCAAATACCTTTGTAGAACTGTATTACTCAGTTGTTCTGGGTTTTTTTTTCCCCTGCATTTTTTTTTCCTTTCAAAGGGGGGAATGAGCTTTTTCAGGGCAGTTTTTCTTCATTTTTTTTTTTTCGCAAACACTAAAATTAATCAGCAAAGATGTGAAGCTGCTGCTAAAACTGAGTTCCCAAGTAAAATTTCCATGTTAAAGCACTTTCGCTTTGAAAGCGTATTGCTTTGTAATCCACCATCAGCACTCCTGTGTCTTTACCATCCCATTCACAAGCCTCCTTGATGAATGAGGGTGCTAAAGAAGCCTGTGGTGAAACATATATCTCTTCCATACCAGCCTTTGCTAAGATAACTGACTTACAGCAGTATGTATAACTCCTAGATTTTTGACCCTGTGATGTTGGACTTTGGCCTTAACTATAGCAGTATAGCTTTCATTGAAGATAATAAATAAGGTTGCTGAGATGTGGAAAGAATGTCAGTTACATTTTGCACCTGCAGTGAAGACTTTCAAGTAACAACTGTCCCTTTCTAGTTTTCTGCGATGAATGATTTTGATCCTTTTTCATATTCCCAATATGAGCCCACTGCAGTGCTGTTACTTTGTGAAACTGTTCTTAATGGTTTGAACTGTATACTAATTGTATTACCTATTACTAATGTTAATGATTTGCAGGTTGGATGGAGTCAGGTTAGAAAATGGAAAAATTAACGTTGTCAACAAGAAGAATGGGAACAAACCAAAGTTAAATCAGAAGAAATGGTAAACTTCTTAAATCAAACTTCCCCTACCCCCACTATCTTACTGTTGTGTCATCTCTTTATCTGTTAAGTGTAGGCTAAGGTTGATCAGCTGTGTTTTAACTTCTGGTGTACACTTGTCTCTTTCACAGTAACTCATGTTTGTAAGTTCTCTGTAGATGTTTATAGGCTGATGTATGAATTAGTAATTTGGGATAGATTATGTATGGTATAATTTTGCTTCTTTTTGCTATACATTAATGTGTTCTGTGGATTAACTGTGTCATAGAATACTAATGCCAGGAGAAATGTTGTGGGTAATCCAGTCAAAAGCAGTTTGACTTTTGCAAAGAAGCTTGCTGTGACAATAAGACTACATGGATTGGAAATAAGCAAGTGTCTAGTATTTTTTCTAATTAAGAAAATCTCTGGAATACCTTTCAATAGAAAAAATCCTTATGCTTTTATCAAAGTGGTATTTGTTTTCTAATTCCATAGTTGTGATTGAGTTATTTATACTCAAAGGCTTGAATAATCTACTTACGTAGTAAAAGCTATATTGCATAAAAGTAGCATTTTCACAGAATTTGGATTACTTCACTCTTAAAATGCATTATCAAAGCTTATAGTAGCTACTAATGTAAAAGAAATAACTAACTTAATTTAGAGCATTTAAGGTTGACTAAAATTAGCCATAATGAGTATATTTGATCATAGCAGTTTTGAAACAGTAGGTGACTGTGTTTTGAAGGAAATACTTCAGCTGGAATTTTGAGAGCTCAACTTTGGACAAAAAATTTCTCTTTTGAAACTATCATGCCTGTACTTTTAGGTTCATATTATATGATATTTTTAAAGTTCAGATGTGTTGTATTTTAAAAGATACTTGCTAATGTAAGCATTTATTTGTAGAGTTTACAACTTGTAGCTCTTCTGAATAGTCACAGTTCTGATCCTATTAAATCTCTTCCAGTTCGTACCTGTGTGATGTGACCCTGAAATCTGTAGATGAAAAGGAATTCCCGTGTCATAAGTGTGTACTTTGTGCAAGACTTGGTATGTGTGTGTATTTATATATATATAAAAATATGTATATAAGTTGTATTGTCTTTTTTAACTGAAATTTTACTGCATCTTGAACTGAAATGCCTTTCTTTACAGATTATTTTCACAGCATGTTAAGCAGCTCATGGATTGAGGTAAGCTTGCCAATAAACATGTGTGGTGGTATGTTTTGTTGCATCAAATAAGTGATAGCTTTTCAGTTTTTCCTAGAATAATGTATCCTAAATACTGGAGGAAAGGAAAGAATGGATTCATGGATCCTGTTTGCAAGAAAAAAAAACCCCACGCGTTTTTGGTTACTCTGTATTTGTACTATTGAGATTGTGAATTAAATGAGAGTAATAAATGTAATAATGTATATAAAAGGAAATTAAAGTATTACTTTTGTTTTAGAGGTTTATTTTGAGTTAGTTCATGGATTTATAAAAGCTGCTGGGCTGTTCTTATGGGGTACTGCTTTGGATGAATTTTCATCTTTCTGTAAAAGATCTTACAATTTAAATAGCATGCAGTATGGAATAGCTTTTCATAGGTACTGAGTGAAAGTTACAACAGAATCGAGGGTCAATGTGTAGAATTGCTAGTTGACTTGTACTGTTAATGAAATAGAGGATATTAAGGACTGTTCCACTTACTCACCATCTGCTGTTTCAAGAGGTGTAGATCTTTTATTTGTCTTGGTTCCTATTTGCTAGCTGCGTGTCAATACCCTGGTTCTTCCTGGACATCGTAATTTCACTAAATGCCTCTGTTTAAGTATCTGAATATTATTGATAATGCTTGTTAAAAGTGAGGAAAGGTGCAAATGGAGAAGCATTTTTCAGAGACTAAAAGCTGAAGCAGCGTGCAAGAGTTTTCTCAATTTTCGTAGCTTTTTGGCACTACATAAATCTAAGAACCTGGCAAAGTACTGGCAGTTCTGCTGTGTAACAGAACTTTACCTGTCCTCTAAGTTACTATGCTGCCTTTTCCTCAGTCATCCCTGAGGAAACATATCTGAAACACTGTGAGACAAGTGACTGATTTTTTTTTATTTTTTTTTTTTTAAGTGTTGAATGTCGATTCGTATCGTTGACTTCTATCTCAGTTTTATATAGTTTATAAATTATCTGTTATTTTGTAAGTAAATCTAAATCATACTAAATTCATAAGTAAGTATTTTGTGAATCAAGTGCTCTAGATACTGTATAAAAATCGTAATGTCTGTAAGAGGTTTTTAAACTTCAGACAGCAAATATGTCGGTACCAATAGCATGTTGTAAAGCAAAAGAAATCTTTTAGTATAAAGCTTTGTTTCAGTACCACCTGAAATAAACCAAGGTCGGTAAGCAGTGATGTTGCATAAACTTGAATGGTGACAAATACATTGTTTAATGGCTAATGTTTACTTATACATCAGCTTTACCTTAATGGTTAAGATGGTTCTTCAAATGGAGAGTTTGCTGAGGACCTTGTTTTCTGAGGGATTAGCAGTAATGGCTACTTTAATTTTATTCTTGCATGGGGACTTGTGATTTCACTACATCTTTTAGCTTGAAAGGAAAGCAGTTCAGTACTTGCATAGGGGATTCCTGTAGTTCTACTTTTAAACAATTGTGGGTAAAGAAATATAATCAAGGAGGATTGTTAGAGAAGGTACTCAAACTGATGAAACACTGAACTGTGTCATGGATATTTATTCAGAAGTTTGGGCAGATTTTAATTGCTCTGCTACAATCAATTATTAATTTAAGAACTTGAACAGATTTTGTGCAAATCCTTAAATAATTGTGTAACTTTGAAAATGTGACCATTAGTCTGAGTCATTTGCTAAATATAATTGCTGCCTTAATTTTGTATTTTATTCCAAGTAGTCAGCTTCTTTTACTCTTGTTTTTTTTGTTTTTTTTGTTTTTGTTTTTTTTAAATCCTTTGCCATTTAGGCTTCCTGTTGTTCAGCTCTGGAAATGCCAATCCATTCTGACATACTACAGATAATTGTAGATTACCTGTATACAGATGAAGCTGTTGCGATAAAAGGTGCCATTAATATATTTTCAACTCAACTGTAGCTCCTGCAATTTTTATATTTTTGAAGTAGAAATTCAATACTTAATATGCTTGCGTTGAAGTTTTATGTAGAAAACCCAAATTTTTGTGACTCTTGCTTTAGATTTTGAAGTTATAGCTATACCCCAGGCCTTTTTGTACCTTTTCTTTAGTTTACCAAACTGCAGTTTTCCTTCTCCCTCCTTCTCCTGCTTCAAAAAGTGACTTGTGCTTTTCTAAGCTAGTCCTTGTGCTGTGAAAATCCCATTAAAATTTGCAAAGCCATTACATTTGTCCTTTGGTAAAATCTTATTGAAGCTGTGTGTGTTATAGTTGCTTTTGACTTGTCCACAGTGTTTACATGATGCTTTGTTTTCCAGATTCTCAAAATGTGGAATTCATATGTAAAGTTCTTGTGGTAGCAGATCAGCTTCTTATATCCAGACTCAAAGAAATCTGTGAAGTAGCCATTGCAGAAAAACGTGAGTTCTTCCACTTTTATTGTAAAGGGTTAGAGAATAAAAAAGGCTTTTTTTAGATGTTAATGTTCTTGCCTATTTCAGCACAGAATTATTTGCTTATATTCCTTTGCTCTGATTACCTTTTGTTGTTCATTGCATAGCTGTTAACAGTTGCTTCTTTACTCTGGATGATGTTCTAGGTTACCGTAATCTTCCATTCCTTATGCATCATTGTCTTCATCTCACACTTTTTAATAAAAGAAAAAAGTTTAAAAAAAAAAAAAAAGGCAAAAGGCAAAAAAACCTCACCCCAAACCGCTACAACAAATAAACCAAACTTTTATAAACCCTTTATTTCATTGAATTCAAACTTCTTGCCTTTAAAACATGATAAAATGAATCCTCTGTTTGTTTCTATTTCTGTCCTTGTGCTTAGTCCTACTAGTTGTTCTGTTGTTTGACACAGTGCTGTTTCTATATGCCTAAGACAGCCTGTCTCTTCTAGAAAACACTGTTTGTTGTTTAGCTTAATACAAGAAGTCAGCATACAAATTTTGCTTGGCATTTCTTAGTGACTTCTGTTTTTCTCTCTCTCCCCCCTGCCTTGTACTCCTTACCCTGCTTTTTTTTTTTATTCTGCCTGCTAAAGGAAGATTTGGAGCTTTAAGAACTGTTTATGCTGTATATGAAACTTGCTATTTTAACTTTCTTTTTCCCCTTTGTTTTGGGCTGCTGAGTTTCAACATACTGAAACGGGTATGTTCATAGGTAGGGCCTTTCTATTTCTGTGAAGCAGCCATTGCATTCAAGCTGCTACAGAGTTACGTGGAGGTTGCTGTAGTTCATGGCCTTTTGAGCATTAGTGTTTTTGCTAGGAATGGAGAAGTACACAGTACGTTTCAATAACTAGCTTATGCCGTGCAACGTCTTAAAAACTGCTGCATGATATTGCAGCACGTTATCCAATTTAGTTTGTTGGTTTTCTTCTTCGCAGTTACTTTAAAGAATGCTGCCGAGCTGTTGGAGTTCTCAGCAATGTATAATGCCGAACAGTTAAAACTGTCCTGCTTGCAATTCATAGGACTCAATATGGCAGCTTTGCTTGAAGCAAGGTAAGGAGGAATGCAAATGTGATCGCGTACTAGCTGTTAAATTCAAACATCCCAAAAAGGCAAAAAGGTTGCAAGAACTAATAGAAGCAGTTAATTGTTAAAATGCAACTGAATGCTGCTAGTTTAAAGGGAGGCTTGTTTTTGGCAGATGGGGAAAGAGAAACTAGTTAAATATCTGTACATACTGTACCAGTTCTATAGTACAAAACCCTGTGTTAAAATCTATCACGAAGAACCTGAATTAAGGGGAAAAAGCTCTCTTGAATTCAGTGGGCTTTGAAATCAGGTCTAATCTTGTTCGCGTTTTTTATATTGTTTTGAAGATGCATAAAACTGCTGTGGTTTTTTTATTGTTTGTTTTTCTTTTTT
>VYXH01009265.1:190678-204177 GCA_013397275.1 Burhinus bistriatus | reverse complement strand
TTTTTTTTTTTTTTTAAAAAAAAACCATGATCGTTACTATGCAAACTGAATTTATTTTAAGTAGGTTTATTATAGCTGGTGCATTTTCCAAAGAGGATGGGCGTGCCTTCTGGTGCCTTCTTTGCTTTAACTGTCTGCAGTAAGGGCTGAACAAATTAATTAATTACCTTTGCTTTCCACAGTGATTCAGCTAGGGTTCTATGAAATGGAAGGTGTGCTCTGTCCTTCTTTCTCTTGATGTTTTTGGACAGGGCTTCAGGTTGCTTCCAGAGTACATACCATCTTCTCAGAGCAAGCCTTACCAGCACTGATTGAACTTCTTTTCTAGCAAACACTTAACCCTCCCCCCCCCAACCAACAAAAACCAAAAAAAAAACCCCAAACCCAAACAAAAAAACCCCCACTATCTCTATTACTGGTCCACTCTGTCCACTCCTAGGCTTTTTGTCATGCTTCCTTTTACCTATAGAAGTTCTTAGAGATCTGAGCCAGTTCAGAATGCCAGCACTTCATTGCTATGTCACACGACTGCTCTGCTTGTATCACAGATACAGGAATCCATTCATATTAGCAATTTTCCTCTTCACATCTTGATAAAGCATAAACAATGTAACCTTTGATTTTGGAGAGAAGAGTAGAAATCTAATGACATTATCTTAAGTATTATTCTGTATTCAGATTTGTTTCATCTTAAGCCTGGAAAGGACATTCTTACTACAGTTAAGACTGTATCTGCATTTTAGTGAAAATCTGAAAATGTCATTACTGGGTAGCAAGACTTTTAATCTGAGACACCTGGCACAGATAGAACTTGGTCATGACAGCTTTGTGCAAGGTGGGTTGCTTACATGGGCAAGACAGTTCTGTTGAGTAAAGTTTGTTGCTGTAGTATTATTTTTTGGCATGAATGTCAAGGGATGTTTTGCCTGAGTTTTATAGAATAATTTATAGAAGTATTAGATACATTTATTTATAGAACTATTAGATACACATCAGGAAAACTTGAAAGTATGGAGGAATAGGTAAAGTAATGACCATTTTATCGTCACTTAACTACATAGGTCTAAATTGGCTGTGGCCTTAAGTAAAGGTAAGCTATCTGGAAAGGTTGTGGGTTTAATCCTGCTTTACAAGGGCATTGACTAGTTTATATTTTGTGTTCATTTTCTTCCTTCTGACTCTGTGACCACCATGAATAGGTAATAATGCCTGTAGGTGAGATTCATCTAAAATGTTAATTTGAATTTTTCATTAATGTGATTAATTTTTTTTAAGCTGGTAAGATAAATTTGTATTACTTTTTTAGGACTCTGGATGTCTTAAGTGATGAAGTTGTAAAGGATCTTTCTGTTTATTACAGGAAAATGGTAAGTGGTACAGCTTGAGTGTAAGCTAATTAGGTTTAAAATGAGAACAGATGAGTAATAAATACATACCTGCGGGGTCTGTAGATGACAGGCTGAATGTGGAACATCTGACTCAAAAGCTAAGGTTAGCTGCTGCTATTATCATTCTTATGGAGCTCAGATTTCATTATTCACTAGCCATGGCTGCAACAGTATTGTGTCCTTTAAATTAATTAATTGTACACATTAAACATATTCATGTTCTATAATTAAAAAATTGTTGCGTGAAAAAGCAAAGCAAACCCTATGGAAAGAAGCATCTGTTACTTAGAAGAAAGAACAATAAGACAAATTGGACTTCTCCAGTGTGAAGTTCAGGGTGATCATATAGATCTTAAAAGCAGAAAGAAAAATAAAGTGAAAGCTGGACTTTAATGCAAAGGGGAAAACCAAGGCACATATAATCCAGTATTCTTTAACTGTACAGTAGTAAAAGGTGGATGTTTGCAAAACCTTGAAGCATTTTTTGTCAGGAGTTATAGGCAGCTGAAACATATATGCATTTTGAATCTATCACTTAAAATAATTCTCCTGTTTTGTTTAAAGATGTAACTTAAGTTTATAAGCTGGTTAAATCATTAATTACTTGATATGTAAAAGTGTTTTAAATGACAGTTGGTTTTGGTCCTTTTGCAAGAGATCATATATTTGCTAGCATACGACTTAAGATAAACTTAGTGTAACGGCATTTACAACTTCAGATTCCAGCTATGGTCAGGAGAGTAATTACTCCATATCCAGATGGACCTGATATAAGTTCTTTTGAGCCTGAAGATGGAGAAAACTTTGTGTTTTTAAGGGAAGAAATGAATACAGAACAAAATTCTCAGTAAGTATCTATTTTTTGTCAACATTTTTAACTAGGTGAGCTGTATATGGTATTTATCCCCCTTTGGATGGTGCCTGACTCTCTTTGATTTCAGAATTGAAATATTAAGAAATAAGAGAAATGGAGATTTCAAAGACTGTTCTCAGTTCCCTTAAGTATTTTTAAATGTTAGAGAACTGAAGTGGAGCACGTTTTTCAATTTGTAAGTAGCATGTGAGTAAAGGTAGCAAAACAAGCATTCACGGTAACATTTGGGAGTTATGCATGTGATGAGAGTACCTGTGTATGTATAAGACCAACTGTGGAGCTGGACTTAATATACTATAGATCTGTATGGAAAATTGTGATAATCTACATTTCTTAATATTAACAGAATTGTCATGTGAAATAGGAAGTCTTCTGGCATGAGTTTTTAATCTGTCAGTTTAAAGTGGCTGCTGTCTAGCTGTAGAATAACAAAACAAGCGACCTGTGTTTAAGAGGTGTTAGAAAATGTCATCCAAACAACTGTAGATCTGATAGTTTGGTTTTGTGGACTTCTGGTATTCTGAACGTTTATTCTGAAGACATAGAGGTGAGAACAATAGAATCTGTAAAATCTTGTCAGACTAACTTAATATGCTGTTTTTCTCTGACAAGCAAATAATAAAATTACAACTGCTTTCTTTGGTACAGTTTTTAAACTGGAGAAATTGACTATAGCATCACAACTATGAAAACTTAATTTGATAGGATGACTTGGTAACATGCTTCCAACATGAATAGTGAAATACGATGTCACTGTGCAGATGAGACCTCACCTGCAGTGTTGTGTACTGTTCTGACCACTTGTGTCAAGAAAAGTTATGCTAAATGAACTAGTATGGATAAGGACTGGTAGATCAAGGGAACTGAGAGGATATTTTGTATTACTCTTCAAGCCTTTCAGTGTTTTTAAAGGCTAGACAGCAGCCTTTAGGGGGTAGGGCAGTCCAAGGATTAAAAAAACCAAAACCCAACTGTTCTAAGGTTACAGTGTTGATGCAAGAATGAATAAGTATGTATGTGGTTATTCCACAAAAAACTTCTCAAAGGATCTTGTCGAAATAGGGTTACTGTAGTTGTAATTCATATAATTCTGAATTTCCAGTAGTTTTGTTGAAATGAGAGATGCCTTTTAGTTGATTCTACTCTTTGTAATATCTTATATAGGAACATGTGACATTTTAGTAACGTGACCATATACCCACTTTATTGTGGAAGTAATATTATCTTGGTGGCAATATTTGTGTTGGGGTAAAATGCAACCAGCTATGGAGTTTGTTGAAGTGCACTAATTTAGGAGAAATCAAGAGAGAAAAAAGTGGAGACTTGGATGTAGTTTGCTTTATGTCAGTTGCTGTGATGTGTAGCAGGTTTAAGCTGACCTAGGTGGCAGTGCCACCCTATGCAGCTGCTGTATCTTCCACTGGCTCAGCAGAAGTCTTTCTTTAATGTACTAGACCAGAGACTAGATCTAGATTGGAAGGAATCTTTTCTCTTTCTCTTGGATTTTTCCCTGCCCCCCTCCCCCCCAAGTCGTTTACTAAATAGTTGTGCCAGTGCATAAGAGCAGGAACAAGCAGCTAGTGGCAGCTGGTGGGACCAGGCGTTACTGCTTGAAGTATAACTGCTGCTGCTGACTGAAAAACTTGATACTGACACTGATAGTTCTGAGGCTCCGTTTTTTTTGGCTTGAATGCATCTTGGTTTTTTGTTGTTGTTGTTGTTTTTAATAGGGAAGCCCTTTTCAAAAGAGCAAAAACTAAGGCAAAAAAGAAGCCACGAAAGCGATCCGATAGCTCTGGAGGATATAATCTATCAGACATTATTCAGAGTCCAGCCTCTACAGGTCAGTGGGAAGGGGGTATAAAACCAGAACATTAAGGTTACTATGCAATGCAATGCAATTTCTGTACTTCAATAAGGAAATCTTGCAAAGATTATTTCTTTTCTAGTGAACGCCATAGTTGAATTTGAATAGTGAATTCTCAAGTTCTGTCTGAAAGCATGTGTGTCATATTAAGCTTGTGCCCAAAGTTCGGATTCTGTAAAAGCGTATATTTTTATCAAATAAAGTTAAAGTACAGTTTCCCATGTCGTTTTAATAAGTGGAGCATTTCTGCTAATGTGTGAGGGGGTTTTTTCTGGAATATAAAAAATAAATTAGTTACATTTTGTTGGAAAGATGGTAGAAGACTTCACTTTCAACAGAAAAGTGTCAGTGTTACTTTTGAGTTTTTTAAGCATTATTTAGTCCAGCTCTCATGATTTAATAATTCTACTCTCTCTTCTTATTCCTTAGGCTCAGTAAAACTGGATAAAACTAACTCTGTAGAATCACTTCCAGAACTCTTAACATCTGACTCTGAAGGTAGTTATGCAGGAGTGGGTAGCCCCAGAGACTTGCAGTCCCCTGACTTCACAAAAGGATTTCATCCAGAGAAGACTGAGGTTGGATTTCTTTGTTCCCAGCAACTTATTTGTTTGTGTTTATCTAGTTCATCAAAAGCAGAGTTTGTATTTTGGAGTGTTTCAGAGAAGCTGTTGTCCTTAAAGTGGAGTAGACAACTTTAAGTAGTTATTGTTTGTCTGATAAAGCAAATAAAAATGAGTGTTCCGTATTAAATCTTCTAAGGGTAATGTATTCATGTGCTACTGTAATAAGAATTTTTATATGCCGTAGTGTTCAGAAAATTTCAACCTGAAAAGAGCAATTATGTAGAGTCTTTATCTACTTAATTTAAAATGCGAAGCAAATCTGAAGTTCAGAAGCCAACAAAGCAAAAACAGAAGCCAAAAAACTTCAGGAAGATCCTGCTGTTCTTCAACTACTGTAGTTGGACAGAGGTGTGGTCGAGGATAACTGAGGCATAACTAGCAAAGAGAAAGAAGTTTGAGAAAATTGTGCTTATGTTAAGTGTTAAAGCTTTAGAAATGAATGTCTCTGAGTAAATTTTCCACTATCAAGATGCATATTTGGACTTAAATAGTTCAGCGTGAAGTGTGAAACGAAAACAAAAAAATAGAAACAGCAGACTGATCAGGGATTCGCTACTTTATTGCTATTTTTGAGGTATCCTTTAAAATCTTTTCACTTACACATCATTCAAATTGTTTGTAGGATCAATCTTTTTTTTTTTTCTAAATGAAAGAATGTGAGAATATTTATTCAGCATTCTTCTGTCTTTTTTTAGATGAAGGACAAAGCATGCAGTCAGGGTATGAAACCCTCTCAACCTACCAAGGAGATGAAGTCATACAAGGGATCATCAGCACTGACACAGTCTGTTCCACAGTCCATTCCCAGTGCTAAAAACAACTCTGCAAGCTCTCCCAATTGGGTAGCAACTAGTTTCAGGTGGAGTAATAGTTGTGGTGCCTACCTAACCTACAATCACTGATCTACACTTGGTAGTGAATGCTAATAATATTCTATTCAGACTAAAAGCTCTCTGCTCCTCAAAATGATAATACTTGATGTGTGAATTAAAGGTTTTGGTAGTTTAATACAACTGGTACATTTTTTAATTATTCTTTGAGACAAGCAATTGCTAGATATATTTTTTTCTTTTTTATTCTTTTTTTTTATTTTAAGTACTACCAGTCTGGACTTCTAATATCTTTTTTTAGAAGGCCTGCTTAGTTAATGCTTTGTAAAATACTTAGCAGTTTTTTGTAGAGTCAGACCATGCTTGAAGCCATTAGAAGCACTATTGTACTTTGACATTTTTTAAGGCATGCCTTTAGATTTAAACAGTCTGTGAAAATCAACACCACAGGTTTAACTGATGCAGTAATAAAAAACTGATTATTAATTTTTATCTGTAGCAGTATCTGCGTATGAAAAAGGAGCAGTACTGTGATAGACTGAAGTTCTGTCTTGACTTGTGTCCTGTCTCTGACAGTTGTCAGTAAAGGTTGAATAGAAAAGAGTTTAAGGATTTAGGGAGTCATAGCGATAACTTCCCACAGTTTTCCCAGGCTCTGTTGATTTGTGGCTGATGGGCTTTGTTAATACAGGTGATACAGCTGTAGAAATTAGAAGTTGCAGCTCTGAAGTATATTGTTTGGTGAGCAGGTCCATTAGGAATATGTTTTGTCTCACAGTGTATTTGTGCAAGCCTAGTCTATGCAGAGAGGGTACCGCATCCCACAACAAACTGGTCTTCAGACTGGTTGGAAGAAGCTCCACCTTCATCTGCTATCTTAGAGTTCTTTTCGAACATTTTTTAGAGGATTGCATGAAAGGGGAACAAATAAAACCATAGGACTTCATTGTAGTGTCACTGTGCTTTTATGGGTTTCCCATGTACTCTTCCTTTTTTGAAGTATTGCTGGTATGATGTCAAGAAAAGCAGGCAGCACTGTTGTGTAGAATGTTTAAAGGATTAATACTGTAGTGTATTTGTCTGAACTACTCGAGAGGACCAGTGACAACAGGCTTTGGTGTGACCTCCCAGTGATTAATTCACTAGTCTATGGCAGTTGGGATCATGTAGGGAGAGACAGAGGCAGTGCTGCTTATATTTTATTTCAAAGCTTGTAATTGAATCTAGTTGTAACACAGCTTAGTTTACAAATGCCTTTAAGTACACAGGTTTTAATTTACAGTTTTATGTGAAGCTTGGAAATATCTGGATTTAATTCATGTTCATTTCGGCGGAAGTTTAAAATTAGGTCATATATGAAAAAGAAACTGATTCCTAAAGTTTGAGAATATTACTGGTGTTTTTGCAAAATTTGATCTCTGCACAGATTGTTCTGTTTGCCATGTGAAATAATATTAATCCTGTTCTTCAAAGAAAGATCTAATTCAGCCTTTATGAAAGAGCTGTGAGCAATGCCTCTCTAGTACTTAGCATGAGCAGTTGCCTACTAAATAAGTATCCCGGATTTAGGTATCTCATTTTTTTAAAGTAATCATAGTTCACATTTTTTTATTTCATAGTATAATGAGTCTTGAAAGTATTTTTATAGTGTTCTCTTAAATATGTATATATTTATAAAAGTTTTGTCAGAAACATTCTATTTGAGGTTTGCCATAATTGAGGAAACAAACATAAATTATACATCCGGTTACCAATCTTATGTATGATTTAGAGGATTTCAGTGAAGGCTAGAACTCCGGAATGTAAGTAAAAATGAGTGCCTTGTAAGGTAACTTTTTTTTTTTTTTCATTTAGCCCTGCCAGCCCTCCTGCTATGGATCTAAGAACCATCATGGAAATTGAAGAAAGTATGCAGAAATGCGGAACTACGCCAAAGGCAAATTCAGGGTTGGTAAAAAACCAAAATCTATAAAAGAAAAGCGTGATAGACCAGGCTATTATGAATTTACTTAGTGGTTCAGGCAGTTCAGAGTTTAAAACAAGCAGGAGAAAAGTTGTCCAATTTGTTTTTGAACAGCTTTGTTTACTTCAGTTCATTATAGTGTTTTTCTGTGAGTGTACACAACTTATCCCTTTATTTTACTGTAGTCTTGTTTGGTCAACTAGTGCAAAAGCATGTCTTAGCTGTTGAAATGTGAAAGAAAGAGCTACTAAGGTAGTATCTTAAATCAGTGGCCTGCTCTGTTGAGCTTCCCTATTTCCAACCAAAAGGAATTAATTCTTGCCCCTAGCACTTTGGAAATTACTTGTGGACAAGTACTGTAGTTGATCCTGAAGTCTGTTTCTTGTCTCACATTATCTAACCTCCCCCAGCACCCATGTGTTGATATTGACAGTTCTTCCTCAGACAGAAGCAAGAGTGGTTCTTGCTTGGAGAAGCATCCCAAAGACACAGGTAGATAAATGTACATTTTCAGGAGGCAGTGGATTTAAACCAAGTGTTTCTTAACTGGTGACATATGGAAGAGAACTGGAGATGACTTTCATGACCTTTGAAGTGTAGCATTCTTGTAAAGGAGAGCTAGGACAGTAGTCCTGGAGCCTAGCAAAGCATTGCTGGCTAGGTAGATTCAGAAGCTGTGAACAAAACAACCAAGACTGAAGAATCCAGGTAACTTAGAAAACAAATTACTACGAATAGAAAAAATGGGTATGTTATGTTGTATATGTTTCTTATGCATGAATATTTTTGGTTTAAGGCAGCTAAGCTTGTGACGGTCTCTGAAAAGTCACAAAAATAGAAAGTATTCTTCATCTGGTGCTATTCCATCTCTCTTGAAGACTTGATTCCTACTCTGCATGTTTTCATTTGTAGACATTTATGTGAAGAATAGTTTTATGATGCTTTTCTTTCTGTCACTCTTGATACTCCTTGATCCTCCTTTTGCTCCCCAGCCATCCAACCCTTCCCCCCACCTATACTCCCCTCTTGGCAATCTAGACAAAGTATTTTGGTCTAGGAAAGAAGTATTTCTCAGTTTAATTTGCATGATTAAAGATGAGTCATCTCAAAGGACACTGATCTTACATCTTCTCTCTTTACAATATCAATTCACAGCAGAATGGCGTCTCATGGAATCAAGCTTTCTCAGAAGCAAAGGAAAATGATTGCCCTGGCAGCAAAAGATAATGGATCAGTAACTAGCAGCACAGAGCCTACTACATTAATAACCACACCACCCCCACCTACGAAAGTTGCAAAACTAGGGAATGCATGGTATGTTATAAATCAAATATCACTTCTTTTTCTTTGGAGGATTTTTACGTTGAACAGTCTCTTAGAATCAGTTTCTTAAATAAAAATGGCCTAGGTTCTGTTCACTAAAAAGACTAGCATTGAACTATTTGTATCTACATTTGGTAGTAATCTAGAAATTCAAAGGGGACAGGGAATTGCAGTGGTTGCAGTTTAACAGTTCTTTGAAATTTTGCTATAGTGAGTCAGAAGACTGCACCCCATCTGGTTCTTGCCTGTGTGTGATGTGGTATTTGCAGATGGTATCAAAGTGAAGTATAGAAAAAGAAGGTTGAGCACAAGCTCTGAAACTTAAGTCAGGAAGAGGTTATTGAAAACCTTTGTGAATGCTGGGTTTTTTCTGTCAAAAATGTAAAGCAAAATTCTTCCCCGGGGAAAGGGCTAGAATGACTTTGGAGTAGAGCAAAAATAGACCAAAATTATAGATAACAAAGTTATCTAGGTGGTTAGGAGCTGAAGGGAGTGGCGGATGCTGCTAAGAATTCCTATGATGGAAGGATGCATAATGGGTTTAAAATTACTTTTAATGCTGATTAAACACAATTTAAATGTTCAAGTTAATATCACTGTATCAAATAGAAAAATGGTTTATCATCTGTTCAACAAACTAGGTTCACAACAGTGAATGTAATGAGGTGCTAGCCCAATTCATGCTTTGTTCTTCACATTCACAGTTGGTATTGGATGAAAGCATAGAGGCATAAATGTAAAAGTTGCAAGCTATGTAAATTTAATGTGTTTAATTACTACAGAATAATTACCGATTAATAATTACTGATCTTCATGCTGGGCAGTTCCGCCTGTTTCTCTGTTCAAGAAGGTCTAGACTTTTATTGTATCTTGCTTCTGTACTGATATCCTAGAACTGTGAGTCAGTCTCTCTCTAGAGCTTACCTGTTTTGTTCCTCAGTGTGAACAAAGCTTGCTGCATACCCACCACAGTCACCCTATTTTAAATTAAGTCTTTTTTAGACAATTTAGCTCTTTTAAATGCTATTGTAGTAGTTCTCCTTTTGTATTGGATAGACTTCAAAGTAAAATAGGAGTCTGTCTTTCAAAGGATAGGTTTATTTTGCACAAGTAGAGCTGTTTCCCTCCTGTGTCTTTTGACTTCCTTTCCTTTGATCCTTTGTATGAATTGGTTGCTCTTTTCAGAAGTAAGAGTAGTAAGCATCTGCTGGAATTTTTGCCTTTCTGCTATGTTCCTGTAAGTTCCAGACAGACTTGTAGCCTGTTAGTTATTTAATAAGTGTATGGAGAGAAAAAAAAAAAAAAAATCACATCACTAGCTGGCTGCAGAAAAGGTAGGCTGCTTCCTGACCATAGTTGCTTCCTGAAAGGTGTTCTGTGTTAAAAGGTTTAGAGTAATATCTAGAACTGCTTGCCTCTGCTCTATGTCATGTATCTGTTACCTCATCTTTCTTTTTTGGATGGATATTGTTATGATCATCACCTTGAGTTTGAAGTGCGTTCAGATTTATTTGAGATTCCACATAGGTCTGTTGGTATGCTATTATCTTAGTTTAAGACCATAGTAATAACAGTAATATCCCAGAACATAACAATAGTAGAGCTGGTGTCCAAAATATTTATCAGTAACATACGGGGAAGAACTGTGAGAGTATGTTGTAATCATCCTAAAATCATGCATTATAGATCAGATAATAATTGATTATAAAATGGTATTCTACTTCCAGTTATGACACTAGAATAAGCTTTACTTCTCTAGGGGACACCATACAGTACATTCAGCCTTATGGTTAAAGGGCTTTAGTATTTTACAGGGTCTGTCAAGGATTGTATCAGTCTGATCTGAAATGGGCAGTTGTTTGGTGAATTCAAGGTAGTGTGGCATGACGTGTCCTTCAAGTAGTGAATCAGACAGTGGTCACAGAACCACAGAACGGTAGGGGTCAGAAGGAACCTCTAGAGATCATCTAGTCTAGCCCCCCTCCTAGAGCAGGTTGCACAGGATCACATCCAGGTGGGGTTTGAATATCTCCAGGGAAGGACACTCCACAACCTCTCTGGGCAGCCTGTTCCAGTGCTCTGTCACCCTCAAAGTAAAGAAGTTTTTCCTGATGTTCAGGTGGAATTTCCTGTGTTCCAGTTGATGCCTATTGCCCCTTGTCCTGTGATTGAGCACCACTGAAAAGAGTCTGGCCCCAGCCTCTTGCCACCCGCCCTTTAGATATTTATAAGCATTGAAGAGATCCTCTCTCAGTCTTCTCTTCTCCAGGCTAAACAGACCCAGGTCTCACAGCCTTTTCTCCTAAGAGAGGTGCTCCGGTCCCCTGATCATCTTTGTAGCCCTGGAGTCTCTCCAGCTGGGATTCCTCCAAGGGTCAGTGATGATATAACATTGGGCAAAGCCCACAGTTATGTCTTAAAGAGGAAATTGAATGAGTTGCTTCACACCTAAGGATTCAGACTCTGTCTGACCTCTGAACCTATTGGGACCTTCACAATAGGAGAAAAAAGGTTTGCAAGATTTATCATTTGAATTCTAATGAGTGGATGAATTTCAGAATCCTTAACACTGATCCTCTCAAATGCTCCAAAACACACACTAGCTGCTTTACACAGGTGATACTGCAGGTCAAGCAGCAAGTTAGTTATTTGGCTCAGCTCAGGGAGGTGTCACAGGGCAATTATAGCTCTGAGGCTTAAAATTTGCTGGGAGAGACTGATGGTTGAATCAGATGGTGACCAACACAGGAAATACTGAGTTATGCTATCCTTTATTACATTAAAAAAAAAAAAAAAAATTCCATCTACTATTTTTAATCTTACTACTGATGTTATAATTATGCATAAACACTATATAACCTGACATCTACGATGATGATGTACACAGTCTTACATACACAAACCACATGGTCTCATTCACACACTAATTTACGTGTTGTTACAAACCCACCACGTTTTTACCCATCAGTGGCTCAGTGTGGCAGCACCGGGGAGGCTGTGCTCTTGTGCGCTACCCAATGGGTGACTCAGAGGGCTATCCATGCTGATGCAGTAGGACACTTGCAGCTGGCCAGGGGTGCTGCTAACGAGGTGGACCAGGGCCTACATGAGTCAATCCTTTTCCGCAGACACCCAGCAAAGTCAGGGGCCTTTCTGTGATCAGTGGTCACGAGTGGGTCTTCTCTGGAGTCTTCAAAGGAACTTCCCCAGACCTGCCATGCCGTGGCTTGGGCTGATGTTAGTGATCACTGGTGTAGGCATTTCATGGGTATTTTCAACCAGTCGCCTTAAGTATCATCAGTTAATTTCCTTTTTTGTTTCCTTTTTTGTTTTACTAGCCATTTTCAAGCTGCAGTTGTATATACTTGTCTCTGACAGACTTTGTGAGTCACGGGAAGCAGCTACGAGAACTCATCTGCAGAAGGATGTTTGTATAGGGCGCCTGTCTTTCTCCAGCCTAGTCTTTCCCATGTTCCCTTCATACACAACTTTTAGGTACAACAAAGCCTGAAGCAGATTTTGGAGGCCATTGTGTAGCTTATCTAATTATCTGGGGTTCTTCAAAAGGTTTTTTTTTTGTTCCTCAAGTCCTATTTTTCAATGTATATGTACTGATTCACTTAGGCACAGGAGCTAGATGCCTCTAGTTAAATGATTTACTTCTTAATACAGGAAGTAAGATATTAAGAGAAGCTCTCATAAAAGGCATGTAAAAATATGGGGCATAACTTCCTTGATCTGACATCTGAATAGTTTGACTATCCATGCTATTCATCTGCTTGCTGACAGACAATTCTTTACCTCTTGGGTTTTATTTAATTTTAAACTACCAACTGCCTATGAACTGTTCCTTGCATTTAAAAAGCAAATATGGACTGATTTTTTTGAATATGCTTAGATAACTGTCTCCAGAAAATATATTGTGCTCTTAAGGTTCTGATTAAAAAGTTTTTGAAAGTAGCTGGGCTCCACTGTGTTACACAAACCATCTTAAGTGGAAAGGCCAGGGTATACTTCAGGAGCATGGAATCCAATCTAATGCTCATGTGGTCACCATGCATGATTCTTTACGTTCCTCTGCAGTGTTCCTCTGGCTGTTGATCTGGAAAATGCCGGTAGCTCAAGAGTTCAAGCAAAGAACCAGTGGGAGGTATATGAATATTTAAAATTATGCCTAGCTGCTGGAAGAGAGCATTTTTTGAATAAACTTTAAGCTACTTTATGCAAGCCATCAATTATTTGATTGTCTCTGCTAGTTGTTTTGTATGTAAGGTAGAATGGTGTTACCCATGTGATCTAATACTGTGTTTGCAAAGTTATATTCTGTAAACTCACAATGGACTATTAGAGTGCGTTTGGCAATAGATTGAGCTTTCCACACATGCAGTATAGTCAAAGCCATAGAACTTGTGTTCCGATGAAATAAGATACTCATCTTGGATGTGCAGTGAGCACACTTGCCAGAAGGGTGTGGGACCTTCCAGCTCTTTTTCGGTTGACTAAAAGACAGAGTTTATCATACACAATGTCCTACCTTTTCCACCAAAAGAAACCTCCAGTTTTATAGTTTGTGGGTGACTGAACCTAGGTTTCCTCCTTTGAAGAAAAGTGGAAATTAGAAGGGGGGG
>VYXH01009265.1:141608-190565 GCA_013397275.1 Burhinus bistriatus | reverse complement strand
TGCTGTATTGCATATGGATCTGATTGCAGTACAGAATTTTCGTGAAAATGGGTAGGCTACTTAAATTGTTAGTAGCAGAAGAAGCTTCTGTGACAGCAAATCCCAAGGGAACCATTTGCCTACTCGATATAATAAGCTTGGGGAAGTTCTGGTCAAACACTTGCTTGGACTCTTGTGTCCCAGCTGGTAGTAGGAGCCCCTGCATATGGATGTTCCAATTCTGTTTTCTATGTGTTCTGCACATCTCATGCGGTATTAAAAAAAAAAAAAACAACAAAAAAACAACACCAACAAAAAAAACAAAAACACCAAAAAACCACAAAACCAACACAANTTAGTGATCACTGGTGTAGGCATTTCATGGGTATTTTCAACCAGTCGCCTTAAGTATCATCAGTTAATTTCCTTTTTTGTTTCCTTTTTTGTTTTACTAGCCATTTTCAAGCTGCAGTTGTATATACTTGTCTCTGACAGACTTTGTGAGTCACGGGAAGCAGCTACGAGAACTCATCTGCAGAAGGATGTTTGTATAGGGCGCCTGTCTTTCTCCAGCCTAGTCTTTCCCATGTTCCCTTCATACACAACTTTTAGGTACAACAAAGCCTGAAGCAGATTTTGGAGGCCATTGTGTAGCTTATCTAATTATCTGGGGTTCTTCAAAAGGTTTTTTTTTTGTTCCTCAAGTCCTATTTTTCAATGTATATGTACTGATTCACTTAGGCACAGGAGCTAGATGCCTCTAGTTAAATGATTTACTTCTTAATACAGGAAGTAAGATATTAAGAGAAGCTCTCATAAAAGGCATGTAAAAATATGGGGCATAACTTCCTTGATCTGACATCTGAATAGTTTGACTATCCATGCTATTCATCTGCTTGCTGACAGACAATTCTTTACCTCTTGGGTTTTATTTAATTTTAAACTACCAACTGCCTATGAACTGTTCCTTGCATTTAAAAAGCAAATATGGACTGATTTTTTTGAATATGCTTAGATAACTGTCTCCAGAAAATATATTGTGCTCTTAAGGTTCTGATTAAAAAGTTTTTGAAAGTAGCTGGGCTCCACTGTGTTACACAAACCATCTTAAGTGGAAAGGCCAGGGTATACTTCAGGAGCATGGAATCCAATCTAATGCTCATGTGGTCACCATGCATGATTCTTTACGTTCCTCTGCAGTGTTCCTCTGGCTGTTGATCTGGAAAATGCCGGTAGCTCAAGAGTTCAAGCAAAGAACCAGTGGGAGGTATATGAATATTTAAAATTATGCCTAGCTGCTGGAAGAGAGCATTTTTTGAATAAACTTTAAGCTACTTTATGCAAGCCATCAATTATTTGATTGTCTCTGCTAGTTGTTTTGTATGTAAGGTAGAATGGTGTTACCCATGTGATCTAATACTGTGTTTGCAAAGTTATATTCTGTAAACTCACAATGGACTATTAGAGTGCGTTTGGCAATAGATTGAGCTTTCCACACATGCAGTATAGTCAAAGCCATAGAACTTGTGTTCCGATGAAATAAGATACTCATCTTGGATGTGCAGTGAGCACACTTGCCAGAAGGGTGTGGGACCTTCCAGCTCTTTTTCGGTTGACTAAAAGACAGAGTTTATCATACACAATGTCCTACCTTTTCCACCAAAAGAAACCTCCAGTTTTATAGTTTGTGGGTGACTGAACCTAGGTTTCCTCCTTTGAAGAAAAGTGGAAATTAGAAGGGGGGGAGAGGAATCAGACAAGTAATACTTTGGGACCATATCATGCAAGAAGCTAGGTGTTAACTTTTTAAGTTCTCCAAAACTACTTTGATTGAGGGAGGGGGGCGTTCTTTATTTGTTTTGGGTTTTTTAAGCTCAGGAGAGCCTATGGCTTTTCAAGAGTGCAGGCATAAAGAAATTTGAAGTCTGTCTTGGGAATTAAAAATTGTGTATTTTAATGTCTAGGTTGTCAGTTTGTCAGTATTCCAGTTTATACTGAAACATCAACAGCTGTTTTGGAACTTCATGCTTTGATGTTTTGCAGTTACAGCTTAGAGAAACTGAGTCATATTCCACTTTTTAAAAAAGTTTTTCTAATGCTACAAATTAGATAGAAATTATAATGTATCAGACAGGGCAAGCTGAAGTTTAGTTGTTACTGTTAGGAAGATTTGTACCAGTTGAAGCTGAACCATTTTAAGCCACTGGTAATTGTTTTGGATAGATTCACAAGCTGAGAATCACTCAGGNTCTGCACATCTCATGCGGTATTAAAAAAAAAAAAAACAACAAACAAACAACACCAACAAAAAAAACAAAAACACCAAAAAACCACAAAACCAACACAAAAGAAAAAGCCCAAAAAACCCGAAAACCCAGCAACAAAAAACTCCCAAAACTTAAGCCCGAGTGGTCTAGCATGGAGTTCAGACATCATTTATAACTTTCAGATGCTTTTGTTGTAAGATTTCAGATACAATGTTGAAATGTTTTAATTCCCTCATGTATGTTATCTTGAATTGTATACCATATAGATATAGTTTGAAAGTCTTTGGCTTCAAATGCTTCCCTTCTTATGCTAGCTGCACAAACAATTAGCACTGCATAGAAAGCTTGTTTTACTTCAGTAGTGTTTATAATTGATCTCTTATTTCCTTGAGTAGATTGTGAGCAGAGCTATTCTTCCAATATGTATTTTTTATATTTGGCAATGAGTGGGACTGCTATGCTTAGTAAAGTTAAATGTAAGCAAATGTATGAAGAATTAATTCCAAAGTCTTGATTGGTAAGGGAAAGACTAATGGTAACTGCCTTTAATTCTGTAAATAAAAAGACTTTTGGATCAGAAAGTGTTCAGAATAGCTATGATGCTAAATTGCTGTATTTTCATACTGGTTTATTTTTAAAAGGTAGTATGCAGCCTCTGGCTCACTAACAGTGCACATTATACTTGGGCAAGTAAAAGAAAACAAGCATATTAGTTTATGAATTTCACAGTGGATTAAGTTATTTATAGAGTCTCCAGCAGTTACGAGTAACTCATTCAATATCTTGAGGATCAGCTGTATTTGATTTTCATGGTGGTAAACTAGCAGTATGAGAAGAAAAGTACTAATTGTGTGATTTACAAGAATACTTTTCAAGGAATAATTCTGTTAGAAGAGGTACAGCTTGTCTCAGACAAGGTGTCTGTGAAAATAAAATTGCTTTTTAAGAGAATGGTTTAGGGGTGGAATAGATGAACATGTGGGTTTTGGGTTGTTTTTTGGGGTTGGGGTTTTTTTCCCCCTTCTAATTGAATTTCCATACTACTGGTTTGTTCTGTTCTCATAGATATTTATTTTCTGATATTTACCTATTTGTTCCAAAGTGACTTATTTTAGCAAATGGGGTCTAACAGGCATAATGGTGAGATACAAAACTAATATTATATTTTTATTTTTAGTAACTGAAAAGGCCTTCTTTGCTATCTGAATCATGGAACAATATGGAGTCCTGGAAAGTGCAAGTATAAATTGAGTTGGCTTTGGTTTTGGTTTTTTTTTAAAGGTCATCTTCATTACATTCTTCTTTGCCAAAGTCATTCCGTGATCTTGTAATGGAAGAAGAAAAATGTATGAGTGCGAATAATTTGCCTGGTACTGGTATCAAAAGAGCTGGATATAAAGGAACTGAGGATTCATCAGTCCAAAACACCACAAGGTAAGAGAGCAGTCTTTTCCTAATTGATCAACCATTATACAAGAACCACAATAATCTGTTTAAATTCTATTGAAATAAGAAAGGATAAATGTGTCATTAAAAAAAAAAATAATCCTGTAAGCATTCTTTTAACGATTCTGTTAATAGGATTTTATGAATGAAATACTCTCATGAATATGAAGCTTAAAGACTAAAGCAATTTAATGCCACTGCTAATATTTTGATTGAGGTTCAAAGTGTTTGAGTCCATATATATGGACATGTGTGTGTGTACATTTGTTCATGTATGTATGTATAAATATGATAAACCTGTATTTTCTAACTTCTGTAGAAATTAGCTATTTTTTCGCATTTAGATATGGCATGTATGAAACAGAGTTTGCTTAGGAGTATTTCTGTGTGGATAAAATCAGTTTGTTCAAACACAGTTCTGGCATTTCCTGATCTGAGTTTTCTTACAAGCTGACGTAATTGTTTAGGTGCAATTTTTCATGGATTAAGAGGGCTTACTGAAATATTGATGCATTGGTTATGTCTGTGTATTAGAATTACTGGGGGACTACAATTCTAAGGACAAAAATAACTTGTTCTGAGGTACACGTGAATTATATGTCTAGTTATTAGACAATATTGCTCTTTGGTCACATTGTTTTAGCCACACATCCTTTTGCTACCTCCAATAAAACCTCTGTTTTGGGTTAAAGTAACTGTCTCAGCTAAGGAAAGAAATGTCAGCCCTATTGCTGAAGGTCTGTATGACTTGAGTTGCCCACCCACCTGCATCTCTTCCCCCTATCATCAATAACTTTTCTATGCATTTCAAATATATTTACGAGACAGAGGGCCTAAAAATCTTACAAACTTCCCCACCCACCGTCTGGAAGCAGCACAGGCCAGGTGCCCCATGGTGTTAGGGAAGCCAAGGTTGATGGCAGGACCAGCCAGGTGGTGGTCTCCCTGACAAGGGCACAGCTCCACTGTGCTGGAGTGAGGTGAGCAGGGTAGGGTCTGTGATGGAAACCAGGGTGAACCACAGTCAGTGAGCATAGGTAGGTCCATTGGGATGAGGTAGGGTTGAGGTCAAACCTGCAAGTCAAGTCAGGGTCAGGAACAGCAAGGCTGGGCTTGGACATAGCTGCAGCATAGCTCAAGAAAGGCCTTAGACTGAGGGACTGAGCTTAAATGCAGCTCTTGAGTAAAGAGGGGGAGCCCCTGTGAGCCTTCGCACAGCTCTTCCTTATAACTTAACTTTGTTCATAGCAGCCTGACTCAAGTTTACGCAGCTGTGCTGAGGGAGAAGAGTTTTCAGAGCCTGTTGGTACCCAGGGAGCCCTGACACCTGTTCCATCTCCCTCCAAAAACTGTCTCCTCCATAAGGAAAAGTTCTGCGGGGCCTCCCTCTTGGTTGCTCAGCCTGTGTAGAAACTGGTGTTTCCCTAGGACAGAAGTAGGATGTGTCCTATTGGTAGATAAAGAAAAAAATGATGGTTGAAATAGGGACCTTGTGTGTGGGATGGTGTGAGGAGGAGAGAGGTAGGAGGGATTTGTAGAGTGTGTGTGACAGGTGGGAATTCTTCAGGAACAGAGGGATAAAGCTGAAGTTATTGTGAATGAAGATGTAGCGACACAAAGCACAAATCTGTAGAAAAACAGGTATCATTAATTTTGTTGCTAGCAAAATAATAAAACTTCTCATCACACGGGAGATGGCAGGGGCTGGTGATAAGGGAATTTGCACTAGATGCTATTATTTACTTTGTCACACCTGCACTGTGATTTTCATGAAGTCATCTCTTTCCTTTTGCATTGCTCTGTCTAGTCTGTGCAATCTGTTGAGTCTGCATGGTCTCAAAGTGGATTATTTGAGCTGAATCCAGGCCTAGTATGTTAGCTGTCTGAAAATGACACATTAAGCTAGTGGGAGCCTAGATGACTGGATTGACTATAATCAGTTGGAAAATTCAGCAATTCTAGAGCTATTTCAGGTTTTGAATTGTGTCTGAAGATGCTTATTTCTCTGTATTAGGTATAAAAAGCCTAGCTGAGTAGTTCATCCATCTGAAATTTAGGAGTTGAGTTTCTAGTTTGAGGTAATTTTATTCTTTGACTGTATAGTTTCTGTCACGGTAGGCTCTGATTTTTTTGCCTGGGTCATTCAAGGGCTATTTCTATAAAGATTAATTATCCACGCCCTTACCTCTTCCTTTTTAAGGAAAGGAAATTGGATGTGCATAGAGCATAAGTAATCCTCATCTGTTGATGTCAGATTTGCTGATAGGACACTGAAGATGCTTGCATGGCTTCTGTTCCTGTTTTGTCTTTTTTCTTTGGATAAACTGTGCAGTAACTAAACTAACAGTTTTCTTAAGTCTCTGGATGAGGGATTTTTGCTGGTTGCATAAACACTCTTCCATATACCGTCACCTTCCAATTTATGCAACCCAGAAATTTTCTGTTGATGAACCATGTCATGAATGTGGAGATGTGAACTGGATTCAGTCCAGAGGCAGATCAGCCCAAAAGCTGGGCTGTGTGGATGTGGCTGCATTGTTTCCAGGGACAGCTCAGCCTTGGGAGGCATGCTGTGCAGCTGTGCATGTGTAGCTCATAGTCCAAGCTGAAAACATAGGCCTGACATGACTTAACTTTGTTGTGGCAGCCTGAGTTGTCTTCACTGTGTTACTCCAGGGAGCAGTGAAGAGTCTTAGTGGAAACAAGTCTTTGTGGCTTCGCGTGGGAATAGCCTAGTTCTGGCATGGCTAATAATGAGCTAATAAGTAGTACATGACTCAAATGGTACAGCAAAACCCGAGAGGTTCTGCAGGAGACCAGGCTTTGTGTTCCTTTTCTGAGAGCAGTCATTAGATCAGGGAGGCACCGGACCTGAACTGCCTTCAAATGAACAAATCCTCAAGAAGCGCTGGGGAGCTGAATGCTGGGACATCTTGGTGGCTGTGCAGGAGTCATGGCAAGTTCAGCCAACTGAGTTAATCAGGTTGGTTCAGTACTGATAATACTTGGCTAGTTTGTTTTCATGCAGAAGCACTTATGTCTCTACATCGGTCTTTAATTTTCAAGACTTCCAGGTTTCCAAGTTCTATGTTTTTGAGGTTTTTTTCCATTTTTCTGTATATGCTAGCTTCCCGTTTCCCGTCTGTTCCATTTCTCTTAGTTATTTTGATGCCAGCTGAGGAATTAATCTAGCATGTTGAAATATCTGCAGTTGATTTAATATCTGGACTGAATGTCTTGCTAGCAAGAAACACAGTTGTACGTACGTACAAACAGCTTCAAAATAACTGCTTTGTACATTTTAAAGCCACATTTAAATTGAGGGAGATGACACAGGTATTTAAACCTATCTTTTAATTGATCACTAGAGTGTGCTATGACACTGGAACTATTAGTACCAGCTTTTGGAAATTTCTGTTATAGTGGGTTTTTTTGGTTGTTTGGGTTTTTTGGTTGGTTGGTTTGTTTGTTTAGAAGTCTTACTTTGGAAAGAACTTTTTATCTGTACTGAAACAGGTTTGTTAAGTATAACAATCTATTTGGATTCATTTGTAGTAATGCTGTGAGTACTTTGGATTAATGAGTAGGAAGAAGAGTGTAGCTGTCAAATGGGCTGAATAGGTGTCGGTTACTGTTACATGTTCAGGAAGGTGAGCATTATTAAAGCAGGTGGAAAAAGAGATAATGTTGAGAGATGACACCAGAATAAAGGCATTGAGTAAGTTGTACAAAATGCTCTTAATTAAACAAACCAGCAAGGAAAAACTACTTTCATCACCTCTTTTCCTTCCTTCCTTTTGTCTGGTTCTTTCCTGCTTTTTATTATGTTATTATCTTTCTTATGTGCAGTGAAAGCTGGAAGCTGATTTATCTAGACTTCAGCTAAAAAGTAGTCCCCTGCTATTGAATTCTTAGAATAATTTAGCTTCTCTAGTTCAGCCTTCTGCTCAAAATAAGTCAAACTAGATCATGTTGCTCAGGGCCTGGTCCAGTTGCGTTGTGACTGCTTCCAAGTATGAAGATACCCCAACCTTTCTGGGCAACGTGTTCCAGTGTATGATCATCCCCGCAGTGGGATTATTTCCCCCCCCCCGCCCTTATATCTAACTGGGATTTCCTATTTTGCAGCTTATGCATGTTGCCTGTTATTCTATCACTGTGCACCTCTAAGATTTCCAAAAAGATTCTTTCTGCATCTTTTTTCTACCCTCCAGTTAGGTAGTTGAAAGACAGCAATGAGATCTCCCCTTTGCTGCCTACTTTTAGGATTAACGAAACACAGTTCTTCCTGTCGTGCTCCAGCCCCTAGTCTTAGTGGCCTTCCACTGGATTCGTTCCAGCCTGACAACATCCTTCTTGTATTGAGGGGCGCAAAACTGGGTATGATACTTTGTATGTAGACTAACAAATACAGCATAGAAGGGAAGAATCACTTCCTTTTGACTGCCTGGCTGCGCTCTTTCTAGTGCAGCCCAGTACGCAGTTGGCCGCCTTTGCTGCAAGGGCATGTGCCGATTCATCTTTGACTTGCTGCCAGCCAGGACTCTGCAGGTCCTTCTCTGCTGGAAATAACTTTGTTTTGTTTTGTTTTTGTTTCCCCAGTCACATACTTCTTATTTGCTATTATGATCAGTACACCTTGGATTCTCCTTTTTCTCTTCAAGCTGAAAAACTCCCAATTTGTAGCTACTACAGTCTTCACTTCACACAGTCTTTTGTTTTGTACATCTGAATTTCCTTTCCCATGGCTTTGTTCCACAATCATATGGTTCCTTTTTATCCTTTATCTCTTAATATTGTCTGCTGGTTTGAGCTTTGCTGCTTACTGTGTCCACCAGCGTTAACTTAGTTATATTTCTTTTAGTTAACTTATTCTCTAAAATAATGATTAACCCAGCTGTAAAGTGAATAAGGAATTAGCAAAGTAGGAGACGTATGAGAAGCTTGTTTGGAAAAAAAAAAAAAAAAAAAAGGTTATGTGGCACTTGTCTCAGTGTCTTACAGAATTCCCGTATTCATTTATCACACTTATCTGGCATGACCCGATACCTTTCTTAGATAAAATAGGATTCTCTAACCTGCCATTGGTTTTCTTTTACCAAAGATAAAACAGAAAAAAAATTTACAAGATACTGATTTTCTACTTTTTTTCCATTTTTAACTATTCAACACTTATGGAAAAAGCATTGCGTGTTAATGAGGTCAAAATAAAGGCACTACAGCTATATAGATACTCGATCTGGAGAATCGTACAGCAAATTTGACCACTCTTGCCATGGAGCTGTTGTTTCATGTGTCAGTTCTTTCAAAGCTCTGGAATAGTGGTTATCTGGAAAGATCCAGTTTGGAGAAGACTACACCTTTTTGGTTTGCTCTCCATACAGTGTACCACCGGCTGTCCTGTCAGTGCCTGATACAGAATCAGAATAATTAGGTTTGGAAGAGACCTTTAAAGGTCATCTAGTCCAACCCCTCTGCAATGAGCAGGGACATCTTCAACTAGATCAGGTTGCTCAGAGCCCTGTCCAACCTGACTGTGAATGTTGCCAGGGATGGGGCATCTACCACCTCTTTGGGCAACCTGTTCCAGTGTTTCACCACACTCACTGTAAAGAATTTCTCCCTTATATCTAGTCTAAATCTACCGTCTTTTACTTTAAAGCCGTTACCCCTTGTCCTATCGCAACAGGCCCCACTAAAAAGTTTGTCCCCATCTTTCTTATAAGCCCCCTTTAAGTACTGAAAAGTAGCAATAATGTCTCCCTGGAGCCTTTTCTTTTCCAGGCTGAACAACCCCAACTCTCTCAGCCTGTCCTCATAGGAGAGGTGTTCCATCCCTCTGATCATTTTTGTGGCCCTCCTCTGGACCTGCTCCAACAGGTCCATGTCTTTGCTGTGCTGAGGACCCCACAGCTGGATGCAGTATTCCAGGTGGGGTTTCACAAAAGCGGAGTAGAGGGACAGAATCGCCCCCCTTGATCTGCTGGCCATGCTTCTTTTGATGCAGTCCAGGGTACAGTTGACCTTCTGTGCTGCGAGTGCACATTGTCGGCTCATGTCCAGCTTTTTATCCCCGAGTACCCCCAAGTCCTTCTTGGCAGGGCTGCTCTGAATCCCTTCATCCCCCAGCCTGTATTGATACTGGGGCTTGCCCCAACCAAGGTGCAGGACCCTGCACTTGGCCTTGTTGAACTTCATGAGGTTCACATGGGCCCACTTCTCAAACCTGTCCAGGTCCCTCTGGGTAGTATCCTGTCCCTCAGGTGTGTCTACCGCACCACTCAGCTTGGTGTCGTCTGCAAACTTGCTGAGGGTGCACTCAATCCCACTGTCTATGTCACTGATGAAGGTACTAAACAGTACTGGTCCCAGTACAGACCCCTGGGGGACACCACTTGTCACCGATCTCTATCTGGATGTTGACCACCATTACTGAAAATGGAGGGTAGGGCTCATCTTGACTAACGTGAACTGTGCATTCCCGGTGGAAACACAAAAGCAATAAAACCTGGCAGAAGGTGTTTCTGCTTGTTTTGATTCAAGGGAGTGACTCTGTAGAAAGCCTCTTTTGAAGTCCAGTGTTATGCCCTGGCAGCTGTTGCTGCAGATACATATATTTTTTTGCCCTGAGCAGTTAAATTTGTTTTCATTCTGTTCTTTGAGAAGTTGGCTGCCTGGTGGGCAAAATTATGTTTTGTGATAAAAAGCTGGGCGTGGTTCATTTAAATGCCATTTTTGATGGTGGATGTTGCATTTCAGATTTTTTGAGATCTTGCCCTCATTGCTTAGCAGTAGGAATCGTGGCTTTTGTTGTCCTTGGAATTGTGTTCTGGGGAAAATATTCCAGGCAGAGAACTCAGTAGTTACTGGAATTCTCTTCACTTTCTATAGATTTTTCCTCTTTTCCAAGAGTTTGTGGCCACTTACAGAGGATTACCAAAGCCGTAAAGAAAATTGAGGCTGATTTATTGAAATACCAACACCCTTTGATTTTTTTTTTTACAATGCCATAGAATAATTCAAAAAAGTCTGCTAGCTTTTCCTAGTATGCTGTAACGCATTTTTAGAGTTCTGGAAATCGCAAAAATTGCCAAAGATAGGTATTAAATGATGAGAATAGTTCCCTCTCTTCCTACTGATCTACTGATGTAGGATTTTTCTGACAAATATGCATGTTTCTTAAGGCATACAATGTACCAAATGTGACTTCTTTTTGTTGAGAGGTTAACATTTTGCAGCTGAATAAAAAATCTTCCTGTTGGGAATTGTAATGATATTTCAGGATTTTTTTATTTGTTTTTTTTCAATTCCATTCATTCTAGTTTTATGCTGTTCTTATGAATGTGGGAGGTGGTTGCAGGATATGTACTGAAAGTCCATAATTTCTGGGTTTACACTTGAGGAAATAATTTACTAGTGCTATTGTAGCACTGGTTCTTTTACATGAAACACTTAATTTGAATACAGGACAGTTGTCTGTTTGGTTTTTTTTTTATCTTGAAGCCATATTCTTTTCATATTAATTGCAAACATTAGTAGTCAGCGCTATTAGTGCGTAAGTCAGCTGACTATTTTACATGTAAGAAAACCTTTTTGTTTTGGAAAAAGCACCTTTGTTCAAATGCTCAAATGTTAGGAAATGCCAGAATTAATGCCCAAGCTGAAAATCCATTAAGTTCTGGTAGTCAGAAATGAGCATCAGTGTCTCCTCTAGTCAGAGTATCACACTTAAAGACAAATTCAGCATTACATCCTAATGCCTTTCTTATGGAAAAACCCTACACATTTGTAATTGCCTATTGTAAATCTGTATTTCACAGTATGGTGTAGGAGAATGCTCTGTCTGTAACTTTCACTCTCCTTTCCTACCCTTTTCCAGGTGCACTGCTAGAAGTAGCTGAGGTCTGGAAGACCGTGTTCTGGATTCTCCACAGCTGGAGAGTCATAATTAAGTTTGACACTGGCTTAGATTCTGGAGCTTGTTTTCTGTATGTTGTGGTGACCATGTTCTTGATGTTGCCTCATAATATCATTTGGTTTTTTTGCAGTCCTTGGTTAGCAGCATCACCATCTAGCTCTCCTGTGATAGCACCCGTCATGTTTTCAGCTATTGTAGAGGAAGAGCTCCAGCAAGAAGCTGCTCTTATTAGGAGCAGAGAAAAACCTTTGGCTTTGATCCAGGTAAATTGCTAAGTTACTGCAGCTGTGAAGTAACTCATGGAGTTTCCAATAGCTGTTTCAGAGATCAGGTTTTAGGATTAATTATGTATTAGTACACTTACTATCATTTGCATAATGATATTAAATATCATTTAGTAATAACTTCACATTGCTGTTTGATAAGATAGGCCTATTTTAAAGTCAAATTGACTTCTGAGTCCATGATTAATGTATTGACAGCATGAGGGAGTGGTTGAGGTTGGAAGGAACCTCTGGAAATTGTCTAATCCAAACCCCTGCTCAGAGCAGGGTCAGTTTGAGCAGGTTGCTCAAAGCTGTGTCCAGGTGGCTTTTGAATATCTGCAGGGATGGAGACTCCATGGCCTGTCTGGGAAACCTGTTCCAGTGTCTAACCACTCTCACGGTAAAAAAGATTTTTGTCTTTAAATGCAATTTTCTTTATTTCAGTTTGTGCCCATTGCCTCTTCTCCTGTCACTGGGCACCACTGAGAAGAGCATGGCTCAGTTGTCTCTATTCTCTCCCATCAGATATTTATACACTTTGATACACTCCCTAAGCCTTCTCTTCTCCACGCTAAACAAGTGCAGTGTGCTCAGTGTCTTGTATGTCAGATGCTTCAAGCTCTTAATCATTTTTTGTGTCCCTTCACTGGGCCGTCTCCAGTATGTCCTTGTCTCTCTTGTACTGGGGAGTCCAGAAGTGGACCCAGCACTCCAAAAGTGTCTCACCAGTGCTGAATAGAGGGGAAGGATTCCCTATCTCAATCTGCTGGCAATGCTGTCCTTCATAGAGCACAGGGGGCTGTCACCCTTCTTTGCCACATGAGCACATTGCTGGCTAATAGTCAACTTGCCACCACGACCCCAGATCCTTTTATGCTAAGCTGCTTTCCAGCCTGTCAGCCCCCAGTGTGTACTGGTGCTTGTGTTTATTCTTCCCAGGAGCTGGACTTTGCGTTTCCTTTTGTTGAACTTCATGAGGTTCCTCTTAGCCCATTTCTCCAGCATGTCTGTGTCCCTCTGAGTGGCAATGCAACCATGTGGCCTATCAGCCACTCCTTCCAATTTTGTATTGTCTGCAATGCTGTTGAGAGCACACTCTGTCCCATCATGCAGGTAATTAATGAAGATGTTGAACAGTACTGGCCTAGTCTCAGTATTGGTGCTAGTGACTGGCCTCTAGCTGGACTTTGTGCCATTGATCACAACCCTTTGAGACCACCAGTTCAGCCAGTTTTCAGTCTGTGTCACTGTCCATTTATATTTTCCGTACTTAAACTTGTACACTTAAGCTCTTGGTCCATACTTAAGCTGTACCACTTTCCTAGGCATCAAGATGAGGGTGACTGGTAGGTAGTCACCCAGATTCTCCTTGTCCTTCTGGAACATAGGAATGACATTTGCTTCCTTCCAGGCCTCAGGAACCAACCCTTATCACAACAACCTTTCAAAGGTTTTTTTGAGAATGGGCTTGTGGTCATATTTGCCACATCTGATCTCAGGGGCCCGGGATTGCTGAGGGCTGATTTGTAGCTACAGACCAAGATGAAGGCGGCTGTTAGTTCCCCAGCCTTTTCCATGTCCTTTGTCATTCAGCAGTGAGCCAGTGTCGTCTTTTTGCTGCTGTAGAAGCCTTTCTTATTGCGCTTCGTGTCCCTTGCCAGATTCAACTCCAGATGGGCTTTGACTTTGCTAATTCTCTTCCTGTGTGCTCAGACAGTGTCTCTGTTCTCCTTCTGGGTCGCCTTTCTCTGCTTCCACCTCTTGTATGTTTCCTTTTTGTTTGAGTTTTCACGAGCTCTTTTTTCATCCATGGAGGCCTCCTGCCACTCTTGCTTGGCTTCCTGTTCATTGGTATGGACCATTCTTGAGCTCGGAGGAGGTGATCCTTAAAATCAACCAGCTGTCCTGGACTCCTCTTCTTTCCTGGTCAATACCCCATGATTTTTTTCCAAGCAGATCCCTGAACAGATCATAGTCTTCTCTTCTGAACTCCCAGGTTGTTATCCTGCTATTTGTCTTGTTCCCATCTCTTGGGATCCTGATCTCCACCATGTCACAGTCATTGCAGCCAAGGCTGCCCTCGACCTTCTCATCCCTGAGCAGTCCTTGTTTGTTCGTAAGTATGAGATCCACCAGAGTGTCTCCCTTCATCAGCTCCTTGATCATCTGTGTTAGGAAGTTTTCATCAGTGCAAACCTCCTGTGCCCTGCTGTGTTGCCTTTCCAGCAGATATCAGGGTGGCTTGTTTCCCATGAGGAGCAGGGCCTGCAAACTTGAGGTTTCTTCAAGTTGTCTGAAGAACACCTCATCTACTACTTCTTCCTGATTTGGAGGTCTGTAGCAGACATGCATTCAGGACCAGTAAAGCCAGTTCATAACGGTGCTACTGGTGTAAACGTAGATCTGACACTGACATACATGTTCTTTTTTCCTTCCAGATCGAGGAATGTGCTATTCAAGATTTATTAATCCACTATGAAGCTTTTGACAACCCTGATGAATTTGTGACTGTTGAAAGGGCTCCGCAGGGACCTATAGCAGCACCTATGTGGAACAAGCACTAATTCGTACTCTTCACAGTCCATGTTGTATGTGCACTTCTGAAGTTCTAAGTCTTGTTACAAGTAAAACGGGACTGGAAGAAAAAGAATCATGTAATTTTTAACATCAGCATTAAAACACTGCACACAATCACTAGGTATTGGTTAGAGAGAATGGAAATAATGTGTTCACTGTGTCCTTTACCCACAGTATATATTGTATGTATGTTTTGAGAGAATTTCTTTAACAAGACATATTATTAGTAATGTTACATGAAGCTGTAGATTGGAAATGCATTTGCTAATCTTAAATTCTGAGGGTTTTTTGTTAAATTCACAGATGGCTGAAAAGCGAGTGCTTATTTCATGATTTAATGTGGAATTGAATGTGAAGAATTAGACATCTTTAAAGTTGGGGGGGGTATGTTCTTCAGAGCTTTCAGGGAAATTGGGAATATTGGAAAAAGTTTGCGCTTGAACTTCATGTAAAAGTACAGTTTGATAATGCAGTTTTCCTTAAGTTATGTGTGCAAGTACTGGTTCTATGATTGTTGTGGCCAGTACTTTTTCCTGTCATGCTCCACAATGAACCTCTATGCTGTACCTAAGTGCCCTGCCATTGCCTGCTCTCGGTTCGGTTGTGCATGTTTTTTCACTGTTGTGAGGCTGGCCTTTGAGCAGTCGGCTCTGTTGTGAAGTAAAGCACACAGTTGAATAGAACGTGGTGGAACTTAAGTAGCTCATCTATAATCTTATTCTGGTAAATGTAGTACAGTTTTAGAACCACTGTGTTTAAGGTACAATTCACTTGAAGTGCTGAGGAAATAAAAGATCTGTGTATTCATTGTTAAAGCTATAGGGACGAACGCTTGACTGTGGAATTTGCAAACACCTAACCTTTGAAGATTATCATAGGTGGCTTTCAGTATTGTGTGTTCCAAAGTTCTCTGTGCCTGGTTTAAACAAATCTATATATATATATAAAAAAAAATGTTTAAAAAAAAAAAAAAGTAGCCTTATCTGCAATATTCTGTCTAGTCTGTCTGTTTGTATAGGTGTGTTTGAAATTGTGCTTTTTCAATAGTGTCAGTACTCACAAACTCTGGAAAACTGGAATTGAGGGAGCTACAGAAAATGAATGTAGAGAACTGATCACTGTGCGATAAAAGAATCTTGAAAAACCTATGTAGATATGTCCGATGGTTTCAGGTCAAGCTACACCAAAAAGTCCCCCACAAAAATTGTAAACAAATGCAATAAACCATAAAATCTTGATTTACACAAAGTTAGTATACTTTTATGTGCTGTGTATATATAATCAATGCTTTAGGTAACTGTGAAGTAATCTAAAAGTATTTTTTTTGTGTATGAAACAAGAACTGTAGGCATTTTGAACCTACACAGTTAAAGGAAGATGTAGCTTTTAATTCTGTTTTTAAATTCTACTGGTGATTCATTCACTATACTGATGAGAATACTTGGATTAAGCGCTGTAGTTGATGCACAGCAGGGCCTTAGGGCTTGCTGAAACTATGCTGAATTAAAAAAAAATACACTGTGAGAAATAGCTATAAAAGCAGTGGGCCTTTCCAGGTATGAACCCAAGTTGTTCTCAAATATAAAATTATTGTAAAGTTCCTAATTTGCATTTTGTTGGGTTGTTTTTTCAAAATTGATTAGAATTTGCTGTTTAAAATGTCATTTTCCTGACATTATAAGAGGATTCGTGCTTCCACCATGCCAAGGAGCTTGACTGCTTATAGTTCTGGGTTTATTGTCGCAGTTTATTTATGCATCATCACTGGTTATACTTAATATCCACAAACAAAAGTGAGGCATGATCAGCGTACCACTCTTCTGAAATTGAAAGCAACGTCTGGAGATTGCCCTGTCCAACTCCTGCTGCTTAAGCAGGCTCAGCCAGAGCAGGTTTCTTCAGCCCCATCCACTCAGGTTTTGAGTATCTCCAAGGACAGAGACTCCACAAGCTCTGGGCAGCCTGTTGTAGTGCTTGACCATCCTCATGGTAAAAAGGCATTTTTATATTTAAATAGAATTTCCTGTATTTCAGTCTGTGCCGTTGCCTGTTGTTCTGTCACTGGGCACTACTGAGAAGAAATTGTCTCCATTTTCTTTCCTGCCCATGTGCCAGGTACTTACACACATTGTAAGATCCCCCTGAACCTTCTCTTCTCCAGGCTGAACAGTCCCAGCTCTCTTCAGCCTCTCCTTGTATGTCAATGCTCCAGGTATCTTTGTGGAGCTTTGCGGGGCTCTCTCCATTATGTCCATGCTCCCCATGAGTGTTACTTTACCACATGCCTTCTGGAAAAATACATAGGGGTATTTAAAGAGTTTTAAAACCTAAACAATTCTGTTTAAGCCTGTTTAATATATAGAAGTAGATCGCTGCTTGTCTAGTGAAATAAGTTGAGCTTTGTGATTTGCTTCATTCAGTGGTAGGTGGGTGTCTGCTGGTTTTAATGATCAACAGAAATGTTTCTGTGGACATTATGCTGGCTTTTTCTCTTGATGAGCTTTCATATGACCTTCTTCAAAATTTGATGTCTTTTATTTTTACAATCCTACTTTTTTGTTTTAGTCTATCAGAATTCTTGAGGCCAAAGAAGTCTGTCTGTTAATAACTGCATAGGGAGATAAAAGTATGACCATAAATCTGGTTAGAGATATGTGTCAGCTGAGTCGATATTCAGAGTTTGAGTTCTTCTAGTTATTTTTCCTAGAAAAATAAAAATCCCACAGGGAGGTTTGTCTAGGTACTGAAATTTGCTAAAAAATTTTTTACATGAAACAGTGATATGCTGAAATCATAGTTGAAGTTGTTCTTGTCAGGTGTCCATACCCAAACTTAGCGTATAAAGGAAACATCACATTTTAGTTGCCTGCACAACACCTCTTCTGCATCCAGTCTCCATGAGGAGAAAATTCAGGCTTTAGGGAATAGCATCCAGAAATTCAACCACCTAGTGCATATGTTAACTTTGCATCAACATGAAAAATCTGGTATTTTCTAGCTCAGATGCCCAAGTTTGTGGCCTTTCTTGTATTGCTAAACATGAATTCCATCTTTGCTCAATTGGCCCTAACAACATCATGTCATTTCTGGGCTTGTTAACTCCTTTAACTTGCACCAAAACAGGGTGGAATTCCCAGGTCCTAATGAACATAAAGTAACACCTCAGAGTTTGCAGTAAAAACAATATTTAGCAGATTGGTATATAATTTCAAGGAGATGTATTGTAGCTAGTTGGATTAAGAAATGCAAAGTTAACAAAAGGTTTCTAGTGAAATATTTGTTATATTTCCAAGACAAACCAACCAACCTCCGAAGCGGGTTTCTTGAACAACAGTAAGCATTTTATCTTTTCTCCTTCCTCATTCATTATCTCAAACTTCAGTCACTTTTTTAAAAAATGGAGGTATAAGTAAAACTTACAAATGTTTTCACGTTAAACTGGAGACAGAATTCCATCTAATATTTTGGTAAGTGCTGTCTTAAGCACTTGCTATTATAGACACTGTCAAGGCATTTGAGGAGTGTGTAACTTTTTTGCGTTGTATATTGAAATGAAAATGCAGTAAAGTAGGAGACTTCAGTCCGTTAGAGAACCTGTAACTGTTTTTGTTCCTTAAGAAGAGAGGCTATTTTTAGTGACTAAACTGAATGTAAAGTATTGTTGAATAGAATCTCTGTATAAGGACTGATTTTGCAACTTTTCACAGAATCACGGAATTTTTAGAGTTGGAAGGGACCTCTAGAGATCATCTAGTCCAACTCCCCTGCTGAGGCAGGAATGCCTAGAGCACATTACTCAGGACTGCATCCAGGCGGGTCTTGAAAATCTCCAGAGAAGGGGACTAGCATTGACAAAAAATTACTAAATTACTAATTTAACTTGTGGTAGAAGTCTTGATGATACTTCCTACCATATGCATTTTAACGGAATTCCTCGCCCTCCCCGGCCTCTTGTGATTGGTAAGTCACTTATAGGTGGCAACAGGACATTTCAGTTACATATTCTAAAACGAAAGTATTCACAAAGGCTCTACTGAAGTTTTCTGCAGCGATCAAATTATGGACCTGAACTTCTTTAAATGCTTTTGGACTTCAAATTATTTTGGTATCTGCCTGTGTCCCCACCCCCTTTGGAAAAAAAAAAAAAAAATAAAATGCTTACAATGGGGAAATAATACACAAAGTGACTCTTTGAGCTCTTTTGGCACTGCTCAACTTGCGAAGTTCATTGATTGTTCTACTGTTGAAAGCACGTGCTGCAACCCTTTAGCAATCTGAACTCTTCCCCTTGCCCAAAAAATTGCTTGCTCTAGTGTAATGACAGCTTATGTCAGAACAGGACATTGGATTATTAGGTCTTATTCTAAATATAAAAGTAAAAGATTTATATTGGAATAAAGTAAGTTTAACCCTTAACCCTTGACTTGCGTGATGTCATCAGAGAATAGCAAGGTGTTTTTGAAGACCTTTGCAGTAACAGGACACTGGTAAATGAAGGTATCAAATGATCTCAGAATGGATTCCACCCCTTGTACTCCAAGAGAAGTCTGTAAAACTCCACCAAAGAGCCTGTTAGTTAAACTGAAGGGAAAATTCCTCCCTCTCTAACATCTGGTGTGCCAAACCCTGGTCAAGCAAGATGTTGATGAGGCATCCAACCAGTGACTCCATCCTGTTAAGGTTCTCGCTGTGGCAAACCTGAGAAATGCTGCGAGGGAAGGGACTATTTTGTAGTGTCATTTTTGATGTCTAACCTTGAGAAAGAACTTACTAATTGTTGAAGGCCAATAAATTCACACGCGTACAATATATGTTTGAAATGAAAAAGTTTTTAGTAATGGTGCAGCAAAGGAATTCTCTGAGTTCAGGGAGTCTCTCTAATGGCTTGTGTGAGGTTTTTCTTGGACAGGAGAGCAGTGCCTGACACAAACTCTACCTAGAAAGTTTTAGCTTTCCAAGCAACTATTTCCTGCACTATGGTGTATATCACGGCACCAAAAAAATACCATTTTTGTAGCAGCTTTCATTACCTGCATGGACTCGTGCTGCACTAGTGCTGCAGCACTAAAAGCCTCGAAGTCTTTGCCTGGAGGAAGGGAGTTGGGTGTGAAGAAACAGGAATCTCCTGAGATGAAGCTACTCCTCAGGTGAGCTCTTCATTTTTCTGGCAGAGATTCTGCCTTTTTTTTTTTTTCCCCCCAGAAGCACATATAGAACACTGTTTCTTTAGCGTGGGCAGTCTTTTTTCCCCTTTTTGTCTCTCTCATCACTTGAATAAAATGAGAAAAGAAATTGACAAACTGTTGCAAGGGCTTCAGGTAAGGGTTAGCAGGAACTAATACTAATATGTAATACTAATATGAGTTGAAACTGTGCTCTGTAGGTTAGCCTTGAAGAATTTACCCAAGTTTATCAAGGTGTTGCTTAAACCACATTTTGCTGTAATTTGAGTGACCGAAATGCTAACAGCGTTCTGTTTTGGTGCAATGTGTATGGATTTCAGCCAGAGCCTGAAACTGGGTGTTAGAGTAGATGTTAGATGACTAAGCTCCTCTTAGTCAGTAAAGTGTTAGGCAAGCAAGTCAAGGGAGTGTGAAGATCCTGGAGTGGGCTCCTGAGGACTGGTCGGTGGAGTTCTCCCTAGGCTGTGGTGCCTGCCTTGGCTGGGTCTCCACCAGCTCTGTTCAGAGCTGAGACACTTGGCACGTAAAGGTGCCTGAATTTGCATGTCTCAACCTTAGGAAAGAGGCAGAAGAACTTCTTGGTTAATGTTTTTATGGGAACGCCATCAGTTTGCCAAATGCATAATCCTTGTGCAAGTGCATTGTCTTTGGGTGGCACTTCTAGGAGGATGCGTTTGACTGGAAAAATCCAGTTAAAATCAGGCCCCTCTATAGGATCAGTAATCTCATGGAGCAGGAATTTGAACAGGGAGAGCAGTGGTGTTCAACTGCAGCGAAGGGTTTTGACGGGAAACGTGATCCAGGAAGATCACGTGGTCCGAGTTAAGTGATGGTTCAGAACAGATAATCACACTCTCCTCCTTGATCTCGATTTAAATGAGTTCTTTGTATTTTAAAGCAATTCTACACGCTAATATGGTTTTAATATTAGGGGTGAATTCTTCCAAATCTGCATGAGCTTTTCAGATAGCAAAGGGAATAAGCCTGTTAAAACCCTGGCTATGGGCTTTTTTTTTGGTATTTCATTTGCATAAAGGATATCGCATGCATAAAAAACAGATAAGCAAGCAAGGAAACAAACAAACTAAAAGCAAGTTTATGTAAGAGCACACTTAAACAGGCCCACTCTATTTGCTCTCAACTAATATTGTACAGCTGGGGGAAAGCCAAGAGTCAGCGCTCTCTCTCCTCTCCTGATAAAAAATCATAGAATCATAGAATGGTTAGAGTTGGAAGTGACCTTAAAGATCATCTAGTTCCCACCCCCACCATGGACAGTGACACCTCCCACTAGACCAGGTTGCTCAAAGCCCCATCCAACCTGGCCTTGAACACTTCCAGGAATGGGGCCTCCACAACTTCCCTGGGCAACCAGTGCCTCACCACCCTCAGAGTGAAAAATTTCTTCCTAATATCTAATCTAAATCGACCATCTTTCACTTTAAAACCCTTACCCCTCGTCCTGTTGCTGCACTACCTGATAGAGTCCCTCACAACCTTTTCTGTTGGCCCCCTTTAAGTACTGGAAGGCTTCTATAAGGTCTTCCTGGAGCCTTCTCTTCTCCAAGCTGAACAATTCCAGCTCTCTCAGCCTGTCTTCACAGGAGAGGTGCTCCAGCCCTTGGATCCTCTTTGTGGCCCTCTTCTGGACCTGCTCAACAGGTCCATGTCCTTCCTATATTGGGGGCTCCAGAGCTGGACATAGTATTCCAGGTGGAGTCTCACAAGAGCAGAGTAGAGGGGCAGAATCACCTCCCTCGACCTGCTGGCCACGCTTCTTTTGCTGTAGTCCAGGATATGGTTGGCTTTCTGGGCTGCGAGCGCACATTGCTGGCTCATGTTGAGCTTCTCATCAACCAACACCCCCAAGTCCTTCTCCTCAGGGCTGCTCTCCATCCATTCTCTGCCCAGCCTGTATTTGTGCTTGGGATTGCCCTGACCCACGTGCAGGACCCTGCCCTTGGCCTTGTTGAATTTCATGAGGTTTGCACAGGCCCGCCTCTCAGGCCTGTCCAGGTCCCTCTGGATGGTATTTTCAGGAAACATTCTCAAATAAGAAATTAAGATGGGAAAATTGACCCCAAAGCTTTTTTAATCATTCTCAATACTTTAAGATTTCTTGCCTTTTTTTTTTTTTTCTTCGTATCCCTTAAAAGAATGTAACACCTGAGGCTGGATTCTCAACTAATTTCTCATGGTGGTGAACTGTTTATAAATCGCTGCCTCCTCGGACTGGAGTACCATTAAAGTAGAAGATGAGTCTTTCTTTCTCCTCTAGTCACTTCACCGGCCTGTAATTCTGCAGGAATATGTCACGTACGTTTGCCAGCCAGTGAACCCTGACGACAAGGAAATAGCTGCCTGTCTCATAGGTTGTGCGGTTCGAGGTGGGAGGATGCCAGGTGCCCTTTGCTTTAAGCACAGCAGCTCTATCTGCTACGTGAGCCTGGCTGTATTCCCTGTACGGTAGGTGAAGAGGTCGTGAGAACTGCACGGAGAACACAAGCTCTCTCCAGTCATTGTGATTCATCAGCTGTGACTGCCTTGCAGTGTGACTGAGCCTCTGGGGCTATTTTCTGTCTGGTGCTATAGGTTTGTTCTGAAGGGGACCCTACCGCTTCTGCTATATGTTGTTGGTGGCAGCACAGCACTTCATTGTGAGAACTGTGCTCGTGCCATCAGGTGATACATTAGCAAAATAAAAAACTTTAAATAATGTTTTAAGTGTAAAGTTGTCTTGTGTTTTCCTTATGCACACATACCGATATTTTTGTTTATCCCACCTTCTGTATGCTGCCTTTACTGCAATAGAAGGGAAAAACACGCAGCATCTTAGTCCTTTTCCCACTGTGTGTATTTTATGATGTTTACAAGACACACAGCCCACGTTCATGTGTACTGCAAAGACGGAATTGAGCTGTAAGGTTATGAGTGCAGCGGGGTTTTCAGGATCACATCTTTGTATTGCGCAAATAGCTGATAGCATCAGGGCTGTGAAGAAGAATGTGTGTGCATGCACGTGTGTGTTGCCATAACTCTTCATTTGATTTGTTTGCAGTTGTAGAATTGAATTATGTTGCACCACTTCAGCGTGCAGAGTTAACGTGTTATCTCTTCTCTCCATCTGTGTGTACCGAGTGGTAGTGAACCTTTTCACCTGAACTTTATCTCTGCACTTTGCAAATGTTAACAAGTAAGCCTCACTATATTTGTGAGGCACAGTAACTGTGAACTGTTACCCAACTTCCAGGTGGTGGCTACCAACACACAAATAATGAGTTGGTTAGTCTAAGGTTAAGCAGTAAATTTACTGTCATGTCCCGGAAGTCTCTTCTTCCAATTGCCAGTTCCAGCCCCTGTAGCTTTTCTGGGATCAGCTATATAAAAATTCCTTTCAACCAGGACTTGTTCCTCTCTTTCTCTGACCCTTTTTCTGAAGCAAGTGGCTCTGCTGCCAGAACATGCTCCTCCAGGCTGCCTGTTCCTGTTCTGAAGGGGCTGCAAGCCCCTCACGAGCTGGTCAGGTCGCATTTCTCTCTTTGTTTTGTTTCCATGTTCATGAGCAATTGCTAGTCTTGTAAACAAATGTTCTTGTAAAAAGCGCTTGAGCTGCTATTGGCAGGTCTGTGGTGATGGTCACCTGTGAGTCACAGTGTGATGATTTCACTCTAAACAGGGAAGGTTAACTAGTTGAACTGGGGATGATGAATTCCTTGGGGGAAGGCACGCTAATGTGAGGCAGGAGCTGCACTGAGTAGTAGCACGGGCCACCTGCTTGGAGAAGTGATGGGCCAGCTGTGACCTGTCGAAAGGTGAGCTGCAGAGAGAAGAAAATTGAGCTTACATCCTCTGCAGTTTCTTGTTGATGGCATAGAAGTAGTTTCTAGTACATCTTTTATATATTTCTATGGTTTGGGGTTTTTTTTGTTTTTTCCTTTTTGCATTACAAGGTCAGTCCATTGCTATGTTAAATATGTATTATGCTAGTAATATCAAGACAAGAAAAAAGCAAAGAGAAGGTGAAGATTTTAATCACAGCTTGTTATAACATCAACATGGATATTTCCTTCCAGGTGTTTAACAGGCAACATCTTTCAGCTAACCTATAAGAACAGGCAGTAAGTATCTTTTGAGTCTCTAAAATGTCCTCTAGCATATCTAGGGAAGTTCTGACCTGAAATTCCTGTTATTTGAAGCAATAGAATCAAAATGATTCCCAGTAGTTAAGCTGTGGGTGGGAGGGGAGGTGGGTAGCAGCAGAGAGACAGGGAAATGGCAAAACAGTACAATAAAAATAAAAAAGCATGAGCCTAACTTGATTTCTCAGGGGGAAAAAAAAAAGTTATATAGTTACTTTTCAAGGCACATGATATTATTTGATGTGTGTGAGCTTTCAGAGCATCCCATCAGGGCTGGGTGGCGACACAAAGAGATAGAGGTGGAAATTGCACTCCCAGGGCTCACTTTCTTCTGGCTGATGGCATCAAGAAGGAGGTTTTGACTGGAATCCTGAAAACTCATTGTGAGTTGCAAGCTGCAGTTGTTTCTGCTGCCCTATACTCATTCTCATCTTACAGTGTCCAGCCTCTTCTTTCCTAGAAACAATAAACCCAGGTTTTACTCAGTCCTTTTCTCCCGACTCCTTTGCAGCTTCAGAAGGAGCAGCAATAACTGAAGGCAAGGTATCGATAAAGTTTTGGTGGACAAGGAGATGCAAAGATTTATGGAATACTGTGCAGTGCAAACTTACTCTGTGAAGTGCTGTTGAATATGTTAGAAAAGCACCAGTTGCTGCAGAAATTGTAAGGCTTTCACTGTAAGTGGCAATGACAAAATGTGTATGCAATGTTTTGTTTTTTATTGAAGAGTGGGCTTGGTATGAACAGTACCCAAAGATTCCTTATGTTCCCATATTAAAGTCTTCCCTGTATAGCAGTCATTAAGTGTGCATTTTTTTACATTGTTCAGAGCCTGAAATTACCACCTTAATTTAAGTCATGTCCAAGTTCATGTAGTTCTGAAGCTGAATTTAGTTTCTCCTCACATAACTGAAAGCATGAGCAAGTCTGCTTTGATGATAAAAATTTAGCTCATTAAGGAGGTAAGATTTAAAATATCCCCCCAAAAGGAGCTATATGGAGTAGGATTTACACTGAGTACTGAAAAGGCTTTATGAAACACGGTAGCAGAAATCTGCCAGATCAGAGGCATTGTAACTGTGTACTCGCTCTCAAAAGTGCCTTTTTCCTAGTGACCGTAGTGCCGATCCGCTTGGCACAGTGGCTGCAGTGCTGGGTGTTTCAAATTGGTTCTGTCAACTTGTGAATATTTTAGTAGTTTTCTTCTGAAAGCTGTGATGCTTTCAATCTGAAATACAGGAGGTGCTTGCTGATTCTCACGGGACTGAGGCAAAGGGGTCAAGCAAGAAGCACACTGACATNTCGCTAGTTACTTGGGAGAAGAGACCAGCGCCCATCTCGCTACAACCTCCTTTCAGGTAGTTGTAGAGAGCAATAAGGTCTCCCCTCAACCTTCTCTTCTCCAGACTAAACAATCCCAGTTCCTTCAGCCGCTCCTCATAAGACATGTTCTCCAAACCCCTCACCAGCTCTGTTGCCCTTCTCTGCACTGCTCCAGCAGTGTCCAGACTAGATGATCTCCAGAGGTCCCTTCCAACCCCTGTGATTCTGTATCAAGGGTCAGCTCCTATCTGTGGTATAGTGGGGTCCATCCCCACCACAGCTTTATAAACCAAGTATTTTTTCTGTTTTCTTCTGTCTCAAGCGATGTACAGTGGTGGCATACTGCAACAACAATTTTAAGTCAATTGTAAAATAAAGGTAACTACTGATCCAGTGCAAACTTTTTTACAACATGAAGTCACTTTTTATGAGTTACAAGTTACCATAGATACATCTTTATTAATACTTTAACACTTTGCAGAATGCTTGGGTATTTCTGTGCCTGTGCCATAGCTCTCAGTCCAGACTTCATTATCTACCTCCGAGCTTGCTGAAGTGGACCTGTAGCAACTTGGGCTGAGCACAAAAGAGGGATAGAAGTGCAAGTAACAAGGACTTTTTTCTGGTTTTGAACATATAACAACCAAATATTTTCCTTTTGTCAGTATTATCTTGATAATGAATTATTTTTTTCTGTTCTTGTCTGTTTAGTACTGTGTTCCTGTATGTCAGTTGCATTATTTTCATGCATAAGCGTATGTATGTACGCTGTATCAAAATGCTTTTGTTATTTGTGATATACTGATAGCTGCTACTCATCTTGCTATCGCAATGGTGCTGGGTAAAATTACAGAATCACAGAGTGGTTGAGGTTGGATGGCCCTTGGCTGGACTGTCTCCAGTACGTCCATGCCTCTCTTGTACTGAGGAGCCCAGAACTGGACATAGCCTCACCAGTGCTGAGTAGAGAGGAAGGATCACCTCTCTCCACCTGCTGGCAACACTTCTCCTAAAGCAGCCCAAGAGGCTGTCAACCACCTTTGCCTCAAGGGCACACTGCTGGCTCATGGTCAACTTGGTGTCTGTCAGGGCTCCCAGGTCCTTTTCTGCAAAGCTGCTTCCTGGTCTGTCAGCCCCCAGCCTGTCCTGGTGCATGGGATTGTCCCTTCCCAGGGCTAGGACTTTGCACTTCCCTGTGTTGAACTTCATGAGGTCCTGTCACCCTGTCATCCCGTTTCTCCAGCCTGTCGAGGTCCCTCTGGATGGCAGCACAGCCCTCTGGTGTATCAGCCATTTCTTCCAGTTTTGTGTCACCTGCAGCCTTGCTGAGGGTGAACTCCAGCCCATCATCTGGGAACCTCAAGGTGAACCCCTCATTTGCCTTCTGTTTCCAAGCATGTTGAACACTGCTTTGACCTTTGCAGAGATTTTTTGATTTTATTTTTATTTTAAACAGGGTGATAAAAATGCTATTGCTTGCATTGAAGCAAGAACTGAGGCCTCCAACCTCTATGTCTTGTCTTGTCTTGTTTTGCCAGTGGTCAGCATAGGGCTGTCTTCTCCTATTACCTTTCTGTCACACGGTGTTGGCAGCCACAACGGCCACATCTGTAGTCTCAGGGTCCCTCTTGGCAAACTAGTTTTCTGTTGCCAAAGAGAAATTAAATGTCCATGCCTTCAGGCTGTCTAGGAACTTCTAAGGCATAAGCTTTCCAGTTTGAGTGCTTGGAAGCTGCATTCGAACAGTGAGATCTTTGAAGATGAATGGTGCTAAATTTGGGGAAATGTACCAATAGAACAGGCAAGTAGAACACAGCTCATACTGTTGGTTGTAGTCCATGTGACTCCTTTTCATTTGCTGAGCAGAGTATTCCCATTTCTCTCCATTTAGGGCATGTACCATCTTTCCTTTTCCTTCCCTGCAATTTGGATGGGACATCACTGATGGATCAAATGGGTCTGTACTGGTTACATTCATCTGAGGCCTCATGACGCACCCACCGCCGTCTTTCTGTGTTAGTGAGGTGTTAGCTAGGGGGAAAGCTGAGTTCACTTACTGCTGGTGGCTTTGCTTGCTTGTTTCAGCTGTGTGATGAGTGGGAAAGGAGCTTCCTCTGCTCACACCTCCCCCTGAATCTGCATTTATATGTCCTCCTCAGCTTTCCTTAATGGAGCTGCGCCTAGGGAATGTTGGCACTGTCAGAATTATCCTTAAACAATAGTTTAAAGCAGATTACCTTGTCATTAATTGTATAACCTTGTAAAATATGTATTGCTGTTACTGTGATTCTGTGCTTACAGTGGGGCCTCAACCAGATTCTGAGAAGCTTTTACTGCAGGGACAGAAATACAAAAGTCCAGCAGGCTCTTAAAGCTTTGTTAGCACAAAACGTATTGAATGTTAAATAGGAAAGGAAATTAATTTATGAGCTATTTGAGGCAATCTACTTTGGGAAGGACTTCTTATCAGTACTTCTGTAAGATGGGTACACTGGAGATAAGGAGCTCTGAAAAGAGGACTCCTGCATCAGCTATTTTTATGCAAGGAAAACACAGGAACCTAATCTCCTCGTGTAGCCAATATAAGGAGGTGGATGCTTTTGAAAGAAGCAATTTAGTGGACTGGAAATCAATACTTTGCTTTATCACATTTATACTTATTGCTGCTTCCTTGTAGGTTTTTTGGCTTCGTCTAACTGGGTTCTCCTGAAGGACTGTAAGGCTGTTAGCTTTGGTAGTCTCTGGACACAAAGTAGAGGAATATTTTGAAAAATCAATTTTTTTTGGCAAACTAGTTCTCTGTAAGACCTAGCTCCTTTAGACTACTGCTTCACAAGCTTTTTGCATGGAAGAATCATGATCAGCCCCCAACTTACGTGGTAGGTACGTGGCTATGTGGAAATAATAAACTTGTATATTCTGCTGTTTAACGTGGTCCTGTAAACAACTGTGGACTGCTTATCATGGCCAGAGAGAACGCTGACGTTCACTAAACTGTGATGTATGGATCATGACTTGTTGTTTTGGGTTCACGGCCTCTTCATTTTTTTGGTTTGTTTCTTCCCTCTGCACCCCCCAAATGAAGTTACAGATGAGAAATTAGAGGTATAGAGACATCTGCTCTGGTTGGGGATTGTGTATCAGCATACGAAGAGTCTGTTTGCACTTCAGTCAAAGGAAAAATTTGGTTAACTTAAGGAGGAGTAGGATTGAGATATGCCTTGCATTATTATTTGTACACTTATTTTCAGCAAGGATGATGGGATCAGGCAAAAACTGTTGGCAACATCACTCTGTTTCATTTTTATCAGTTCTGACATTTGGGAAGAGACAGGAATATTTCCATGTTTTCATTCTGGAAACATTACTAACAGCTTACAGCAGCTAGAGGGGATGCAGTGGGTAGCAGAGGAGAGTGCAAATACGTTGCAACTGCAAGATTTATCATAGAATAAAAGCTGATGATCTTTTATTTATTGGCAAGTAATTAGTCAGTGTCCATTCTGGAAGAGAGAAGATTTTATGAACAGATATTTAACATTTCTTTAATTAACTCATTAAAAGTGACATCACTAAACTCAGGGTTGTATGTTTGTAATGCTGCTTTGGAGTTTGGAGCAATATGCTGACATCCAGTAACTCAAGAACTGGCTTTTTGACTTTTGTCTACATATTTCTAACATTTTTTTAATAACATCTTTTTTTTTTTAGTGTACTGCTGATAATGTAATGATGATTAATTTCAGTTACTGGATGTTAAATTCCTTTTAGCCTTATTGAGCCGTTCAAAGGGGGAGAAGCTAAAGTTTAAGTTTTGTGAAGTTCAAGTGTGAGGCAGAGGCGGAAAATGAATCCATAGTGTCCTGCGTCTTCCCAGCTCTATTTTCCTATGAGTACCTGTGCCTTGAAAATTTCCAGAAAGTATGGCTGCTTCTTCGTATACTCTTCTATGGTGTTGCAGCTGTGATAGGGTTCAGCTCTGCTGTGGTTGTGGGTGAAATATGTTGAGCTTGAGCCTTTACAACATTCCTGGCATTCTTCTATCAGTTTAACACGTTTTGGATCAGTTTAACACATTTTGGGTCAGGCTGAGAGGGAGAAAAAAATCAAGTTGTCTGTATTTTAATGGGTTAGGCAAGACTGACTGAAACACTGCCTTGCAGTAATAGCAATACCAAGGACTGGGTTAAGGTTGTCTGATGGTATTTTGATAGTAGATATAAATTATGTAATACCAGAAAGCTTGCTTGAATAGAAAGGAAAAAAAGATCAGAATTATTTTCTCATTAAACAATTTTATGTTGACTTAAGTTCTGTAAGTGCATCCACTTTACAAAAGGCTAAGGAATATTTAACTAGAATGAGCTAAAAACAAAGAAATGGAAAGAGGAAAGTCATATTCCACTTTATTATTTATACCAGCTCTCGGTCATGTGGCTTGGAGGTTACAGTGACTCTTAGACAATGGTATGGAGGTACAGGCAGCTAAGCATAAAAGAGCAGGATGGAGAGCAGACTGAAATCAGGAACCGATTCCTTTCTCATGTATCTTCACACACTCAAGTCCGTGATAGAAAACGCTTCCAAATGAGCATGGTAAATTGCAGGCAAAATTGACTCAGTCTCCTGTGGCTAAAAGCATTTAAAACAGATGTTATCCCATAGTCTCTTTCAGTTCCCTCTTGTTCTGTGTGAGACAAGAGTGAGACACAGGAGTGCAGTGTTCCGGTCCTGTTTCTTCTTGCACGTGCACCGTCCTCACGAAGTAAAAAAGTCCTGAAAGTTGTTTCCAGTTTCTTTATGTAAGATCATAGCACCCTGTACAGGGAGACTGCGTAACTTGTTCCTCTGTCACATTTGTCTGAGACAGCAAATTTGAAACCAAAAAACATTGTGTTAGGGTAGATTTGCTGACTTTATTATCTATTTATCAATACAAAATTATCTCTAACCTAAAAGAAGCACAGCACTCTCCTTTCCAGACTAATGGTATTTCACTGAAGTGCTCAGTCTTTCTATGCTAAAGGGTAATTAGAAATAAGCTCTTCTACATCAGTAGCAACTTGTCCCAGACTTTGTTTGTATTTCTAGCAGGCCTGAACTTCTTGGGTGCTGTGGATCATGACCTTTGCAATCATCTCACTTCTGAATGATCAGTCCTACTGTTGTTGCTGTCCGTAGACATGCTGGAGCCAGTGAGCTCCATAGGTAATACACATTTGTCTTCATATCATGTGTTGAAATAGTTTGGCATTAAAGTCACCAAGGGAGAGGTTCTCAACCCAAAAGTGCACTTGTTTTCTTTCAATTTTAAAAATGCATTTTGGGGGATTTTAATAGAAGATTTGGCTTTCCTCCTTACGTGTCGGTGATATGGTGGTAATGTGGTGTGCACATATGTCTACAAACTCACTGCAGACAACAGCCAGTTTGTGTTATTGTTCCACTGAAATGCTGTTGCCTTTTTTTTTTTTTTTTTCCTTTCTGTAAAGGTTTCTCTGCGACCAGCAATACTCTAAATTCTCAATTTTGAGTATTGTTTCATAATATAGAGAGGTAGATCTGTGTAATTTTGCAGCAAAACCTGCTCCTAGTGCTACAAGTTGTCATTATCTCTTTGCCACTTAGCTTGACTTCTGGAAGTATCATGACCACCTACCCCAGTGTCCTTGGCTGAATTTGGCAATTCTGACTTTTCAGAAATAGCCTTCTGTCTGACGGTGGCTCTCACTTTTGACAACACGTTTGTTCTTGGTGTTCCACTCTACCTTTTGTGCAATGCTTTCAAGCTGGCTCAGCTTGTCTCTGCAGTTCTCGTCTTTATGGGCACAGAGAAGACTTCTTCCCCTGTGGGGTCAGCCTGACAGAATGACGAATATGAGCGCTTGGATGCCTCTGCTTTATTTTCCTGTTTGCTTCTAGTGCCTGCCTTAAAATTCTCAATTAAGCTGTACAGCTGGCACTTTCCATTTGATTGTGAGTCGAATATTCTTGTTCAGTTTATGTGTTTTCACATAGCGAGGCCACTCTGCCTCAGAAGGTATTTAGCTACCTCTCAGTCCCTTTAGTGAAGCACCTAGTTTGATTGTGGTATTTTTTGTTCAAAATAAAACAAAAGAATACACCCCAAAATTCCCACAACCCACTAATCAACTAAGTGGGGAAAAAACCCCTCTCCTCACTGGCTATGCTCCTTTTCTGCTAGGTTTTTACCCACTTTTAAACATTCTGGCTAGATTTTTATCAAGCATACATTTGTTTCAAGATTCCAAGTATTTCCAGGTATTTCTTGACCATCTGTTGATAATGAAGCTGATGTGCAGTCCAGCAGCTCACTGCCTGTTGCTGGAGTGGTACTTCTGCTCTGCCTGGCTGATCTTGTGCTGTTTGCCGATTGCCTTTTCATTCACGACTTTATTTTTCCGGATGTGGTAGCTGGCTTCCAGCTCCTATCAACATTCAAGTTGCCATGCGCTGAGGCAGTATCCTGTAGAAACTTACTCCGTTTGTTGTCTCAGGTGGTGAACGTACTTGGAGGTCCTTGAGAAAATATCAGATAGTTTAAAATCTGAATGATTATTGCACTTGTAATGTTAAGGATGGGTATCTGCAGTAGCATTTTTACTTCTTCAGGGTCAGTGATAAACACGTCTCAATTCCGAACTTGTGACTGACTCATAACCATCCTTTTTCTATTCAATTGTACATTTACTTGTTATATGTCTTAAGTTTAGTGCAAGTAAGTTAATATATGCACTTTCTTTTAGTTGGAAGCTGTGACTTTTCCACCCACTGTGAAATTTTGATCTTTATACCTTTTCATGTGTCTAACTTGTTTATAATAAACATTCTAGTCTCATCTCATTGTACAGTTTTAATTTGCACTATTTAGTACAGGCTTTTATATAGAAAAAAAATGTCGATTTTTCTCTTTGGCTTCTGATTTCCTGTTCATTCGCTGCTGTCTTGTTTTTTACTTAGGGCTGGCAAAGCTTTACTTTTTATTTTTGTGTTTCATTAATGACTTATGTGAGAAATCTTGAAGTCACTGACAGGTGAATTTGTTCCTGAAACCCTTGACTTAATGATTCTATGTGTAAGGTTTCTCCATTAAGTTTTCTACACAACATGCCTGGTTTTCTTCTTGTGTTCTCTTTGTGCCTTGTACGTTTGCTGTTGGCTGACTGCGAGTTTATTTTCCATGTCACTTGCTTGCCCTTTTCTCCTCAGTGTATTGTCTCTGCCCCCATTTGATTTGTGACTTGTGTTTGCGTACAAGCTTGTTATTCAGGTTTGTGCGAGTCTCTCCTGTTTGGTAGAGTTTGCATCAACTTTTGGTGCTTTCATTTCAGCTATTGCTTTTTTCATTTCTGTTACTAGTGCCATCTGTTCATCTCCGGAAACTGGGTAATTACACAAGTCTCTTGGGTTTTTTGTTGCTTGATGAAATACCATTGTGTGGTTCCTTCAACTTCTTGATTACACTGTTCAAAAATGTCTTTCACACATGCCATTTTTTTGTGGATCTAAACTGCTTTTGGAGAATTCCCAGGATTTCCCTCCCTCACCCCCTGCAATTTTCTGTTTTATTTAAATGCTTTGGCATTCTGTAGCAGCATTTTTTCATTGCTATTCCTTGCTCCGCTGCACTTGGTTTCCCCTCTCTCCTGCCATTTTTTTCTCTTCTTACTGCAGTCTCATCGTGTCTCATTGTCTAGGGAAACCTTAGTTATTAAACATCTTCTCTTTAAAGTTAATCTGCTTGGAAACAAGAATGTGATCTACTAACAGGTTCTCTTTGGTTATATTTTATTTATACATTCCTTTGCAATATTCATAGTATCTGATTCCATGCCTGTATCTGCAATGTTGTATCTCGACCTGTTTCTAGCTTTGCTTCACCATGAAACCAGAATTACCCTCCAGTTTTTTTCTAGCCTTTTTATTTGATCTGGATGCAGAGTTGTCTTTCAATTTTAGCCCACATTAAGTCTTTTTTTAATACGATTTAGAAACTGAATTAAAGTTTACCATCTTTTCTGTGCTTCTGCAGGGCTCTCTAAAACTGCAGTTAGACACATCTCTGGAAACAGTTTTCTGTTCTCACAGTATTTTGCTTATCGTTAACCAGTGCCTTAGACAGTCAAAGATATTTCATACCCACCTGAGATCCGCCTTACTTTAATGTACTATCTCGTACGTGAGTTCTCAGCAGTTAGTGCTAGTAATTTAAGTAGCTTTATTAAACATCTGTGAAATCAAATTAAGAGAAGTCAATGAGAGTTGAGTAAGAAAAGGTAAATCAATAGAGGAATTCTGCCAGCCCAGGAAAATGTCTTTAGTCTTTCAGCTACTTCTAGCAGAAAATCCTGACTTGTACAAACTGACGTAATTTTGGAGAAAGGGGATGCAGGTTTTTGTGAGCAGATGCTGGAGGAGCATGTGTAGAACTTGCTGTGGGAAGCACAACAGCATATTTCTGTCCCAGGAATGGTGCCTGGCCGTGCTGTGTTCAGAAACAGGCAGGTCAGGGAAAAGTCTCTGCTGAGTTGTCTCTTCTCATGGGCCTGACTGCAAAACTGTGGTATTGGAAGAGACTTTCTCACATGCTATGTGATGCTTCAGAGGTCAGAAATGCTGCTTTGAGTGCTATAACATCACATTGTTCCAGTTTGAGAAGAAATAGAGAAGCACAGAGGACTGCAACAGGTGAACAAAAGGAGCACTAATGAAGCTTTATTGGTTCTCAGCAAGGCTCCCGTTTGAGTTTTGCTTGTGCTATAGATGGAGGCTGGACTCAAACCCTATGATGTTTTTGTTTCCTCTCATCCATGTTTTTTAAATTATTCTCTACCTATTCTGTATTTTTGCATATGAAAAAAAAGGGAATAACTAATTTCCCACTTTCCTTGTGATGAAAAAGACTGGAATTGAGCTTCTCAACTTGGCAATGTCAATGGCTCTTCCATCAGTTAGTGCTTCATATTCTTACCTTTCTCTGTTGCTCTGAACAAAGAAAAATGCTGTATCTTAAAATTATAGACTGACAACAAGCCAGTGAATTAAAGATTTCAAAACTCAGCAAGCTTGGAAATTGCTTCATTGACCTAATCGAGTGTTGATGTAAGTGCAACTTCTTGATATTTAATGCACACAGCGTACCATCCAAAAGTCAACTGACGGATCTATAGGTCTAGTGAAATACTCTGAGCAGTCTTGTCTCCTACACTAGCGGGTTGAATTGATTTTGAATATTATTTGCTTAGCCTCAGCTTCCAATCATTTGTCTCAATACCGCTTTGTCTCTACAACCTCAATGTATTTATAATCCCAAAGGATGTAATTGAGTATCTTTATGAACTGCTTATGCTGGATTCCTTTGATGCTTCTCTGTAGGGCTTTTTCTCATCTTTTAGTTATTTTAGCTGCTCTTGTTTTAAACTTTCTGGATTTTAATTTTTTTTTTTTTCTTAAAGTCCTCGTTGAAAAGTGAATGTTTGCATGCCATGATCTGATACAGCACTCCACTGAAGTCATAGTAGAACCAAAGGCTGAGATACATGAAGGTTCCCTCCTTTTCTCATCTGACTTGTTGATGTGCACAGAAATCCCAGTAACCCTTCAACCTAAGCATTCAGAGTGCTCTGTATTCATCTCATTATTCCTGCTTTTTCCATCACCGCTGTTTTCTTGGGTAATCTCTCATATTTACATGTGGCTTTCATTTTTAACTCTATGTATATGATTTTTACATATATGCATGGAGTCATGTATTAGGTGCTTACGCACAGGGTGCCTGTTGCATTCGGAGGTCACAGTGGGATTTTGGAACACCTCCCACTATGTCTCTGCAGTAAAATGATACCTATGAAGGTTGGCTGACCTCGCTTTCCTGTTCGGGTTTCTGGCTGAGGTGGACACATTTGCTAACAAGAATCATTTCAGGTATAGAAAATTTCACCACTGAAGAAAGACTGGAAATATTAAAGTTGTTTAGCCTCAAGAAAAGGATAGTAATGGATCTTTCAAAGTAACAGGAATATACTGCACAGGGAAAAAGTATCATCGCTCGTTGATGTCTATGGTGAATAAGGAAGAAATAAGCTGGACCATGAAGGATTCAGCTTAAACACTGAAAAAATCCTTATAATAGCAAGTATGATGAAGCCTTGCCATGACTTCCCTAGGCAGTCTTAATCACTGAAGTGATTAAGAATGGGACGGATGAAGGCAGGTATAACTAATCCCAACTCAGGATAAGGTGAACTAGGTACCAATCCAAGCCATTTCTTCCACTTCTCATGCATATCCCCTCCTCTCCTGCTTAGCAGATCGCTTGAAATCATGACCAGCATCCTCCTAAAAAGGAAGCATTTTCTGCCACTGCCGACATCTGTGTGAAACAGAGACCTTTGTATAAAAACAGTTATTATGAGAAAAGGTTCTGCATTAAAGGCTGTTATTACTCCAATGAACTTTTAGTATTTTTAGTGAGGAGTTCTTATTAACAGTTAATATTCATGAATCATGCAGCTAAGCACTCAGACTTACCACTTATTAAGAGCACTGACAATTTTTTCCAGGACAAATTATTTTAGAGTAATTGATAACAACCCCAGAGAGCTATCAAATCTCAACAAATCAATGCTTGAAGGGAAAACAATTAAAGAACTAATAGACATCAAAACATAAATCTCATGTGCCATGGCTGAATAACAAGATTTGACTGACTATCAATTTTTACTGCTCTGAAATGACTTTTCTTTAAGCATAATCAGAAATTATTTTAATTATTTCAGTTTATTTCAGCAAGTGGCTTCTAATATGCATCAATGTACTTGAAGTGCCACTCAAAGCAGCCAGAGCTTGGTGTTGTCTCAATGAAAATAACATACTAACACTATTATGCCTGTGTGAATTTATGTAAAACATCCATTTCTAAAACCCATTATGTTCTTAAAAAAGGATGACTGTGATTTGGAAATTCTGATAACTGCAGAGAGAGCCAGGTGCTTTTATCTTGGCAATCAGAAGCATAAGGATAGCGCATAAGTGCCTGGCTTTTAGTGGAGATGTACAACAGCGGTATGAATGGGCAAGTGTGTACAAAAAAGTAAAGCACGTTGACGCAAATATCTGATTGCATCTGCTCGATTTTACAGAGTTTATAGTAACTGCATGATCTATTTAGCCCAGATCATCTTCATCAGGTGTCCCCAACCCCCTCAATTACTGAACATTAATTATTGGAGACCTTCTTAGCACCTTCTTTTGTTTCAAATCATGTACAGAAGCAGAAATTAAGCTATTCTATGAAAAGGGCTCTGGAGTGCTGAACCTCTGTGGGTTTCAGATTAAATTAATCTTCCCAAAGTAAAACAGAGGGCATGAGACTGTTTTGGTAAGAAATTGCAGATCTTTCAGAGTTTATACTTACAGAACATAATAGTTGACTTTCTAGTGACCTTTGCATGAAAACAAACAATAAAAGAAAAACCTTTGTTTAAAAAACAGTGATCCAGTCCCAGTCAAACTATATTGCAATATTTTTAGTTTAACTACATTTCTTGCGGTGATGGTTTCCCAAAGCTTTTTGTACTCTTCAGTAGTTATGGTTGGGTCAGTCAAAGTAACTGTAGCCTGGCTGATTTTACTTTTTTGTTGTTGTTTGGGGTTTTTTTGTTTATTTGTTTTTGGATGTCATTAAGGAGGTGCAAAAATGAAGTCTAAGTGAAGGAAAAAGTGACATTTTTGAGAAAGGCAAGAGTGAAGCTGAGTAGGCATTGAAGAAATGCATTGTTTCAATTTCAGATTGTTTGGGCTAGACACCATTGCAAGAGATAGACAGTATGCAGCGCCTGAATTTTGTGCCATAAGGCTCAGTTTTTACAATACGTACAATTAGTATTAGCCCAGCATTATGCAACCACCTTGTGCTTGATCTTGGGATGGGGAGGATACTTATGTTGCAGTGAAGAGAGGACATTGAGACCTCTTACAGAACAACAGAACATTGTGTTGGTCTACGGACCAAGGCAAGTTTTTGAATAATAGGAGTAGCTAAACAAAACAGTTTTGAACAAAAAGCAAAAGCTACTGTAAAAGCACCCTCCCCACATCAAGGAAAACTCCCTTTCTGCCTTCAGACCTCTTGCCCTCTCACCCTCTCACCCCGTTTACCTCCAGTACATTTGAACTTGCGTCTTCCCACTAAGACCATCTCCCGCGTCTGCACTTTGCAGACCTGGGGTCTTTGTTTCCTTTATGGTGAGAGTTATACCCATTTCCAATGCTGGAAAGTTCTAATTATTTCCTGATTTATCTCCTGAAGTGGTTTAGGCTGGACTGGCCACTGAGGCGAATGACAGATGCTCTCCCTCACCTCTGTCTTCAAGGAGAGGAGGGAGAGAGAGAAAGAGACTTATGAGTTTAGATGGAACTAAACTACTTTAATGAAAATATTAATAATAAAATAATAAAAAGGAAATAAATATAAAACCTGATCAAGCTCTCAGGATGATGATCATGACACTGACAGGCATGGGGAAAGTCCCAGACTAGACTCAGTGACAGATGGGAACTGGATTCCAGACCTGGACTGAGGAACACAGGAATCTGTATCAAAGGCAGACGAACAGACAGACTCCTCCTTGGATGCCGGCCATTGAAGAAAGAGAGCTGACCCTTTGATCCCTCAGCTTTTATACTTTGCATGAGGCAGATGGGATGGAATACCCTGTTGGTCAGTTCTCGGTCACCTGTCCTGTCCGCTCCTCCCTGCAGTTGCGACTCCTCTACGCTTCTCTGCTTCTGACCCTCCAATGGGGCAAATAACAAAGTTGGCTGGTCTTGGTTGTTATAGCAATAAGTATAAGCAAGAGCCTCTCTGCATACCGTTCCTTGGCATCAACTATAAACATCGGTTTTATCACTCTGAGAGTGAACAGTTTCTGCACAATATGCTGTTAATTTCAGTAGTTAGAAGAGACTTAGCTGAAAAAGTAGAATTACTGAACAGAAAATTGGTTCTGTTTTACCTCAAGCCAGGACACGAAGATATTTGTGAAGAGTAGTTACAAGCTGTGGCTTCCCATGGTGCCCCATCATCTCTTTTTTTACCTCCTGTTCCTGTGAGGACATTTAGTGGACTTTGGACGTAAACCACTGAATAAGATGAAGAAGAATCTGAGGCTGGGGCCAGAGCAGGGATCCTGTAAAGGGTCTGAGTCTCTCTGTGCCAGCACCACTGACACACACCAGTAGGACTGAGAAATCAGAATTTTCTTTTGGGGGCCCCTTTCTCTTAAGCAAGGTTGCCTTGAAAGCATAACGATTAAGCAGGGACTTTTTCAAACCAGCAAGTGGATCACACTTGCTCCTTGGCCTCCCAGTTCACAGTGCCATAGGACTTTTCATCTGCTAATCATGACTACACAGCATGTTTCCTGAAGCTACACCACTTGCTGACACAGGGAAGTGATGTGAAAAACAAGAAGGCTTAAGGCTCAACATTTCAGAAATGCCAAAGGTGAAAATCCCTGCCATAACATAACTGCTTTTTATGGCAATTTAGCAAGTGGAAATGAGGAGAAGAGCCAAAAAGCCTTTAACAAGTTAGGTCTCCACAGACCACGAACAAGCAGTGTGTTCTTGGTCTAGAAACGAATAGAAACTGTCTCAGACAAGCCAGCCCAGAACAAGAGCTTGTTGCTATGCTTTCCTTCATTATTCCTCCGCACCACACACACACATACACAGACCTCAAAAGTCACCACTGTAGTTAATGCCTGACCATCGATAAAAGGTGCAGGCTTAATTCACAGGCATAGCCTCCAAATCAGCAAAGGAAAGGTCCCAGACAGTCTAGTAGCTAAGATGTGGGTGGCCGTACAAGCCTTGTACAGATGTAAGACTCTGTGTCAGTATTATAACAGTATTAGAAACTGTTGGAAAGAAAGCTAGTGTAGTTTTGATCATTGTGGATGAACAGGGTCTGAATACATTTTGCATGTATTTCTATTTTAGCCTGACCGTGAACATTACCTCTGGAATTTAAACCTCTCACAGTTGCTTGCAATCTGAGTTACTGCCATATTCTCTCTTTTTTCTTCTTGCTATATTTTTTCCTGTCTCTTTCCTATGCGATGCCTTTTCTTTTACAATTTCTTGTCATCTCACCATTGCATGAAATGCTTCTTCCTTGTTTTGTTTTCAGAAATGTGTTTTAGAGACAAAATGTCCTGTAATTTTCGAAGGTCCTTCCTTGCTTCCTCCTTGCTGCTTTTCTGCTTGCAGTATCTCACATCTCGCATCCCCAGTCTCTCAGCAGGTAGTTTAAGATCTTGATGTAACCAAAGTATTTTTACTAAGTCTCAAGCAGTCATTTAAAACAATGAGGATTACTGCAATTTTGTGGTGTGTATAGAGACTGATGGTAGCTGCTCTGGAAAACAACCTTATTCTCTGCAGAGCGCCTAAGGGTATTATTTCACAAAATGTACACCTACTCCAGAAATATCAGGGTACAGGGTAGCAGCAGGAAGCCGTAACACATCATGACTCTTTCCCTGCACAGCTACTCTCTGACTGGTGTATAGGTGGGACTTTGCAGCTGCTTAGCTTACCACGAAGAGCATATGGAGCAGTTTGAATGTCTGGGGGAGGAATGTTCCTTCTTAGCTTTTATTGCCAAATGGAGTGACAACATCTTCTGATTATTTTTATGCCAATTCGTCCCCAGCCTCGAACTTAAAGTGAGCAGCAGCATCTCTGCATCTGCTGGTGACTGCATTTCTCAGAAGCATGGAGTGGGCAGGGAAGGTCCCAGGAAAGGATGGACTTTAGTACATCCCTGGCATGATGCACCTAATGCCCTCATCACTAGCTCTGGGAAGGAGTGGCTAAGTTTGGGTCTGAAGATAAAGCCAAATTTCTGGAATGTTTTGTGTCATGTGTTGACTTAAACCAAACCAAACTGTGAATCCAAAAAGCACTGAATAAGAAAATATTCCACAGATAAGAGCCAGGTTTGAATTTCTGGTTGGCTCCCCTGGGCTGCTGAAATGAGATGTGCAGCTCTGAGTTTATTGTTACCCCTACCATGTAAGGATCTGTTAGCTGGTTTCCAGTTCAGCTATCATATTTGCATCAACAAGGTAACATCCTGTCAGTCACTTGTGTGGGCTTTTATTAAAATGCGCATTTCTGAAAAAATAAAAATACTGAGTCATACCCACCTACGGCAGTCGTGTTCATAAATTGCATTTTTTTATTTCTTAACCAAAGTTTATTTTCAGTGCCTTATCAATTGACTGATGAAAGACTAATGTTCAAGTAAACTATGCAGCATAACTTTCTTCCCTCACTACAATATTCCATGCAAATGAGCAGCATTGCCTGCTTTGGAGTCAGATTAATCATGCTGAAGCTCATGCAGTAGAAAGCCATCAAGCTCTCTACACGAAATCACTGTAGGATTTCTACTGTTTAAAGAGAAAAGCCAGAAGAAAAGCTTCACAATTTATGGGAGAGAATTTGTCCTCCCACATGGAAAGACTTGATTAATGTGGTAAGTATGCTTTGAGTACATTTCTTCCTCATGGATATTAGCCTTACTTTAACATGAAAGGTAAGAACACCCCCAGGCCATGTATTTGCAGCCATTATCTCAGTTAATTACCCATCCAAATGGAAACATTTAAATATAATCCCCATTTTGTAATTAGAGATCTTAATCTGTTCTTCTACTTCTCCTGCACGATACACAGCTCCTAGATTACTTTGAACTTTCTTCCTAGGTCTCTGTCACACGATTTAGGTACCTCTTTTATTTCCATATCAGATTTGGTACTGTGTAGGGAAATCTCTGTGTGTACCTGGAGCGGGTGCTTTGCAGCTGAGGGGTTGGACTAGATGGTCTCCAGAGGTCCCTTCCAACCCCCGTGATTCTGTGAAAGTGTGCAATGATAAATTACGGATCAATACTACCGTTGATAATGCCAGTGGAATGAGTACTGAAGGAAAAATAATCTTCCCATATAGATAGAAACTAGTAGAGCCAGGGGAAAGGTGTGCAATTGGCAGACATGTATAGATAACATCTGCTAATCTGCTCTCCAGGTTTATTACAGTGTTCATCACTTGGTAGTGCCACATGGAACTGGAGGTATCTTTACGTTCTTCTTCCTACATTAAAGCTATCCTTACGTTCTTCTTCCCGCATCAAAGATGTCTTAAAGTTAGTTGTTTGATTCCTTTTTCATAAGGCTGCATTTCTCTAATGCATCATATTCAGATGCTACCAAATAACAGGTATTTTTATTGCATTTAAAAGGCCTTATTCACTGTCAGTATTATAAAGTACAACACCCTGTGAAATGAGTATCATGCTTTACACTCATAATGACCTTACTGTCGGTTTGATGTTTTGCCATTATCTGCAGAAGTGCTCCCTTTATACTACATTATTCACCAGCTCATATCAGCAGTGACTGATTCAACATGACGAGATGACAGCCAATGCTTTGCTCCCTACCAGCCAGCTCTACCACTCATGAATGCTAATAACAGGACTGCGAAGTGACTTGTGGAAGAGGGGCTTGTGTAGAGCCTGCATTGCTGCAGGCATCTCTAAAGTTATCATTTTTATGAGGTTGCTTAGGAAGTGATGAATTTTGGATGCAAAGGATATTTTACAGGGCATTGCTACTAAAGTGTGCTATGAGGTATTTGTGACTCTTTTGGTTGCTTTAGGGCTATATCTAATATCATGAGTCACTAACTCAAGTGTAGAATGTTCTAATGGCATATTAACATTAATGAAAAAGTACCGGGAGATCTGAAGACAGTCTGAGCACACCAGTAATTCTTCTACTTGTAATTTTGATGAAGTAATGGCTAACTGGGCATTGAAAGAGAGTGCCAATGAGACAGTAAAATTCTCCTTCAAGGAGTAAATGGTTCGATTTATTGCACTCTTTCCCTAATTTGGATTTCTTTTAAGTAAGTAGATCCTTCACTCTTCTTTTTCTCATTTTGGTGTGAATGCCTCTGTATTCATCTAACATGTTTAGTAAGTCTCTGCAGCAAAATAGAGAACATTTGAAAAACTCTGTCTTATAATTAGAAAATTATTTAAACACAATTACTGGACATGTTACAAGGTGTTTGTCATAGAAGATATTCAGCCTCTCACCTGGGATCCTAAACGTGGAAGACTGACAATGTTTTTATTATTAAATTAGATCAAACTACAATTCAATGCAACTGCGGTATGCAGGATCTCATAGAGTTTACAGCTCAGTTGTGTTAGCTAATCAGTACTTTCCTCATTTATGTGAACATTCTTCTGATTATGATGTTTTCAAGATGATTTTGACATTCTACATATCATATCTTTTAAAACTTTTACTTACATCTATCTCTTTTTTAAAAAATCTCTGTAATAAATGGGGAGTTCTTCAAAATGTTTTTCAAATAAGAGGATAGACTTTCTTCAGCCACCTAGTCTTCCTGTCAGCACCTGAGACCTAAAACCTATCTGCCTAATAAGTGAACGTCCCTGTCTATCTGAAGATGTACAAGCACTGAGAGGCAATGGCACAGGAAGACATTGCATCGAAGATGAGGAGGAGCTCCATTTTGGAGGCTGGATGGCTCTGAAACTGGTGTTTTCTTGACCTCCACTACATCTTGGCAAATCAAACTTGTCAGGCAGAACAAACATATTAAAAAATGGATGTATCTATTGTAGAGCATCAGTTCCCTGTTTGGAAAAACAACTAGATTTCTGAAATTTCCAAAGCACTTCTGTGGGTTTTGGTCCATATTCTGAATGCTCCTCACGTGGCCTGGTCTTCTAGATTGGATGCCCATTTCAGAAGACCATGTTTAAGGAAACCTTCATGTGCTTGGAGTTACGCATTACAGTAGCTGGTAGGCGGGATCGATCCATGTGGATAACTGCTGAAAGAATACAGAAGGACTATTTAACCTACAGCAAGCAGGCTTTTTGAGAAGCTTTGTTTGCATGGATTAGTAACTCTTTTCCCCGGTGTTAAATCCCTATGCTTCTCGGCTCCTTGAATCCTGAAGGAATAGGGGTAGATATGGGGCTGGATACTCCTTTGGGCAATGCCAAAACAGCCCAGTCTTACTTACCTGAGCTGAATGAGCCCCAAAGGGTAGAATACAAGCTAACAATTCACCTCAAAGTTACAAAGTTACTAGAAGGTGAACAATTTTTCTTTTTCTTTTTTTATTGTATTTTAATTTCTAAACTCCAAAGGTTCCATGGCAAAGGAAGAGCAGCCGGACTGCTTATGAAAGCCATGGTAGTCTTTGAGCCTGTGAAGCGTAGCTGGGATTCTGTCAGGACCACAGTGCTACCACACAGCATCTGTGCATCGTTAGAGGACCTTACATTATGTAGAGTGTGGGCCCCCCATGTCAGTCCACATTCAGCACAAAATCCTCTAAAAACTTGCACATGCAGCACCCAGGACCTTCTTGTTGATGCTTGGAGAACTTTACCCATTGTGCCAAAGCTACCTGGTGGTAACAAAAAAACCCCATCAGGAGTCACTGCAAGTGCCTGCAAAGAGCAAGACGTGGTTTGCCACCACGATTGCTGGCTGAATAAACTTAGTGAAATTGTAAGTCTAACAGAGACCATAACTTTTGGATCAGATTTTCTCTGGAGTGTTCAAAAGTTTATAATTTCAGAAATGCCTGTGGGTATTTATTTAGGTGGAATCACCTGTCCCTGTTGTCGCATCCATCTGCATCTAGGTGCACATTTTTAAAACACAAGTCAAACAATTCAGAGGCTAGAAATCCAGGTCAGGGTTGATATCTATGTAGAAGACTTCATTCGGCCTGTGAAAGATCACATACCATTTTGGTTTAATCATCAGTTTTTATTGTGGTGCAAAAGCTCTTTTTGTTCTGCCTTTCCCGGTTCCGCTGGTAGCAGTGGTCTTTGGTGCCTGTGAGTCTGGGACATCAGGCAATTACGTTAATGTGACACACTTTCTATTGAGATGTATTTGTTTATTATGGTGGGTAGTTTTTTTCTGAAGAACTGTAATAATTGTCTATTAAATAGCCAGCAACCATGTCTGGCTAATATTCTTGGACTTTTAATCAAGGAAGGTAATGTTCGTACAGGGAAAAAAAAGTCATCCCTGGTCCTCCATGTCCTCACTACTGCTAGAGATTGTCTATAATTTTGTTTCTTTCTTAGGCTTTTGAACTTTAAAAAAGAAGTAACATAAAACTTTATGTGTCTTTCTTTGTAAACATACCTGAGAAAAATGAATTATACTTAGCATTTTATTGTTTATTGAGATGAAACATCTAAGACTATAATATGGGAAAATGCTCTATGAAGAGCCCATTTGAACAGAAACAAATTTCTCTTTAAACACAGTGCAGCCATTCATTCATAAGAAAAGTTTTAATGGTGTCATAAACTCATTAGGAAAGCTTTGTCTCTAACCAGAATGCTGAACTCATCTAATGTAAACATAGTTTATAATGACAAAAGAACAATTTTGCTGGCAGAAATTCATGGCATTGCAAGTATACACTAAGCAATACACAACTGAAGTACTTTCCCCCTCATGATATAACGGAAAAAACATTATGGTTTTGTCACTTAAAAAATAAATAAATCATCCCACCCACACCCTGCAGTACAAAACTGGTAAAAATTTCTAGTGCAGACGTGGGATGATTCAGTTAAAGGAAAACAGCTCTATAGTATAGAGACAGATATACCAGTAATAAAAATACTCTTTTGCCTATATGAGCCATGAAAAAACTCTCTATACAGCTTTAAAATATACAGGCAAGAAAAAAGGTTTCTTAATTTATTTTTTTTTAAAAAACTGTATCTAAACTGGTTTGATCTATAGCTAATTCTTTGAAAGTATTGACAAAGATTTAAGTGTTTTTGTTGAAAGATATTTGGGACAGCCATTACTTGATTGGGATCAGTGGACCAGAGAAAGCTTTTCAGCGTGTACCAGGAAGGATCAAACTGAGATCATTAAGGAATCTTTGTGTTACCCATAAACCGAAGCATAATGAGGTGAAATGTGTGTCTCTATATTTATTTACCACTCTTGTATGGTTCAAAGAAAGGCCCAAATAATGTTTTTCCTGGTCTAAGGGATAGCTTTATAGTCGTCTGTTGGAAAGTTCATGTTGGTCCAGGAAGCAGGATTTGCACTTCGTTTTGTTAGAAAAACATGTTTTATTGCATTCTGAGTAATTTCCGTTGGCGAAAATTATGCTTTTGAAAGAAGGGTAAATAACACTCTGTGGAGCTTCAGCACCTCTCAGGGGAAACCTATCTCTCTTCATTAACTTATGAAAACACAAAATTAGGAAATGTAGCTTTTGTTTATGTGTAGATTGTTGAATTATTGTGAGTACAGATGTCTGCTGTAGCTCTTAATAACTATTGGCTTATCTCTGTTGATTTATAACGATATGCAACCACACCTTGGTGACTGAAGCACTGAGATGTGGTTTGAAGTGAACTACTACTCTGTGTCCGAAGACGACTCAGCAGATTGAAGAGGGAGTAAATTCAGAGAGGAGAAATGGGTCAAGCAATGCAGTTGTCCGTCAAGTCTGCAAGAGGCTTTGTTTTATGCTCCCTGAGATCCCCAGCTCTCACTGGGAAGAAATGGAAACATAGAGGACAACTCGGCTTATAGTGGGATAACATTTTTACACGCATTATAGATGTGTTGCTTTAATGTGTCAAGCACTGGTATCGCTACTTGTATTAGCTCGTCTTGCGTTTGCTATCACATACATCTTGTAGTGCTACGTAAGGATAAGGTTGCTTGTGCTGCTCTGAGGGCCCCCATTCCTCTACTGAAGGAAACAAATTAGAGATTAAATGATTATTGAAAAGTTTAACAAAGTCATGTGGCAGGAATAAGCGTGAGATGTATCTGGACCTTGACGCTGTACATACCCTGCACACCACAGAAAATATTTTTTTATTTAAAAGTGGGAACTGGCAGAAAGTTACAAGCACCCAAAACCAGGGGTTTAAATTTTAGATAGGTTAGTTACTGTGAAGCATTAATTCCTGTTAACAATTTCCATTTCTGGTCAACTACTTTCTTTTAAAGTCAACGACTGAGTCTGACAATGGAAGAATAGTTTCTTCCTTATTATAAAATGTATAAGTTTAGGAGACAGTTATGCAGTGTTGGGGTGTTTGGAAAGTTGCATCTGTTCGATACTTTTGGCACTATCATTTTGAGTCATTTTATTGCTTGTGGTGGATGATGACAGTTGCTCCAGTGGACAAATTTAATGTGATACTTAAGTCTATGCCTTCTGCACGGTAGGGATCTTGTCTTCTTTTGCTTGACCAGAGATGAGCAGATATATGGTTTGAGCTATGTGCTGAGTTTTGTATGCATATATGCGTGTTTTAAAAAAAACCAAGTGAACACGGAACATCAACTCTGTGAAGCTGTGTTTTCCTTGGCTACTCAGCCAGTGTCTGGAATGTAGTTTAAGCCAAATATCTGTAGGGGTGTCCCTCAATGCAAAATGTGGGCTACCAGGACATGGACCCTTGTTGTGTCTGTTCATAAGGCTGCGGACAAGCCAACTGCACGCTTTTTGCACACTAATGGCTAGTCAGCTTGGAGAATTGCGGTTAATTAGCAAGTGCATCATTACTTGGGTTTTGAGACTGTTGAGTCTTAAGATCCAAGAGTGCCTTGCCCAGCAGATAGAAATGTTGGAGCCTCACAGGATTCTGAAAGTGGATTTGTGATGCTAACAAATCACTATACAGGGAATAAGTAAGAAAAGAGCAACAAAAATGGTCGCTAAGAAATCACATACTGAAGGGTCTCTATTGGACTTGATGGACCTGGTGTGCTCCCTGGCTGTTCCTGTTACACTGTGTGACACTTTTTAGGAAAGTCCTCTGCTCCCTACCCATTAAAATGGATGTAACACCTAAGGTATTTGTCATGCATCAGCAGGTAGGTGATGGGCAGGGAGATGATGGCACCGTCGTACACATTCTGGATCTACCTTCTGCCACTGCACTGGCATAAGAAAGTTAACAATGAGCATCTGAGTTGCTGTAACTATTCATGTGTGGTACTATAAGTCCATGGCAAACATAAGGTAATACAGTGTACCTAATGGAAGAGTTTTTTAATATAACTTGCAGGACTACAGAAAATCCCTGGACATGCAATAACCTAAATTGTGTGTCTCAGCTGCATCATTTCATTGGTGGGGGAGAGGGTAAATAATGAAAGAAAAGCATGTTCTCAGTATTACTGGCACAGACTGGAACAGCAGTGCTAAGCACAGCATCCCAAATCTGAAGGCACTGTCAGGTATAACTCCTGCTAACACAGGTGGCATCTATACAGCATTGACTTCAGTGGGACCTTTCATGATTGCAACACATCAAGATTTCACTGTTTGTTCTTGCTCTGACTCACACCCACTTGAAAGTTAAATAGATAAGCACTCTAACGCACCCACTAACCTCAACAGCTCTACCCATGTGTGTAACCTTAGGTGTGTGCTGAGCTGGGATTGCTTCTCCTGAGTGCTCCCGCAGCACCCCCTGTGCAGCACTGTTTCCTACTGAACTGCATGGAGTCTTGTTTGCAGGCTCCTGAATTTCAGTGCAGATGTTCAAATGACTATTCAGATGCAATAACTTCATCTGGAGCCAAAAACGAGCTATTATTGTCAATAGTATGAATGACCCTGCAGTACATTCTTTTTGGGGCTGAGTTTATTGGAATGGACTGTGAAGACAGTCTTATCTTCATGAAAGAGTTGTCCTAGTTGAAATCAGTTGAGAAAGTTTGTTTAGTCAAATGTCTTCCATCCTCTGTGTGGTTACTGCAAATAAAGTGAAGGGCTTTCATGGCGGATTTTGCAGTATAATCAAACCAGTTTTTAAGCTCAAGGAAACAAGACAGGCTGGCCTGATGGCTGAGGAACTACCCTGAGACCTGACGGCATTGAACTTAATTCCCTGCTCTACTCTCAGGCTTCCTATAGGGATTTGAAGTATGCTTCAAACCTGACTATTTAATTTTTGCCCAAACTGAGGATTACAATGCTGTGGCTGCTCTGCAACTAGGAGCCAGCTCCATTAACCCTCAGCATTGTTGGGTTATATTTGCAGAATGGGGATAACAGCACTTCCTAGCTCACAGGGATCTTGTAAGGAGACATACATTACCAGTAGCAAGCATCCCAGATATTGCAAAAATAATTACCATATAAGTCTTGAAGACAGTTAAATTTGTGCATTTAGCTGAGATGGACCAAACCACTGCATGACAGGAGTTAATGAGAAGGCCTGATGGATTTTGTTTAGCATTGCCTTTTCTTTCCAGCTATCTCTTTCGGGGGCAAAACTTCCCAGTGCTTCTCTGTCAGCAGTTTTGTCTTTCACCTCTTACTCTTGTGAGCTCTTGCAGTCCTAGTCATCTATCCATGCACAAGTCAGGCCATGATGGATGAATTGCTGAAGCATGACGGTGGGCTTATGGAAAATCCAAGACTCAAATCAAGGAATTTTTTTTTCTAAACTTCTTGGGCATCTTCCTTTAAGAAAGAACAGATTCTCTGCCAGCCCGTTGTGGTTATTGGTCTACATAAAATTTAAATTACACTAGGACATTTTACAAAGAAATAAAGGGGGAAATGATTAAGTGTGGGCAAATTAAAGAAGGCAGGACGTTGGCCACCTTCATAAGAAGAAAGTTTGAATTTGTTTTCAGCTCACTAATGAGAATTTTTGTGAAGTTATTCTCTTGTGTATTCAGTACCTTTAAAAAA
>VYXH01009265.1:101924-133356 GCA_013397275.1 Burhinus bistriatus | reverse complement strand
AAAAAAAAAAAAAGGTGATGTTTGGGGAATGTCCTTTGCTCAAGAAAGTTTCTTTTTTGCAACATTGATCAAGTTGGCACTTTGGGCATTCAGTGTTTGGGTTTCCAGTGATTGTTTTCATATTTTTATTAACTTCACAGCTTTCTTATTGGCAAAATGTAGCTGATTTTAACAGAAAAAGCCACCAGTCTTTGTTGATCATAGTTATAAAGTAACCACATTTAGTTTGGCCTTTGCCAGTCTGCTTTCCTTGTTTTCAGTAGTGCTTTCCCCTGGTGGGATTCTGTCTTTCTGGAACTCTATGGAGAGCTTAATCCTTTCCTTCAAGCTTCAAGCAACCAGGCTCTTCTCCTAAGGCAGTGACTGCAAGGTTTTTTTAACTTAAAAGGGGAAAAACTGTGGGTCAAACATCCATGATGAATCACTACAGTCTTTAGAAAATGAGACATCAGTGGGAGCTTTTGATTTTGGCACGTTTGTAAAATGAGGTGCTTTTTTCATCAGTAACCCAGCTGTTACCCTTTATCTAACTGTTCTGGGATGTTCTGTGCAGCAGTCCCTGCTATGTGAGAACCTAGATTGAGGTTTTTTATAGCAAAATCTCTTCCAAGGGCCTATGTCATGAGACAATTTTGCAATTGCTTTTGAAATTAGTGTAACAGTAGAATTTCTGCTGAGCATGTTTTTATATTGGGTTGAGGGTATCTTCACTGTATTGCCTTAATTCAGTTTCCCAGTGACAATCAAAGTCAGGAAGGTTCCTTTGTTTTAAAATATATATCTGAACTTACTTAGGGAGTATCCAGCTACTTTGATAGTACTTTCAGCAGCTTTTAAAACTGGATGAACGTCTCTGTATGACAACAATTTATGGTGATGTAATGATTATTTAAGAACCTACAACTCCCACCCCTACAACAGGCAGCCAGTAGGAAGAAGACGGTGAGAAATCCTGTGGAGATCGTTACTGGCATGTATTTGTAATCAGGTAGAATCCATTTTATTGCCAGGCCTATGTTTAGCAGTAGCAGATAAAATCAAAAGAATACAGATGTGGCAGTTGAAGTTGTCCCAGTGGAAGATGAGTGGTGGCATGAGTGCTCCATGCAATAGGTATTGGAAGATCCACGACAACTAATTTGAACTAGACCTGAATAGCCTTTTCCCCTCTACTGTGGCAGAATTAATGACAATGGCAATAAGCCAAACAGTTCCTTGTTCTTTTTATTATCGGTGGTAATAATAAGAAGAAATATATGCGGGGCACATATAGACTAGAGAATATGTGAGTATACAGAAACATATATATACACAGGTTGAAGTGACAGATTACTTAGCAAATCTATGGCAAACATAGGCCAGTGTCCAGAAGCCTTGGTCTGTGAGTCCTCCTGAGAGAATAACCTATCCTGAATCATCAGCAAAGCCTTTTGCTTCAGCAAGGTTTGTCAGCCCTCTCAGCTGATATTCCATGTCAGCTCTTGATCATCTGTTTGTGATAACAGGGGCGGAAACGCCAGAAGGAACAGATGAACTCCTCAGAAGCAAGCTTTCTATTTCTGTATAAATATCCTTTGCAATAAAGTGAAAGGAACAGAAAATACAGCAAATCTGTTATACTGTATCAGCAAAACTGTTGCTAAATAGAATGTTCTTATGAGCAGTCAGCAGATTGCCGAGTCTCAGATATTAGCCTAGTGACCGTATAAGAAATTACAGTCATAATACAAGACTTAGTTAATTTTCACCCTCTTGTGCTTGTTTTAATGGCAAATAAAGACCTTCTGTTTTTCAGGTGGTTTGTTGTTTGGGTTTTTTTCAGTGAAGAATCGTATTCCCTTTTTCTGGCATTCAGCAAACTGCCACGTAAGTCAAAGATAGAGGGCTTCACAAAGACCTCATTATCTTCTTGTGATTTATTAGTGTGATTTTCCCTTCTCTCTATACAGGTAAGTCCCTTAAATCCTTTTTCAGGTTTTCTTGTTTAGAATCCTCCAGGGCAACAGCTTAGCGAACATAACATGTAGCTAACCTGAATTTTGCAATAAATACCATTTCAGGATTTTTTTCTTCTGTTCCTAGTGTACTTTTTGGGTTTTGTGTGTGTGTGTAATAGTCTTAACTAATAAATTCAAAAAGTGATGGTTGTGCCTGAGGTCCAATGTATTTTCTACTGTCCAATTCATGCCAAAGCAAGTTAGTCGAAAAACTTCCATGGGGCCCAGCAGAATTGGATCAGGCCCCACACCTTTAACAAAACTCATATGGCTTACAGGGCAGAGAATAAGTTATAGTTTGCATTTGCTTACAAAGCCGGGGGAGGAAAGCATACTCTTAGCGGCTACTAAATGGAGTCTATGCCTGAATTGTTTCTGGTTTGAACTGTCAAGGGAGAACACGGCACACTGGCTACATGTGGATCTATTCATTGTCTGCAATAATTGAGACAGAGGATTTTACCCTTTCAGACAACTAAGTTCCTCTCCAGACAGGTACAGGAGATAAAATAAGATCAGTAAAAAAGCCATTTTTCATTATCTTCCCACCTTTTTCTTTCGTCACTCTAATTTTAGGAAAACAGCTCTTTCTGATGAAGGGTCTATGCACCAGTGCTATCAGCTGAGAGATGCTCATGTTGAACAGAGCTTTTACTGTGCTGTGGCTTATCTTCTGACTTCTCCTTTAAAGAATTTGCTTGCTTTTTGTATGGTAAAGCAAGTAAAGCAGTATTTGCTTTAGAAAAATTGCATCAAGCACCAAATGCTCTGGACTAATGGCATTTGTGGCAAACTAAATGAAACTGCACAATCCTGCCTACAATAAGTACAGGGTGTCTCAGATGGTGGGGGTCTGAGGTGTCTTGTATTTATTTATATTGCATGCCTTTCCCACAAATATAATTTCATGTTAATAGAAATATTTCTTAGCACAATAAAGATGGGTTGCACTGTTTAAGTTTTGGGGTTTAGTTTGCTGTTTTCACAAGGCACTCCTAAATGTCAAATACTCAGCTAAATTTTTCAAGTTAATGATTTAGAAGTCCAGGAAAAGATGTGCAGTAGATGGTTGGGTTTTTTTGTGATTCCCACACTCTGGTCACACCTCAAAAAGCATTGACGTTTGAACAGTTGGAGAGCATCCATCTTCTCTTTCAAGGCTGCATTTCGTCTGTAACATCTGTTGTAAATAAGTAAATTCCTTTTAGATGCGGAATTCTTGCTCTTTTGAAATACTTTGCAAATTTTCCAAGGTTGAATTTTTTTCCTTGCTTGTGGCTTATGTTTGACTGCAGTTAATGAATATTGTGTGTTTGGGATAGAAATGCTTTTCTGCTTTACCTGAATGGAAATTACCCCTATGTGTGTGCCTTTTCAACATGAGGTAGTTTATAATTAAACAGCACATTTTCATAAAGCATCTTATTAACAATTTTCCTATTTTCCTTTTAATAACAAAATCCTGAAGAACACCTACAAATGTATTTAAATGTCTTTCAGTGTTTAGATGGGTGGATGAGAGCTGCCAGCAGAGTTCTTGCAGCCCAGCTACAACCTCTTTCAGCCATTGCAACACCAGCAGGTCAAATTGTTTCAGAAACCAGCTTGGTTACTGCTGAGGGAAGAGTGTGTTTAAACCTATTTTTCAACACAGGTTGGAAAAATCATGGGGTCTAGTGGGGCAGCCTCCTTACTCTAGAGGTCTACTGAGATTTACAGCCGAGGTGCTACTCTGTGGGTCATGAGGTCTGAAGAAATTGTACTGCTCGTGGGTCCTGTCTGGGAAAGAGCTCTGATCATCTCGTTGTCTGCCTTGCTCCCTCCTGAGCCCCGGGTACCAGCCACCCTGCAGCCGTCTGGGGCACTTCTCTGATTTCGGGCCTGTTCCTTATGTTTGTATGCTCACGGGCTTTACTGCCTTGTTTGTTCAACGGAACAGAGAACGCCATGAGACATAAAGAAATATTTGCACTCTGTTAGCAGTTTGCTACACTGGGAAAATTTAGGAAGAAGGCATTGAGATGGATTCTTGGCAGGTTAAAACTGGTAAGGCTTAGATGAAGGGAAAGGTGCTTTGCTCTGCAGCAGCTGAGGATTTGCTGTTGTACGTCCACTAGGATACTGAACATTAAATAAAATCTCAGAGTAAAAGTGAGGGCAATTTTTTAGGGAGAGCTCTCACCTTACCTCTCTCTGTTACTAGTGATAGATTTGGAGAAAATGGATGAAACTTTAGGCCACATTCAGAGAAGTGTTTTTGTGCTTGAAAACTTACCTATGGTCCAGTTGCTACAGTGAGTCCAATAAAAAAAACATTAGTTCTCCTTTAGAGAATTTGCTTGCTTTTTGTACGGTAAAGCAAGTAAAGCAGTGTTTGCTTTAGAAAAATTGCATCGAGTGCCAAAGATGAATTATCGCTTGTGCATCTCCCTCTTCCACTTTGGATGTGGGAACAAACTCCTAGGCAGTATTATCCCTAAATTAAAATAAATGTAAATTGACAGGTGCAAATCAGGACTTTATAATTTAATGCTCATTGGAGACTATGCTTTTCACATGAATTGATATGAAAACGGGTTTGGGAGCCTTAGTTCGTATTTATAATCAAGAATGAATTGCAAGTGATGCTTACTCAATTAGACAGAAATCATATTCATGGTTATCTGGCAAAGGCTGTTTGGCTTGGCTAATTGAAGTGCGTAGAGTAAATTACTGGCTGCACAGTGCACAAAAATAGTCAGCATTTGGACTCATAATCAATGTTTCTACTTCTGTTGTTAGTTTGTTCTGATCCTGTGAGATACTGAGCACATGCAGTCAATGACAATAGGGTGCACAGCAGACAGAAGTACAGCATATCAATAGGCTGAGGACTGTATATTGGTTGTGTCTCAGAGAACAGCTTTCACCTGTTTTGTCAACTTCTTGGATCTCAGATGCATCAAGTGGTGCTGAATGGTAGTGATGAGTTAGGATTCTTCTGCCTCCAACAATAATATCTGTGCAAACCTGGATAAAATGGGAAAGAGTACCTGCTACAGATGTGTTGAAGGTGATATTTTTCAAGTAAAAGAGACAATTAAAATCCTTTTCGATGATGTATTTTCCTCAGCCACTTTGAAACTTTCTAATAGAAGACTTTTAAAGATCCACTTGTTTCTGTTGCCTTTTTGGCTTTTAATTTGTCTTTCAAGTTATTACTAAGATCTGGAGATCTTACAGCCTGAGGATGAAACTGCAGCCTTCAGCCGCATATCAGGTACTCCTACCTGAAACTCAAAATGAGGATCTCTTCTTTCAGTTAGTTAATTTTTTTTATTATTATTATGAAGACAGTGGGTATAAATTTGAACCTAGAAGACTTAGCTGATTTTCAAGATGATTTCCTTTACCTAATGGTCTCTCAGCAATATCATGACATTTCTTTTCATCTTTTAGAAGGCTACCTGTGGTAAACAGCTATTGCTTTCAAAAGTGGTCATGCATTTTAAAGCAAATAACCTCCTCTGATGGGTTGGCCCCAGCCAGCAGCCCAGCACCCCCACAGCCGTTCCCTCTCTCCCCTTTGTATTGCCACAGATTATGCTCAGTCCTTTCGGTGAGGTGATGGGTAGTGCGGGATGTTGAGGTCAGGATGTCATGGTTTCTTTCTGCCGCTCCTTGTTCCTTACTCTTTTCTTTCTCTGTTCCTTCTTTCTTACTCTGGTGTGGGTTGTCCCTGGGCTGAAGTCCCTTTGAGGATGTCAGCAGCTCCACCATTGAGCACCTCCTACTGCTCTGGCCCTGGAGTGTTTTTTTTTTTTTTTTTCTTGACATTCAGTGACCTCCCTTATGCTTTCCCCGAGGCACCACCACCGTGGCTGCTGGGCCCAGCCGTGCCCTGTGGTGGGTCAGTCGGAGCCATCTGGAACTGGCTGTATCCAGCATGGGGCAGCCCCAGCCTCTCCTCACAGAGGCCACCCTGCAGCCCCCCCTGCCAGTGCCTCACTGTTTATACCCAATGCATCTCCCTAGCTTCCCGGGCTTTAGATCCCGATTATTGACTTCCAAGGTCTCTTCTACAGAAATATTCATCTATACAGGAATGTGTACTAACCAAACTTGTCACCCCAGTAGGGGACATTAACTTAGTCATAACTCGTACCCTGTTATTTAGTCCCTGTTCAGGACTTCTAGACCTACCCTCCCATTGAGACATCAAAAGCAGTTGTTATCTTTCTTAATACTTCTGGAGTATAAATTGCTTCAAAAGTGACAAGAAGTGGAGGTCAAAAGGACCAGAGCTGAGCTCTCGCTTTGCCTCACTTGCTGGAGGGACATCTGCTCCCAGCCCTTGGTAAGACTTGTCTGCAGTTTGCCAGGTAAGGAAGACCAGAGTCGAGGCAGATCTTCTGTCTTTCAGCATAATTAGCAAGTGCCAGAGTTTGGTTTATATACTGTGTTTTCAGCAGCTGGAGGAATAGATTTGAAAGGGCTATGGCTGCAAAGAAAAATCAAGACCAACATTTTCAAGCATGGCCATTGCATGCCTGTGTACTTACAGCAGCTTTTCAGAAGTGTTCCACATTTCGTGCTCTCCAAAGGGAGCAGTGCTTATTAAATAAAACCACTTTTTGTTACCAGTCTGTTGTGTAGCAGAAGGCATAGAATTTTTGCCTGGATTTGTAAATGCTGGAGTATAGCTTTATCTGTGCTAAATTCTCTCAGGCTTTCCCATAGAAGTTAGAGTCAGATAAGAGTTCCAACCAAGACTCCTTGATTCAGATGTCTTCACACTGAGGAGTTTTAAATCCAGATGTCTACCTAATAGCATTTGATTCTTTCAAAACCAAAGTTTAGTTAGGACTGAGCCACAAGACAGTAAGACATCACTAGAACTTGTATGATGGTGGGAAGCGAAGGAAAAGAATAAGTGAACTGCAGACTTTTCTGCAGGATTGCTATGACAGGCTTAAGCTGGTGCTAAGAATATAAGAACGTAAAGCCAACTCAGGGATCCTATTACTACCTGAAATTCAAATTAACTTAATGCAATAGTAAACATTACTTTAGAAAATTAACTTGTCAAATGAAAAGATTTGTAAAAATATTCTTCAGTGCTCAGGTTACTGCAGTGGAAGTTCCTTTCCCAGATAAGTTTGGTTTGGTTCACAGTAAAGACAAATGTTAATCAGCACACTAAAACATAGCTGTTTAGATTTGGTTTTACTTTGTACTTGAACCTTTTCATGAAATGAGGAAAGAGGGAGCAGGAGGAGGGATCTCTAACCAAGGAATTTGAAGGTCATTCTAACACAAAATCTGCATGGTTTTGCATCACCAACAGTCTTCCAGAACTTTTAGTTTTGGTTGTTTTTTTTTTTTATTTTAACTCGTTTCCCATATTGCATGAAATAAATACCTTTGTGTGCTTTCAGGTCTTCTTCATATTCTATTTTCATGTGAGTGTGCAGTAAATATAAGTCCAGTAGAAGTTACCTTTAGATGTGAAACTTCAGTTAAGAGACTGGTTTCCTGTTGAAGGTGGAAGTCATGTCTCTGGCCCTGGCAACTGGTTTCTGCAGAGCTGAAACTAGCATGTCACATCACAGCAAAGGTGACAACAGTGATCCTGATTTTGGACACACAGGTAATTTCTTGATCAGGTAACTTAAACCAATCTCTTGAATTGCTTTGCATATTGGGACCTGTATTTAAACTGAACCTTGATTCCTGTTGTGGAACAGTTGTGGAGAGAAGAGTCCTGGGAAATTGCATTCATCCTGACCTGAGCTTTCCAGATGACCTGATTCATTTCTGTTCTAAATCTTTCAAAAGCTGTTTCTTCAGTAAGCTAATGAAATCTGTGTCTGGAGGTATTCTGGACTTAGACTACCAGAATTTAATCCAGGCTAACATATGTACATTAACAGTGGATACTCTTTAGCTGAAGTTCTGCATACTGCTTTCTAATGACTTCAGTTTGACATCTGAGAATGAAGCATACCAGCAGGTTTTTGTTTCCCCATTGTCATGTAATGGATGGCAGGTGAGCTTCAATGTAGCATATACTACTTGGGAGGAAACCCTATGTTTAAATATAATGGCTCAGTAGGGAAAAAAGATATTTCTGATGTTCTCTTTCTGAAAAAGCTGGTGTATCACTTTATCTTATAAATCTTATTTATAAACTATCTGTGCACTATATGCTATAGAAACAGTCCTCAGCATTGCCATGCTCTAGACGCTCCTATATCCCACAGTGAACATTAGACTTTTAGGACGGTTCAGAAGAACAGCATTTTTATTTTTCTGCTTGTCCTGTAATATATTTGTGTAACTGCTCCTGACTTTTTCACAAATGTGGCTGGAATGATGATCCTCCTCTTCTTTCACCCACCCTACCAAAAGATAACTACCCAAAGCCACACAAACTCACCAAGTGTCCTCGATTCTCAACTCAGTCATTCAACACACAGCTGTATGCAGTTTGTCTAGCAAGGACACCAAAATCATTTGGTACCATAATCATAGCTTTTATGACTGTCCTTGAAAACTACAGGCCTGTTCCTATCAGTTTTATACCCTTTTGAAAGAAAAGAGCTGCCAGCTGAAAAAGTTTTTATCCACATGAATATATCTTCACCTAAGAGAGCACTCCCCTTATTTTTTCTTGTGCAGCAGGCCAACATGTGCTACAGCTTCTGAGAAGCCAGTGTCATCTGAGGCTTCGCTAGCCAGATGCATCTGCAATCTGAGAGTCAAATTTCCCACTTGTGAAAATGGGTAAAGGTTTGTTTCAATCAGCAGAGAAACACCTAATCACACCATTTGATTATCTAATTCTGAGGATCTGACAGAATCAGCATTTCACTTCTCTTAAATACTAGTTGTACCACTTAGTCACATATCTAGCTTTCCTTCCCTTGAACAGTTAGCCTTTTCCATTAAAGACATGCAGGTCATTTATTTCAGCAATTTTATTTTATCCATTGTGTTTTTTCTGGTATTAGTTCCCGCAAAAATGCAAGACAGACGTTTATAAGTGAGTCCTTAAAAAACTGGCACTGCATCAGCCAAATTAAGTGCATAAGAAAATGTGAAGTCCATAAATGACCTTTAAATGATGTCTCATAGTGAGAAACTGAACTATCGTCCTTGATAAATCCAAGTTTTGGTCATTCATTGTTTCAGAAATAATAAATGGAGTAAAAATGAGAGAGAATGAAAGGTTTAACAACATTTCTCCTGACAATTGAAACAAAACCTCACAGAACCTGGAGAAATAACATGCCTAGCCCTGAAAAGGGAAATAGGAAACTATCCAAATGCAGACATTTTTCAATAAACTATGGCATTACTATTTGTCATCTGAAAGGAATAATCCAGTACTTGCTCTTTTGGCGTGTACTTTTCTTGGTATGCTGTGTATATCGGTATCAGGAGTTTTCATAGAGGTATGTATGCACAAAACCTGCACTGTAGGATGTTGTTCCTTCTGGAGAAGACCATTAGTATCCTTAATGTAGGTGAATGAACTGATTATCGAGGAAGTTCTAACACAGTCAGCAGAACTTCTCGTTGATGAAGATGCTGTTCCTTTATAAGTATGGGTGCTGTAGTCAACTCTTTAAAAAGGGGCATAAAAAAACTTGATTTTATTTAACTTACTTGCAGCTGAAAGACAACTAATATTCTTTTTTTTTTAAATCCCTCTGATGCTTTTTTCACTGCAGTAGCTGAACATGGTAGAAATAATAATCAATTAATCTTCATAAAAATTCTGTGAAGTGGGCAATCTGAATGCTTAGCTTTGAGCAAGAGAGAAAAATCATTGAAAATTTAAGTGTTATGCTCAAGATCACAAACACTGTGGCAAAATCTGAAATCGAGACCTAGTCTGGGCTAATTGACTGCACCAAGACCCTACAACCCTTTCTTAGAGAGGAGACATAGAAAAGGTTTTGTGAACTTGCTAGATATTCAAAATAAGTTGTGACCTCAAGTTGCCAAGTTCACATCCCATGTCCAGGTTTGAGTCTTCTGCCTTTGCAATGTGAAGAAAGAATGAACTGGGATCCGTGTGAATAGAAATGATTTCAGTGTAGGTGTATCTGTTGCTCTGCTGGACTATAAATGGCAATTACTTTTCTGTGATCAGTGTTTCAGTGCCCTGCTGACAAGTAAAAGCATACACAAGTAGTGAAGATTCTTGCAAGTACAAATGAGCAACTGCAGAGAGATTATTCATTACAGCCTGCCACAGCTCAATCACAGAATTAATTTGTTTCAGATGCTGAACAAAGGTTTTGAATTTTGTTCCAAAGAATCATGCTAGTGACTACTGACATGGGGAATAACTGCTGCCTCTGCGGGAGTGAACACTGCTTGAACAAAAAGATAAATTCAGACTGATGTTTTTGTGCCATTTTTGATCCAGTTCATTAGCAAGGTAGCTAGGCGAGGGAATCCCATATGCCTGGGGCTGTGTCACAGTCACTTTGCTTGTATCCTCTAGCTATCAAAACTTGAAAGAGAAAGAGACAATGGCTTTTGTGCAGTATTATGTGCAGTGCTCTTAATCCTAGGGAGTTTCTCTGGTATTGATATTCTGGATTAAGATCTTCATCAAGACATATGGTAAGTTATTACCATAATGTCCATGGGCTTTGAAATACTCAAAGGCTTTGCATGGAAATATATTGATATCACAGAGTCTTACAAGTGTAGTTTCCACAAGAAACAGGTATAGCTGGCTGTATGATATAAACCCAACATATTATATTATAAAATATTATATTGTTGCCAAAAGTAGCAAACTTTTACAGATTTATGGAATCGCATAATTTCCTTACACACACACATGATCAAATTAGCCTGTGAAATTAATTTTAAAATACCACAATGATAATTCCTAGTGGACAAAGATCATATCAGAGTGAGAGAAATGGACACTGGGAAAATAACTGGGGAGGAATCAGACTAGAAAACTTTTGCAGCATCTTCTGTGGGTATCCAGTGAAATCCTCTGGCTGGCATGGAGCCATTACTTACAAATTCACTTTCTTGGACTTCTTAAATCTAGCTGAGGACAAACTTCAACAAGTTTCCTGGGAAAAGAACTCAAAGGTGGAGAGAAAACCTCATTATATTTGTAGATGGTTGGAAAGAGCTGTCTCTTGGCAATCTTCTGTATGAGTGGATTTTACAGATCACCTTGTTTCTGCCATTGGGAGCTTTGGATTAGTTGTCAGGATGCTGTGCAGGGTGCATACAGACGAAGTCACCTTGGAAGGAGCTTTGGATGCAGATTCTCTTTTTTGCTCCAATAAGGAAAAATGTCCCACACTTAAAGCACAAAGGTTGGCTTAGTGTGTGCAGGAAGAGATTGCATTTTGTGGCCTCAAACAACAAGGAGTTCATTGTGCCCTGAAATGACATTTGAAAATGTGATGTTTTGGAGAATGGACGAGTTCTTTCTATAGTATTTGAGGTAGAGCTGTGGCGAGAGGAGATAAAAATGGAGAAACTGTAGCTTTGTGACAAACATTCTCCTGACAGAGCCAGGATTTCACCTGGCACGCTCAAACCTGTTTCATCCAACAGGGCCATGGAAAGCGTCTCTCATGCTGACAAAAGGAATTGCCTTCTATAGTATGTCTCCCTTTTGTGTAGTAGCCTATGAGATATCCTGTACCTCAGACTGCATCACATGCAGGACTGCAGTTTACAAAGCCTCTACTGGATTAGTGTAAACATATGCAACGTGCAAACCGGGAAAGGGATGTAATGGCAGAAACAAAATAGTTACAACATGTAAGGACTATGAACACTGAAAGCAGTTACTTGAAAACTGACAGGAGCTAATACAGTCGTGAAAAAAAGAAAGAACAAGTGAATCAAATGGAAACATCAGGGCATAAAAGGAAAATATTTCAGAAGAAACCTACAGGAATAGATAAATATATCAGAAGGACACACCATTTTTTGTTAGAAATAAATATGTTCTGGAGTAAAATGACGTTACCTATGGGAAGCAGCACTCTTTTTTTTTTTTCATATTTCCTAGAGATTAGACAGAAGAGACACAGTGATCTCTTGTGGAGGTGCTACCTGATGCTTATCCTGACTAGATTCAAAACAAGCCATCCAAGCTTAAAGGAAAAGACTGCTCGTCACTGGAAATTTTAAGTGGCCACATGTGTACCCATCTGATGGGAGGAGATAAGTGTGCCCTGTGCTTCTGTATGATGCATGGTCAAGAGCGATCTTTAGCGTCCTAGCAAGCAAACTTTTCTACTATGACTGTTATGGTGATGCAGCATTTTAATAGCAATTCAAGGAGTAACCAGCTGAAGACCCATGCCTGGGAATACAAATAGGCAAGTACCCATCATAATAGCTCGGGTTTTTTTCTCCATTTTATCAACCTCTGGAGATTAAAGTCTTGAAAGTGCCGTTGGTCAAACTGGCAGACAAGGGGGCTAATGGCTTTCAGCCATGGTAGCTAGTGGGATCCATATGAGCAGATGATGATGGTATGGTGATGGTTTCCAGCTCAGTGAAGGAAAACTCCTACTGATTTAGAAGTTCTCCTTGATGAACACCACATGTCTATACTGAACTTTCTCTTCTATTTATCTTAAATTTCCTATGAAAGTCATTTCTATGTGAAGGGATAAAGAAGCTACGTGCTTGAAAAGAAAATCAAACTGCATGCTTAGAAGTATGTTTATTCAACTGTGAAGTCCACTGTTGAAATAGGGATTGACAGACGTTAGCTATATTTTATCACTACTCTCATGAATGCCAGGACTGGAAATGCTTAGAAGCGGCTGATGCCAACAGTAATCTGAGCCATCAGACCTCAGTTGAACATGTCCTGAGAAGATTTATTCTTGCTTTTTTTTTTTCATTATGCTTATTCCAGCCTTCCCACAGCATATCTTAATGAAAAATATTCCAAATTTCAGTGACAATTCCATATAATGAACTGAGATGGAACAAAATGCACCAAGAACTCAATTCAAGGAAAAGCGGACCCAAAATAAGACTTGGGAGAGATTTAGGTGCTTACCTCTGACACTGCAATCTCAAGACTTTCTCTCAGCTGCAGCCTAATGCTGGATGGGCTTAAAATGTGTTGGCACCCTTGTGTTTTACTTTCTGAGCAGCCAAAGTTTGGCTTCTGCTCTGTCCAGAACAACCTTCTTTGTGTTAATGGTAATCATGTAGCAACCATTCCACGCCTAAAACCTAAGAGGATGCCAGACATGAGCAGCCTTCCTCTGTCTGCCTTGCTTGAAGGTGTTAATGCGGTAAGTGATGGGAAAATAGCACATCTGATCCAGGATGGTCTCATGCACAACATGCAGCAACAATGGCCTTTTTTCTCTTGGTGGCACCGTACCCCTTTAATGCAGCAGTCCAGTGAGTGCATTGCTCAGTCTGCTTGTGGGATATTTTGTCTGATGAGTGTGAGAACTGCAAAGCAAACCTATTTCAGGACAGGAGCAAGCTTACGCTCTCTCACTGAGAGTATGTCACTTTGCCTGTGTCATTTTAGCAGACAGCCTGTAAAATGCTCTTTCATTTCACCAGGTGAAGATGATCTGAACAGCCTACTAGCTCACATGTGCCACATGGCTTGTACAGTGCAGCTCGTGGTAAGGAAAATATCCAGGAGTGGTTCTTGAAAGTCAGAAGTGATTTTTCAGTTTTATGTCTCTTACTGACCAATCTCTGGCATCTTAACATGAACACACACACACAGTCTTTTGATTAACAATCTTGAAAAATCTTGAGAAAAGAAGAAAGGCTTAAAGATTTACCACAGGTCAATGCTATGTTCAGCTGAACAGTCTGTTTATATTCTCATCACAGTGTTCTGTCTCTGAAAAGGAAACAGGCACAAAATCATCTGATTGATTAATGGGATGCAGTTACACACAGTGTCGTTGTAAATATGTACAGTGAACTATTTACAAACAGCATAATATCCAAGCATTTTTTGTTAAAGGAATTTCCAAATAACTTCTGCTAAAACTGTTTATTTCATGACTTCTCTGTGAAAGATTTGCAGACAGCAAGTGCAGGTAGAATTCACTGAAATTGTGATTTATTGCAATTACTTAACTTGCTTTCAAATATATTTGTGTGTATATGCGTGGAGAACATATAGGATTTTATTAAGGAGGGAGAAATAATTCAATGATTTATTTGTTCCTGTACAAACAAAATCCCTGTGCAAGTTTTGCAGGTAGGGAAAAAAAGAGCAGAGCTTTTTATGTTCTCCAGAAGCATCTTGAGATATCAGTTCTGATATACTGCACCTCATAAGCACTTACAGGAGAGGTTAGAGATATTTTTTCCCACTGGGGAAAGCTGAATGGGATTGTTGTGGAGTACTCTTCAGCAATATGCAAGAGAGTGATGTACACTACAGGTGGGTTAGAGGTGCTCCTTCTGCCTGAAAAGTAAGTCTAGACGTTTCTCCACCACTTTGGGCATCCTTCTGCCCTGGAGCACAAGCTTTGATCCAGAAATTATGAAAATCTGTTTCATAGCAGGGCAGAGAATGAGTTGCAGAGGCATTTATAACAGCCAAAATAATTCAGTTGTGACCTCTTCATGTTCCCATAAAACTGTTTTTCCCTCGGCATCAGGAGATGAGTCAGCAGTAGTGATAACAAGAGTTAGAGAAAGACTGGAAAAAGCGAGTGTCCCAAGTACTTTGGCAGTGAAAAATTAAGCTTCAAAGTGATTTCTTCATGGAACATTTTTTCTCTCTCCAGGACACCAAATCGACTGACTATTAAAGAAATAAGAAAAAAAGTAAGAGAGAGAGAGAAAAGGACTTGGATGATATTTCTCAGTGTCTGCCAATATCTAACATGCTTTTGGAAAAGTTGCGTAACACAACCTGCCAAGAGAGCCCTGTTTGAACAGAGGTTAGTAATCCTTTCTATTTGGTGGTATGTTTGTGGTTTTGCAGAACTGACCCACAGGGCCTCATTTTCAACAATTTCAATACAGACTGTATTGTTTGTTAAACCTATAAGGATCAGGAAATTGTCCTTTGAATGCAGCTTAACAGACCACATGCCTGTCCATAAATTACCATCAGGTTACCATCAGGTCTATCATTCTTCCTGTAGGACGCCATGGGTGATGGGAAACCTTGAACGTCCTCTTCCTTGAAGGGCAATCTTTCCCTCCAGTCATCAAGCATGCAGGTAGGAAGGTAAAGAGCTTGTAATATGAGGTGTTAAGTTTGAAATAATTTGAACAAGGACTGTTGCAAAGATTTTTTTCTGGTTTGTGATGTTTTCAATGTGATTTCTTCCGATTTTTAAATCTGCTCTGCATGATAAATTAAAAACGGTGTTGCAAAATGTTTTTCCATACAGATAAAACTTAATAATTCAAATTTTCTAATGAGGGAAAATAACTTTTAATATTTAGCTACTTCTGTTTTCATGGCCTTTGGATAATGCTTATGAAGGAAAAGACAAGGAAATAAAGGCAAGGAAAAGGAAAAGAAATAAACCAACTCATTTCCTTTTCATGAAATGTGTTGTAAAATAATTTCTCTGGCCCCTTGTTCATGACAATGAGAGACACAACTGAAGGGGCACGTTCCTATGTGTGAGGCATTTTATGTCCAGGGAGCATGCGTCTCCTAAAAGGACCTCTCCAAGCATCCAAGGCTGACACCAACACTGAAAACTGCTGCCTAAGCCTGGAGCAGGCAACCTACCTTCTGAATAGCAGTTTGGCAGCTTGGCAGTGGGATGGGACATCATCTCCTTCCTGAGGTTTGGGCCCTACCTGTCATCCAAAGCTACTGCATTGACAGCTGCATTGATATAATGGACCCACCAGAGCCCCCTTGCACAGCCATATGTTGTGCATGGTTGTACCACACCTCTGAGAAAAATATCCTCTTGTCATCTCGGGGCTTTTGTTGGCTGGGCTATGCGTGTTTGATGCTGGAGGACAATGCATTTATACTCCCAGATCCCTCTGGTGCAGAACTTTCCTACAGTGGTGCTCTGTGTAGCTGGGACAAAAGAGGCTCTGTGGCACCTAGCTGCAGAAATGTAGCTGCCCAGGGGACTTTTTTGGGATAAACAGAGGAAAGAAGGGGCTTTGGGCATGCTTGAAGGTAGGTAGCAGCTGAACAGTGGTGCTGAGACTCTTAGGTGTCTAAATCTCTGTGTGATTTTAAGCAGGACACGCCAGAAATATCATTGCCTGTGTCCCTCACAGCTGGCTGCTCAATAGCTTGTGTGCTTGGGGTACTAGATAAGTGTAATGATGCACTGGTGAGGCGAGCTGTGTACTGCTGTCTTTCCATACTATGCCAGAATACACACCCAGAGGCAAGCAGCATCTACCTGGGGATGTCATCCTTGTTTTGGAATTGACTGTCTCCGAGGGTGAAAAATTGCCTATTTGAAACAGTCTGAAGAAATGTTTGTTGCTGTGACTCTAAAATGATGTTTATTCTAGTAATGAGTCTAAAAGAAGAAATCTGTTTCATAAGGCGTTTCCCAGGAACTTTGCCCTCAATATTTGCTCCTTGAAACTAGTAAGTGAAAAAAAACCCCATTGCCACCTTGTTTTATTGTTCTGTCTAGCACTGTCCTGTGCACACTGTTTGAGAATCTGACTCTGCACACCAGCAAAATCTTTGCCGTGATCCACTTCTCCTCGTAGTCATGAAGACGCCTATCAAATTAGCTGGGATTTGGATGAAACCCGCTAAGAGGACTATAACATTCCAGCTTTCTTCAACCTAGAGCTGTGAGAAACATTGACCGCAAAACCTAAAACTTTTCAAGTGAGCTTAGGCTGAATATCAGATGCAAGGAGGGATTTATTGTTGGGTGGAAATAATGTAAAACTCTACTTTTGACATACTTTTGACCTGAAACCTGACAATACTCAGAAGTTACTTTGAGGCTACAAAGCCAAAAGTTAAAGAAAACCTCAGAAACTGCAAAGATGACATGAAGAACTCAAACTTAACACAAACCTGCTTCAGCTTTCATGCTGGATTGAGCTAGGTGCTGCCTCACCTCTCTGTTTCCAAGAAAATAACAGGCATATTATTAAAGCATTGCAATCTATTGCAAGCATGAACACAGACTAGCATACTGTCAAGCCTGAAAATAATCAAGTCAGTTTTGTATTCTCAAAAAAAAAGTCCCCATAGGGACAGGAGTGTTACTGGTGATTTGCCAAAAGACTTGCTCAAAGGCGCTGTTTAGAATCCCAGCTGAGATAGAGCTTTCCTAGATATCTAACCCGAGTTGTTCCTTGCTTGGTGTTGCCTTATCACTGTCAGGCCATTTCAAACTTTGATGATGAACAGCAACTTGGAAATAATCTTGTGTGGTGTATTTGTGTTGTTCCCTATTTTAAAAATAAATTATTTTTTCTCGTCTTATATTGCATTAGGAATGACTACAAGAGATCAATGCTCAGCAGCAAGTAGAAATAACAGCTTGCTTAGTTATTTAGCCCAGACTACCGAATTTAGTGGAAAACCACCATCAGATAGAGAAGAGGCTGTGATACATTTGCAGATGAGAATATTCTTGGGAGAAAAGAGCTTTTCTCTGTAAAAGTGTTACTGCAGAGGATCAGACAAACATTTCTAGCTCTCTGAATAGTTCAAGTTCTGAGAGTTGTGGTTCCAACAGCCTCCAGGAAAGGAGTCAGTTGTGCACATGTATGTGAATTCTCTCACATGTATAAAAGCGCAGTAAAAGCAAAGAAACTTTTTGAGTTGCTGAATCCTAACTTTTTTTTGTCAGCATGGAATTTTCTGTCTGGAGAGAAAAAACATCGTATTTTCTCCCCCGCTGCTTCTTGCTGCTTATATTGCCTCCCTAATTGGAAGCTGCAGTATAGATGTGCAAAAAAGGATATTCTTTGAGCATACCTCAAGGGTGAGCTGTCTAACCAAGGAAACAATTTCATCCTGTCTGTTGTGAGAGGAGCCTGGCTCAACAGAACGCCTGTTTCATTGCTGAGCAGAGCAAAAGACAGCAGGGAGAAAAGACTCGGGCAACTGAAACTGCAATATATTAATATTTGTAGTCTGCTATAGAATTATTTACCTTTAATTTGGATAGCTGAAGTGCCAGCATTCTGTTTTTATCACCGCTTCAGATTAAACCATACTTGAATCACTGAAGAAAGAAGCCATAAAATTCCAGACTAGATCTGTTGCTTGCTGCAGAGTGGGCTATGCTTTCAAACGGTTTCCATCACACACCTTGCATTTTGCACTCACAGGTGCACAAATGGCATTAGCAGTTTTCAACGGCAAGTCTGACAGCTTAGCAGTGCTCTCTGCAGGGGCACCGTGAAGTGTGGCCTGTCTGAAGACCTACCCACCTGGATGTAGGTGGCACCTGCAACATAAGTGGTTGTGTTAAATCATGAATGTTATGGTGCTTCCAGAAGAGTATGTCTAAACTAAGAAATTAAGTCTGTTTCACTGCCAGGAATGCCACAGCTGTACCAATGTCAAATAACTATTGCAAACAGGACACAGCTTTAATAAGTATGATGGTCTTAACCCAGCAAATTTTAATGTTAGCAATATCCCAGCTAAAGCCAGTGGAGTTTTTCAGGTGTTTAAAATTAAGCATATCCATATTTTCTACGTAGTGTTTTGGAAGGCTGTAAGTATAACTGAACCAAGCTCCATATGCCCTGTTTTCACTGCTGTCATTGTTTGGAAGTTGAGAGTAATATTCGTCATCAAAGACAAACAAATGGAGGATGACTCAGTCTCATCCTCACTGAGAGGGGAAGAATCCAAAGGGAATTGGATTTCCCTGTTTAGAGAAATCCACGCAAAGGGAAAGGAATTCACATTTGTCTGAAACAGTGAATTGCAATCCTGTTAAAAACTGTTTTTCTGTCATTATTCAAAATTAGGTCTGAGGTTTTTAGGTCAAACACAGTTGATTTCTCTCTCAGAGAAAAGCTGAAGGAAAGGCTTGATATTATGGTGAACTTCTGCTTCTTGAAGAAACACACAATGATTCCGGTTTCACATGTGTTCCTTCTCAAATCAATGAAAAGTACTTTTCAGATACCAGCAGCACATCAACCACAACTTTCTGCTATTTAAGCCAAGAGCAAAAGATAGGTCCCTCAAGTACTGAGTTCATCAGAGTGTCTCAGAAATATCCTTCATTATTTTTTATTAAATAAATATCTCACCTTCCCTGCTTAAAGCCCTGTTCATAGAATCACAGAATGGTTAGAGTTGGAAGGGACCTTAAAGATCATGTAGTTCCAATCCCCCCTGCCCTGGGCAGGGACACCTTCCACTAGACCAGGTTGCTCAAAGCCCCATCCAAGCTGGCCTTGTTCATTTTGTTGAGTAAATGCATGAACAAAGCTTGATGGATGGTGACAAATTAGCCATAAAGAACCTCACAAATAGCAAAGGGCCATTAATCTGGCACAGTTTGAGCTTCATTTTCAGCACAGTGAGTAGGAGAAGTTAACTGTCGTTAATATCAAAGATCTTCTCATCATTGTCAAATAGCTATTGGAAGGTGCATAGCTCTGAACTGTTTTCATGATACTGAACCACCATCTTTTCTAAGATGTGCCAGCAGTAAATTTTTGTAGTTGTGTGATGGGATGTACTGAGCCTCTCCTCTGTTGCTCAGTGAGTTTCCCTGAACAGAGAAAGTAGCACCGCTGTTAGTTCTCAGCAGAAGAACCACCATGAGGTTTCACCGGGAGGGAAACATAGTGGGGCTCAGCTGGATTGAGGGATGGAATACCAAAGGGATTAAGAGAAGTGTGGGGATGATCCCCATGAACTTCTGGCCAGCAAGGGAGAGGGGAGGAGGGTAATGCTCTGAAAGAAAATTTTTGAGTCACATTTTCTGAACCGCACAGCTGCCTGTAGTTTGTGGAAGGATACAATTTTACTGCAGAAAAATTTACTTGTGAAACAAGTCTGGACCAGGGAGCTGGTGAGTTGAGCACAGCCCCCACTTTAGTCATGTAAACCCTCATTGCAGGCTCCTATGTTCAGTACAAAAGTTGAATCAGAGACATGCTTCATAAACAGCACATAAAGATGGGGTATTCAAAGAAAAGTTAAGCAATGCAATATTTGAATAAAATCTAAGCAAAACATGCTTCAGTTATGTAACGTATTTGAAATATATTGGACTCTTATTTGTGATTTTCCTCGGGGCAGTATTAGTGCAATAACAAAACAGACAAAGCTGAGTGCAAGGCCTGATTTACTGTCCAGTGAGGCTCTGCAGGCTGGTCTTCCCAGGCGCAGCAGTTCCCTGGTTTGGAACGCCGAGGCAAGAGCCTTGGAGCGCAAAGCAGTCCAACTGCGGCTGAACATAAGGTCACAACCAGGAACATATGAGATGAATAAATCTTTATTGGGCAGGGCTGCAAAACATTAGGTAATGGGGCCAGTGACAAAAAAGAACGTTTTCTGAATCATACTCCAGAATGCTCACCAGAATAGGAGTTCAGGCCTCTAGCAAGGGGCAAAACTCACATTTCTGATGCTGATAGGAAAAAAGGAAAGAATAGTCAAACAAGAGGGTTTTTTTCTGCTTGTGTAAGTGCATGCATTGTACACATCTACAGTGTTTCAATCTATAAGATCTTATGGCAGTTTCCATAGCTCAGACTGGATGCTAACACAACCCTTTGCAGTTCTTTTCCAGCTTCCATCGCCATATCTGTCTTCTGCATTTCTCTTACCTTCTTTCTCACCTACAAATGGAGAAATCAAGCTGAGAAGAAACAAGAAAAAAAACAAAATCCCCAAACCTTCCATTTCTGGGGAAATGTTTCAGTACTTGTTCCCACCCTGAACTTGGGTGGAAAGTTGAAATATCTCTTCTCCCTCTTCCCATGGGTAAAAAAATTGTGAAAACTCTTTGCTCGGAATGAGTGAAATGCTTTGTTATGAATCATTGTGGAAGTAATTTTTCTGTTGAATTGGATTGTGCCCAGGGGATTTGGTCACACAGTTGGGGGGCTTGCTGAGTGACACCTGAGCTGTCCATCTATTCAGGTCAGATATCCAAGAGTCTATGGGCTAGAAGTTTGGGATCCTTCTTCAATTCATTTATTGAGACATACACCATGAGCTATTTCTTCCCACGTGGGCAAGGACTGACCTCCTGTAAAGAAGGAGAGCTGCTAAGAGGTGGTGAGACCTTGAAGAAAAGGCAAGGAGGTCAGAGTGAATCAATCCTGCAAACTGGATCCAGACCTTAGATTCCCAGTTGATCCATTTTAATGATCTGTATTGTGACTACTGCTCTGTTCAGGGTGGAGACTCATCCAGAAAGACTCTAGCTGCTCTGCTGAGAGGCCTGTGGCCACCTGTGGGATGCTTTGGCCCCTGCTTGGTCCTGCTTATGTCTGTTCCTGGGCTACCTTGTTCAAGAGACCTGCCCTGTATCTGAGCAAACCTGTTCTGCCTCCCTCCCTACGCCAAGTGTGGCCTCTTCTGCTCTGGGCATGCAGCACTTCTCATCCCAGAAATGCTCTGAATTAGATCATAAACTTTTCAGGTCAGGACTGACGTGGCTCTTTGTTCCTCTCTTTTCCAAACACTGCCATGAAGGAAATGCAACACAATACAGACAAGCGAAAAACCAAGAGACAATGGACCTGTACAGGGTGTGCAAAACTCATGAATAAACTGTTACTGAGAAAAACACATTTCAAAGAGGAATCTGAGGGAGAAGAAAGCAGGTATTCAGTCAACCACAGCTAAGGCATTCTTCCAGTTTAGTGGGCTGTCTAATGGTCTGTTGTCAGAGAGACAGGGACATGAAACAGGTATGAACACATTTTTCTGCACTTGCTGCTGCAAGGAGAATAAGTTGTGCACTAAAATGAGATTCTTCTAAGAAAACTGAATGTTGCTGAAATTGAGATGGTGTAGTTTGCATTGAGTGGAATTGCACTTCAGAGATGAAGTTCTGCTCTTCTTTTTTCTATTTCAATGGCTGTGCCTATAAGATGTCATCTGGTGGATTCAGGCGAGTCTGTAATGCTTTCAAAAGGCTTTAAAAACTGGTATTGTGAAAAAGGACTGTAAAGCACAGAATAATGTGTAAAGAGACATGTAATGATCTCTGAATTTATATCAGACACAGAAGCAAAAGAGCATGAACTTAAAAAGAAGGTAGCAAAACCAAAGGAAATCTCTTTCTGATAAAGCACAGAAATTAGTTATGGAAAGATCTCTTATGTTTGCTCCCCACTGTTAGGGCTGTGCTGCCTTTGACAGCAAATGGTGTCCACTCTTGTCTTAATTGCTTTGGGCAGTGGTGCTACCATTTTTCTCTCTAGGAAATTGTCCTAGCTTTAAGAAGCCTAAAGAAATGACCATTACAAAATGAGCTGAAATGTTTGAAATGCTTTGCAGCTAGACATAAGCAATTCACGGTATTTTAAATCGTCATTAGCATTATCGGTTAATTTTGCATAGTTCAAGTGACCACACGGACTAAGTTTTGCTTAGCAGTTCACATTTTGTTTTTGAGCACCATCCCACCATGCACTGATCTCTTCTCAGTAGCTTTTCTCGTCTGCTTTTTGCACTTCAGATGCAGGGAGAGGGTGTGCCTGGAATCGACTCACCTGTACAAATAATGATACCGCTTTCCTTTGATCTGAGTTTTCCTGAGGTAATTAGTGGGTGCTAGACCAAAGCACTCCACAAAAATCTTTCTTCTCTCTCATTCTGTCCCATCATCCATGGAATTGATTTTCTGACTCAAAGTCAGCATCCTCATCTTGTATATTGCCCCCCTGAAGACTCACCATTTATATCACGTGTGAGAAAAACTAGCTGTCATGTTATTTAGTGAGTAATATAGTTGTATAGTACTTGCTTGTGTGGAGAGAGTGGAGTCAATCCCAGAAGACTAGTGTGGAAGAAATACAGGGAAGACAGACTGCAGGCAAATAACCCTGTGTTCACCGAATACCTTCCTGTGCTGAGATGCCACTGTGCTGAAATAGATAACAACTTAGGTTAATATTAAAAGCTGAAAGGTCTTATTTCCTTTGACAAAGTCAGGTTGGTTGGAGATAAACTGCATTTCAATGCATGGTTTGAATTACTGAATGCATCCAGAACAATACAGTTTGACTACTCTACCTTCCCTGGCAGTGTTTCTTATCCTGGTTGGCTCCACCTGAAATTTCATGCACATACCCAGAAAAGTGATTGGTACCTCTCCAGTCTTCACAGGCAGCTGCCCAAGAGCTGCCCCCATGCTAGACCAGGCTGTAAGCTGACATGATTTCATAGTGTGCACACAGCTACTTGGGCAACTGGTAAAAGATTTGTTGGGCCAGAAATGAGAGTCCTTCCTCACTGGCTGTAATCACTCATGACCAAAGATATTATTTCTTATGTAAGAAAGTAAACTACTGAAGTTCATACCCTTTCTTCATGTTTATACCCTTCAAATATTTACAGGGAAGATGATGATCATGCCTTTTTCATAATTTAATCCGCGCTTAGTCAGACAAGTGTGTTGTATTAATCTTACAAAACCTCTCTTTGTACAGTAAGTCAGTCTCTCTAGCCCCTTAATCATGTGCATTGCTCTAATTTGAAATTCACTCTTATTTGTCTGTGTGATGGGTCTCTGCTTTATGTACGAGGTTCCCCAGGAGATGAGTAGGAAGGACTAGCATTCTACGTGAAAGGGAAAAGGAGAAGGGAAGGCCTTTGTGGGGCGAAAAAGCTGAGTGAAAGCAGCGAGCGCCCATTAGGTGAAATTCACTTCTGTTCATAGACTGACCCTTTTAGTGACCACTGAAATTATCAATCTTTTCATTTGAGGGCTGAAGTGTGGGATTTATTTTAGGTTAAGGATGGTTAGGATGCTATTTTGTGCTGTATGTGGGCCCATTAGTAGGCTGCCTTTAAATCCCTGTTGCAGATAGGGAAAAAGGGAAAAGGCTTCTGAAAACAGGCTAAGAGTGATAGCTGCTGGCTACTTCTAAGGAATTTCCAGGATGTACTTAACAAAAGTACAAGTTCAAATTTACTATACAGGAATCTGTAGCTCTGTGGGATAGCTTTGAACAGATCTGAACATTGAAATAGGTTGACCAAACACTCCTGTAGAGAATAAGAACAATAAGAAAAAAAAAAAAGCTAGAGTCATAGAACTGTTAAGGTTGGAAGGGACCTTTAAGATCATCAAGTGCAACCATTAACCTAACCTGACAAAACCACTTCTAAACCATATCCCCAAGTACCATGTCTACCCTTTTTTTAAACACCTCCAGGGATGGCGAATCCATGACCTCCCTGGGCAGCCTATTCCAATGTTGGATAACCCTTTCAGTGAAAAAATTTTTCCTAATGTCCAACCTAAACCTCGCCTGGCTTAACTTGAACCCATTTGAACTATTGAACAGGTTTCACATGTTACTAATCTAGCAAATTAATTTAGTGCCCAAAACATTTATGGGATTCAAGACTGGTTGATGGGATGGATACCCCTGCACAGGGATTGCTGTCTTCCACTTAGTTGTCAAACATGTATGAAGCTTTACATGAAGACCTGTCACTGTCTGAAACATTTATGTGCCAAGAGGTAAAATTAATACTGTTGGACCTCTATCTAGCAGCAATTCAGGACATCTGAATGACATTAATGGTTGGAAATTCAGCTCTTGAGGTAAGGATTGTGAACTGCAATTATGTTAAACCTAGACAATAAGATATGAGTTATGAACTCATGTACGTAACTTGAAAACTGGTTCACTTGTAATCTGTCCTACCTATTTTGCTATGCATTACTGCCATGTAACTACTGTGTTTAGATCAACCTGAACAGAAGCTCTCATTCAGTTTAACGTGGATTGTAAACTTCTATTCATGCAGCTTCACTTTTATTTTTCTGTAACCAATTATAGCAATATGACAGACAAGAATATCAACATACACATCTGAACTTAATTTAGATTTAACCTTAAAGTAAGGCAAAGACCATCTAGATGAGCTGGGGAAGATCTTTCTGGGCAGAAAAAGGAGACCCATGTGCAGCAGCCTGATGCTATAAATGCCTGTTTTTGAAATAACAGAGAATGATGAAATGCATGACTCTAACTGGATGCCTAAGCTGTTCTCCACCACTAACATTTTGTCCACCATTGCTGGCACTGTTGATTAATCACTTGGACAGCTTCTGTAGCTCTCCTGTGCAGTAAGTTTAGTCTCTGAAATATTTTGTTTTAGTTTGGCCAATATTAAATTAGCTTTCTGTAAGGTTAGCTGTAGTTCAAGGAGCAATCATGCATGCCAGTGTGATATGTCTTTTTTCTGTGCAAGATGACCTTGAATACCTTCACTGGAAATATTCTTATACTGGCAAGCAGCAGCAAGTTCATGTCAAGTAGCAGCGTATCAGTTAGTGGATTCACCCTGCTTTCTGTGCACATTGGCTAGGTGTGTAATGTTCTCCTCTGACAGGCAATTTATGCATTAAAATCTCTTGGGATTAAGATAGCGAACTCGTTCTCAGGAGGAGGGAACATGCAAAAGAGATGCTGAATTTCAAAACCTGGCCAATGCATTACTACTGCTGGAATCTGGGAGGCTAACCCTTTATTCCCAGGCATGAGAGATGAGTTTGTAAAAGGCACCGAAGGCTCTCAGGGCAGGCGAGTCATGCAGGCAGGAGGAATGAGTGAGACAGCCAGCCTCCTCCCAGCATTCTGCAATGCATGTGGATAAGAGCAGGGCAGAAAAACTCTTAGGACAAAGAGCCAGCTTTCCTTCCGAATGCTCCCACTGAGGTTCTGCTCTGTGGATCAGTACAGACACATGAAATACTGGGTGTTTCTCAGTCACAGCCCTGATTAACTCACTAGAGGAAAAACACTCCTATTTTAACTACTCAGGAGCCTTTAAGCAGGTTGGTCCTGCACCCTTTGCGTGAAATAACTATATTTGAAGATTGAAAGGCACATCTATCATCAACTGATTTTTTAACCCACCATCCCTCCACTTTGGATAGCTAACACCAAAACAGGCAGGACAGCACACCATCTGTTCAGGGACTGGGAGGCCAAGTAAAATTACCAGCAAAATCCTACAGGAGCTTGGTGACAACAAAGTCCTCAAAGGAAGAGCTATTAAAGTGGTAACAGAGAAATCAGATTAAAACTGAAATAGCACAATTTAAATACTCTTATTCATGTTTTACTTCAGTGTGTTGCATCAGTAAAATGTTAATGCAAGCTAGGAGTCTAGGAGTGTAGAGTTAGAGTTTTTTGACATGTAGGACATCTGGTTTGCAAAAACTTAAAAACACAACCCTGTTTTCTATTTAAATAAGCTTGCTTTATTTATCTAAAAATTTGTTTCCCCTGCAAAGAAAGCAAAGCACAGAATCGTTTATATGCACAAATCTGAACAAAAAGCAGCCGGTCTTACAATTTCCCTCCTTTTAGAGGAAAGCATAGCCTTACATTCCTATCTCAGGGCAGTGATGCATGAAGATACATGAATGATTTCTCCCTCCACCTTCCCCAAGGCCTGATGAGCCTTGTGAGATATTCTGACTCGTATTGATTACGAGAGAAAACTTAAAGATGGAAGATGATGTACCCAGGTAAAACTAGCGAATATTCTGCATTGTAAGGTAGATGAGAGGAAGAAGTAGCTAGCATGTGCCATGCTGTGCGTGCTCCTTGACACATCCTTGCTGATTTTCTAGGGACTAATAAAACTATTAATGTCCTCTTGGGCTCTGCTCTTTGAAGGTTATTCATATCCCTGAGCTTGCCCACTTCATTCTACTTGTCAGAAGTATCTGCTGTATGATTTTAGTTGTCAGGATAAAATCTCTAAAACAAATGGGTAGAAAACTAACTAGAATTTGCAGCCTTGCATTTTGCTGATGTAAAAAAGGCAAAATGCCCTTTTAGTTCTGTCACAGGATTATGTCAACTGTAAAAAGTTCAGATTGTTTCTGTGTCATGAGATAGTTCCTTTTTGAAATGACCTGATATGGCATAAAGCCTGTTTAAGAGGTGCTGCTCTTCCCAAAGCATTTGTTTGCCTCGGTTTTGCTGGTGCAGCTGTATTTAGGGTTGGGACAGCAATGGGGTTGGGGATGGAAGGAATGGCTAGTGAAATGGAAGGTGGATGAGGGTAGGAATGAGGGGTCAAAGGAGGTCTCTTGCAAGTGGAGCTACTAGCAAAAATGCATGTATGGCTACGCCTGTAGACACTGGCATTTGCTTTGTTGAGCATGGCACATATTAATTTGAAGTCTTGTTCCCAGATTAGGAAAACTGGGAGGTCTGTGGAAGAAGGATACTTAGCTCACATAAAGGAAACAGTTCTGGTGGTTTGGTCCTGCAACGGGCCTGTTACTTGACATTCAGCACATATGTGAATGGAGGGTTTTCAAAAAAGTGTACAACATCCCTGTGAGAAGGAAGTTAAATCATCTTCTGGTAGACACCAGCATTTGTGCTGGTATGTTGGCCTCTGTCAGCTGTTCATTGGTTTTGGTCCTGTTGCAAATACTACCTGTGGAAATGAAGTCTGTCTGAATGATGCAGTATAAAGTGATGCCTGAGAGTCTTAATCTGGATGGCCCTACACGTTTTCAGTCAGTCAGTTTACTAGACTGTCAGACAAGATTATCACATTTAACAACAATGCTCATTTGAACTGTAAAGCTCTATAATATTCTCATCTGCCAATGTTTTAATTACAGGATAGTGCTCGCTAAGGGAAACTAAAATTAGAAGTGGATGAATGGATTTTGATACGAAGGGGAAGATTTTCTTTCCTTTCCTTTTTTTTTTTCTTTTTCCTTTCCCCAAGGAAATTACATTCTTGGGAGAACTGCAAAACCAGAAAGACCGAAATGGCCTCTCCTGAACCATAGGGCGGAGAAGGGTTTGCAAACCAAAGGTCAGATACAAAAAGACATCTATTTATAAGTGAAAAAGCATAACAATAAAAAGGAGAAAAGGATGATGTGCAAGTGGGGAAGGGACTGAGGAGAGAGGGGCAAGGAAGCAAGGAAAATGTGATTTGTAGTTTTCTTAGTAATGGGTGAATGAACATTTGTGCAAAGTAGGTCAGAGCAGAAGAAAACTGTAGAAGTGGAAGGGTCCAGGGATGTAAAGCAGGGAAGGGCATCTCAGTCTGTAACTCAGTGCTTCTGTAGAGCTGGGTTTGGCAAGGACATCCTGGAATGCCGGAGTCTTCAACAGCTCCTTCTGAGAGCTGTTCCTAAATGAGCACCGAGTCTCACGTTAGCTTACAGGGTGACGGCTGTAGCTTCCAAACCACAGGCACATAAACTGCTGTCAGGACAGAGGGGCCTGAATAAATGCGAGTACTTCAAGATAGGGACTCAACACTGTTATGGAGTACACCTCCAAAACGGGAAGAAGAATCTCCCTTATGCACAGCTCATAAGTAATCTCTGGTTTCTGTCTATTCAGTTGATTAATCTTTATTTTCTCTTGCAGTAATGCTTAGTCCTTTTTTTTTGGATATGAATAGCTGATCTGGGAAAGGCAATTAGAAATAAAGTTAGTTTTACTAAAATAAATGAATGTTTATGATACTGGACATTAGTTTAATCACACAGGATGTCTTCACGGATTAATAATATGTATAACATGCTACTACAGATATTCCACTGTTCTGACATATTTTTATTTTCAAATTACTAGGAGATAATATGTTATCAGTAATGTGAAATGTTTCTGTGTGGTAAACTACTGAATGTTCACTAAAAGGAATTACTGTAAACATTCAGCAGAACCTATGGGATTCTGCTGATGACAAAATCAGATCCCAAGATAGTTTTCCAAGAGCAGTTTTTCTCTGTAGACTCTCATCAAGTTTATGCAGCAGCACCAGGAGCCAGTGGGAGTTTTGGGTGTGTGGGGAATGTGAGCTTGGACACCATGTCTCCTCAGCAATGAAGATGACAGAAGGTCAAAACATTGCTCATTTGGCATCTCCCAAGTAGCTTACGGTAACAACTTATGCCTACAATATGCCCTATTCCTCCAGACATTTGATTCCTCTCTGTCCTTAAATTAAAAAAGAGGTATGAATCCAGTCCATTCCCTGGACTGTGGGAAACATACCTTATGCAGAATATACAGCAGGAAAATCAAACTGGTACATGACTTTGGGGTTTGATGGGTTAATGGTATTGGCCCTTATACTTAGTATTTCAAAATTAGGCATGCCTAGCACTCTACAAAAACAAATACAGACAAATGTGAGAGAAGCAAATAGTTCATACCCTGAAGAGTTTACCGTTTAAATTTCACAAGACTATTGAATAAATTTATGCATAAATCTGAGCACTCACTGAAGAGGTAGGGGACAGAGAACCAAATGGAACTAACCATGAGCAGGAAAGCCTACAAAAAATGATAAAGATAGATAATGTAGTCACACTGGAAATCAATGCAAACACCTAGGTGTATTTGTAGCTTGGTGTTTATGTTTGTCTATTTTTATAAATAATATAACACTATGATTATTAAGAAGGGACATCAGAAGAATGGAAAGTGTGAGGACTGTGTCTGATGATAGTCTTGGAAAGTACATGCTGGCAGGAAGCTAAAAGGCACGCAGATGTATAGTAAGGAAAATTTAGGCAAAATCAGAAGAATCTGTGAATTGAGAGAAGAAATAATTTGCAGGTGGGAGAAGTAAGAAAGGGCCTATGTTTGATGGAAGTGGTGAAGACTGCTTATGACAAAAAGTCAATTTGGATACTAGGCAGTCGCAGCTTGTGATTTATGCAAAATTAGAAGGAATGCTGAAACTTAGCCCAAATACAGAAGTTGCCATAATAGATGCACAGCTCTGGAAAGACAGCAAAACATAAATAAAAAAGAACTGAAATGAGGTTAAGCGCTGGCATAATTGTAACAGTATTTCTGCCTGCGGTTTTACTAGAAAGCAGCACCCACAGTCAAAAGCTCAGATGACTGACCCGTGATACATCTCACGTGATACACATACACGTGATATGCAATGTAGTAGTAAGCATACACAGATCAAGGGCTACTTGGAAAATTCGTCAGCAAATCTCAGTGGACGCATGGCTGCTAGAGTTATGGTTAGAGTCTAACTTCCAGTCTAATTTTTTTTTTTTCGCTTGTAGCATTCACAAATAGATTGTTTTCAGCTGAAGCCTTCTCCATTGACTGTTCATTTTACCAGATCCCTTAAATTAAATCCATGAGTCTACTTAAGGAGTTTTCAATCATGGAAAAAAAATGCCTTTTTTTTTATGATCTGCTAAGACCACTTCAGCTTTAGCGGCAGAAAAACACATAACCATTGAGACTTGCCAGTGAATTGAATCTTAGAAAGTCAACTTAAACCTTATTAATTGAAAGCTCTTTATTCTATAAATTAACTTAGTGCAAAACTGAAGGCTAAAAAATTAATTTTTCAATGTTTTTCTTCACTATTGGACTAGCTTCTTTGTGGACTTTTTCATTATACATATTTTAATTAAAAAAACCCAAAAACAAAAACACCCCCTCCCCAAATAAACTTGAAAATAAGAAATAGTAAAACTTAAAGGATAAAGAACTTCTATGGTTTTCATTAACACTGTCTTTGTGAACTCATGAGATTGTATTTATATTAACCCTTGTTCTAATACCTGTATCTGTGAAAGGGAAAAGGGCAACTTCATGTCTGTTAGTCTGACTTGAGTGGTTTGCACAGTATTAGAATAAACAATGAAAGAAAACAAAAAATGCAACCTATCTACCAAATGAAGACTATGCCAAGTTAATCTGATATCTTGATGAGATAACTTTATGTCAAAAGTTATTTGCTAGTTATTGAAGATTTGCCATTAATAGTGCAAAGAGCTTTATCACTAAACACTGTCAACACATCATAAAGAGATTTGGTTTGTCCCAAGGCTGAGAGTGGGGTAGGCCTTGTCTCTCTAAATAGCAGAGTGGGAAGTGAAGAGATTTTAGCAATGACAATGATGGCATGAGGAACAATGCTGTGCACTTGCTGTGAATAACTTCAATCTGAAAATTAGAAAAAGGTTTCTGACTGTCAGAGAGCAAAAATTCAGGAACATCTCCGTCTTGGAGGTAAATAACCTGGTTATCAAGATGGAACTTGATAAACAGCTGGAGCTATATGGCATGGTCAGCTGCAGTTGCAGGCAGCTGAAGCCAGTGGTCCAGGAGATCCCTTCCACTATTGAGTTTCTGTACACTATTGCCATGTAAGACGCTGTTATCCTGTGGATGTGCACATGTGTATGCTGATAAGTGAAGCTATTAAAGCCAACTATGCTGCCAATTATTTTCCAAAATGCCTGTGGTTATTATAGAAGCAATATACCACGCAGTTTCCTAGC
>VYXH01009265.1:86120-101863 GCA_013397275.1 Burhinus bistriatus | reverse complement strand
AAAAAAAAAAAAAAAAAGAAAAAAAAGAGAGAATCTGAAGAAACAGGGTTTTGAAAGCATCTTGCATTGTGGTATCTCCATGGCTGCTGGAATCTGAAAAAAAATTTATGTTTATAGAAACCTTTTTTCCAGTTTCTTAGCATTTAAGCTAAGATAAATGGGAGAAGATTTTTTTTTTCTCTCCTTACTTTGTTTAAAATGGCCACAGAGTGCATAGACCTTTGAGGCCTCCCTGTTTATTTCATTTGTTGCTTCTTTTTTTTTTTTTTTCTGTAAGTAAGCAGTCACCTCACAAATCAAGAAAACCAAAGGAGCGAAAACCATGCTCACCACCATGGATATGATGCCCTGGCATCCTAAAAGCTGTTTGGCTTTAGATTACTCAGTTGAATGCTTTGTATGGCTCATCTACTGCAAGCCTGTTCCTCTGCACGCTCCTTGGTACCTGGGCTTGCAGGGACCCCTCTAGAGCTCTGCCCACTGCAAAGATCTCCATGTATTGAACACGCAGTGACAAATATTACATATGGATCTTTCCTTTATCAGCTCACTGGTATACTTTCAAGTGCTCAGTTTGCAGTGTTCCAGGGTACAGTAAATTGTGCGTATTTTGACTTCCAGAAGATTTTTGATCTCTGAGACACTATTGGCATGCAGTAGATGTGAAGTACTTTATGCCACTCTAAGAGAGAAGTATGCTTCATGAAAGAAACAGCTTTTTTTTTCACAGTTGCAGGCTCTGAAATTACACAGTGCCAGAAGACAAGCCTGGGCACTAACTTCATTGTCTACACTGCTAAATTGTCTGAGCGGTCCCTGGAATGGTTTTTGCCTGGGCAGTCAGCCCAGGCCTCTTCCAAACAATTCCTGGGCATGTTTTGAGAATTAGCACGGGCCAGGCACCATGCCCAACATGTAGTTTGGATGCGGGCACCCTTTTTTGGATGATAATAGACTTCACTAGTGCCAGATGGCCTCAGAGCCAGAGGGAATAAACATAGCCTGAGTGCCTATGCCATGAGCTAGTGCAGATCTCTTCTGCTGTAAAATGATATCTTGGCTTAAGTGTACGTGAGCGTCTTCACATTAGCGAGCTGCAACCTGAAGGACTAGACTTTACAGAGGGCAACCTCAGACTAGGACTTCGCGGCATCCAGGAAGACAGAGTGGACATTAGGCAATGCCTGTATTGCTGAAGAAATCACAGCCACTGATCAAATCCTTGGACCAAATGTCCAAGGCACTGGCTTAAATGGACCCTAAATGGAAATTGGCTTTAATCTCTCCTGGGCCCCTTTGGCCTGAAGACATGTTTCCATTTCTTTGCAGTTAAGAGTGCCTGAAATAATATAGGGGCTGTGTTACAACCCACCAGATGGGTGTTTTTAGCATACAAATTAAAAGGTATATGTTTTATGCTTTGGGATGTGGTGTGTGTTCAAACATGCAGCATCTACTGGGATGCTGTTACAAGGCTGCGTAAATGGGAAAGAGCCAAAACAAATGCACCCTTGTCCATTATGAATCGGGAGCAGCTCCTGTTATGATCAGGCACTGCCTCATAGAGTGCTTGTTGAAGTGGTCCAAATACAGGTGAGGAGTGACTTCACAAGGAGAATGATCAGGGGTCCAGTGTGTGGTTTCCACACTGGTCCTCTCTTACTGCGAAGTGCAGCCATACCTTGAGATACTGTGTCCATGGGCACAAGACTCTAATCCCTTGAAAAATCCTTGCATATTTTAGGTTATCAGTGAAATCTGTGAGCTAAACCACTTTCTTCCATGCAAGGCAAACTCTGATAGCAGGATGAGAGAAGATCTCTGCACTGAATTCCTTTGTTGTTTTCTATGATTACCAGTTAGTAGGGCTCATATAATAAAAAATTATTACTAAATGCTGAAGAAAGCTTCTCTGCTGATAACACAGGGGTGTCCAGGCATGTAAATATTTCTGCTGGGTTATAACAGTCCCAGTTCCACTGGCGAACACCAATAAACTCTGCTGAGAGTGTTTTTAGTACCAGAGTCTTTTGGTCAGATGGTGAGCCAGAAAGGCTTTTATGTTCAAACACTTCTCCTGGTTTGAAAATTTGGAACTAAATACAAAGTGAAGACTTCTTGGGTTTTTTTTGCTTTCAAAATGATAAACCTGTGTAGAAGAAAAAAACTTGCTAGAGTATTTTAACATTAAATAAAGAACACTTTAGGAAAAACTTCTCATTAAGGGAAATTAAGAAGTTAAAACATGCTCTGGATGGCAAAAAAAGTTATGCTAATGATTATTATAATTAGCATTAATTAGTGTTATTAGCCTTTTTTAAAAAAAGTAGTAGTACTTTTGGAGAATATGAACTCTTCAGGGGGTTAGACATGAAAACACTGACTAAGCAAAGAGACCAAGTATCTGAGAAGCTTGTTACAATATTGAAGTTGTCACTGGAAATGGGCAAATCCTTTGCTGCTACAATTTTCAGTCTGGTTGTTTACGTTCGTCTTAATGTGCTAGTTTAATACTGCTGTAGTTCAGGTGCTGATTTGTGAGATGGACTTCTCCACTTATTGGGAGAAAGACAGGTGGCTGCAGACAGTAACTTCTTCAGCCATATGGTTTTTATCCACTGCTGCAAAGCTGCTGAAATTGAAAGATGACAAAGCCAACCAGTGTCGGCAGGACAGACTTGGCCAAAGAGAGAAACAGAGTTAATAGGCATGTCGGAAGGAGATATACTGGTAATATAAGGGAAATTTTCAGTGCTTGTTTGGAGGGGGCTACCTGTCAGCAAGAAAATAAAATTGATACCTCTCCTGATAACAGAGGTGGTGGTTTTTTTCCCAAACTTTTCAGTTTGGCTTGTCTGTATTATTCAACTTATTCTGGCTTCATAGACAGAGACTGTAAAGAGCAAAGCCAGAAGCTCAAAGAGGATCCTTTTCAGTGAAGCAGAAAAGTGCTGGCTACCTTGTGAAGAGACTGGATTTTCAATTCAGAGGAAGTTGTACAGTCCTGTAGATAACAGAAATGAAAACCTACTGTCTTCAACCATATTTATTTAACTAAAGAAGGTTTACACAATTTCAATACAACTATTTAACAGAGGAAAAAGTGCTTACCTCTTCCATGTCGTACACAGCATTTGCCAAATTTCCATCACTTCTGCTGCAGAAGTGCTGGTAGTGCCTGTAAATGCCCTGGAAATGCTTGTTATAAATTTCTGTCACCGATCAGGAATAACAAAGTGTATATTAACTTTGACAGTTTGTTCATAGTCACAGTCATCTGTAGATGCCAAAATGCAGTCATTTCTAGAGCTACTGGACAAAAGAAATGACTTTATAACCTAAATATGTCAAAACTGTTAAAAGTCCTTATATACTACTTTTTGCTGCATCAAACAAAGAGGAACATAGCTTTATCATCCCCTACAGAGGGTTTATTTCTGTTTTCGTGGAACAACGGTACGACACTAGTACAGTGGATATTTGAAGGTATGTCTGCACAGGACCAGTATACTGTAGGCATGCAGAAAAAAATATTCACTGGTGTGCTCTGTGATAACTCCTTGGCTGAGAAGTTATAGTAAGCACTGCTATAGGAAGAGAAGGCACCAGCCTTCCCACTGAGCATGGTATAGGTGTCATTTCAGATGCATATTTTAACTCTATACGCCTGCAATCCACAGTCACCAGAAATAACTGCCCTATGTGGGCAGTTGAGATGCAATCACATTATTTCCCAAGAACATGAAGAGGTAATTTCAAGTGCACAGCCTGCATACTCCTTTGGACATGTGAAAGTTACATAGCTAAGTATTATCATTTTACAGGTCTTCATGTGCAATGAAATCATGACTTTCTCAGGATTCGCAGACAAATAAGAGCAACCATCTTATACTCAAACTATCTGGTTTATCTCATCTTCTGTTTTACTACTCTCTGTTTTGACAATGGCCATGCATCAGCTCCCTCTGTGGTGACGGATCATAGATTTCAATCGTTCTTTGGCTTACCACTTCCTTCTTGTCCAAAAAATTGAAGTCTTTAAAAGAAAAGACAGTTACTTAGGAAATCAAGTGGTTGAGCTTTGTGGACAGTCTCAGTCTTTATGTTGGTGCATACTGGAGTGCTCTTGTGAAAGAGTAGCCTAACTGTCACTTGCCACAGCTTTTATTTGTAATGTTTTGACCAAATGATAATACACACATTTTAAACAATATAATTGCATTGCTATTTCAAATTAGAATTTATTTTTCTGTATATTTGCACTGGTTTTTGGCCTCAACTTCTGAGACTTTTTTACATTTACAAAATTTAGATCTTTATTTTCTTTAAAATTGTCTTCCTTTTAAAAAAAATTCATTTCCCTTCCCTTCCCTTCCCTTCCCTTCCCTTCCCTTCCCTTCCCTTCCCTTCCCTTCCCTTCCCATCTCTTTTCCAAGTTAATCCTAATTTTTTTTCCTGAATAAAGAGGATAAATTTGGACAGTGATATTACAGAGTTACAGATGACAGAAAAAGAATGCACAGGTTTATAATGTAACCCCATTTCAGTCATTAGAGTTGCAAGGAACAGGAAAAGATCGTAAATAGAAACTCTCCTTTATGGTTCTCCAGATATGAACAGAAAGCATGAAAGATGACCTTTCTGATTGCAGCTTTCCAAAAACTTGTTATGCTTGAAACTAGTATATGTAAGAGGAAACATATACAAGCAGACAAGGGTAGCAAAGCATATTTTCATAACTTTAGCTAAGGTTCATGCACACCATTGCTTTTAGCTGTCATGTTCCACGCTTTGACACACACAGACACTACACCCCATTTCCTGTGCTTTGAGTACTGTAAAAGCAACAGTCATGATAACCAGTGTGAAACCATAAGAAGTGGGAGGACTTGCAGCTAGCTTTTCTCACTGAGAAGAAAAATAAGGGGAGGTATAAAAAAAATAAACAGAGGTGCTTGTAGAAACCTGATATTTGACAGGTCCACTTTAAAGTGCCGGCTACAGCTAAGACAGTAGCAAGCAGTCATACATTGATGCAGGTGAAAGGTATTTGGTAATATACAATCAGGTATTCATAATGATAAGCATAAGGCATGTTTTAGTCACTAAACAGACCCTGCTATACTCTAACCCTGCTTCCCCTTTCCTCCAGAAGAAGTAATGATTAGACCTGGGGTTTTTTTGACCAGGAAACTGGGGGAGAGGTTTGACTTGTCCCAAAGTACTGGGGGAAAAGTTGTTGATGGAGGGGTGAGCATAACAGTGCTGACCAGGGTTCCTGGATGTCAGGTGTTATGAGAAAATTAAAAGGGAAGGAATCATAAGGTTTTTGCTACAAAACTCTCGGTATAAGGTCTGAAAGATGCTTAAGCAGATGACTAAAATGACAAATGGAGGAGAGGGGAAATTAAAGGGACAAAAATACTACTTAGACTGGTCTATTTTTATAAACTGTCAGTGTCAGGTGGTTATGAATTTGACCTAGCACTTCCCCAGACTGTTTTTCTATACTGTATACCCTTAGCGCCCAGATTTGTCTCCTCTCCATGCTTCTGTTTTCACTGTTTGATTGGCACTCAAAATAAAGAGTGTTTGCACAAGGCTGATAAAACGTCCCCCTCCTAAAGCTACTGCTAGGTCCAGCCATTATGTTGCACTGGTTGCTATGTTATCTGGAGTTCTACCTAATGTGTGTGTATACATATATATATTTCTCTAAAACAGCCTCCTCCACCTCTATCTTGAACTGAAACAGCTGGAGGTATGGGCCAGGTGGGCAGAAAGGACGAATACTGCCAGTTTGGCAGTACCTCAGCTTTGAACATGGTTGTGGCTGTATACACCTTTCCAGACAAGCATAAAAGAGGGCAGCAACATCTGTCACTCCTGGCTGCTTGTCTGCACCTCTGGCACAGTGCAGAAAGGTGAGAAGCGGTGGGTTAGACCCAGCTTATCTCCTTTAACTTGCATCTGAGAAGAGAGGTGTGCACAGAGACTCACCCCTTGTGCACAGACACGGGCCTCCCATCAAGCAAGCCAAAGTGTGACCGTTCCCCATAACGTTATTTGTTACAGCTCTGCACAACCTGTGGCTAACCTCCAAGCTTCAAGAGTTATGGTGTTTTCATCATACGTTGCTGTGAGGCAAGCCGGGTCCCTCTGCCTGTCAGAGCCATTGCAACCAGTTCTGCAACCTGGGCTGGTTTGCTGCAGATGGGCTGAGGCTTGCCTCATTTTCTCTCTCTTATGCCAGTAGGTGCCTGTAAGGCTGCTTTCATGCCATCACTTCTCATAGCTAACGAGAGAAAACTCATACCTGAACGCGCTATCTTAGTCATGGTCAGACCATGACAAGACGGCTTATGAGTGTGCAGATGTCGGGGAAAGACAGCCTTCACTGCTGTCTCACTGCACTGCAGCCTCTAGCAAGCTTTCTCAACAAATGCATTCCTGTATCATTAACAGTCATGTCTTGCTAATTGTCATAGGAGTGCTCCGGTGTCTTTAAAGGGCTGTGGTTGGTACCTGGCAAGTGCTGACTGGGTATGGAACTGCAGAAAGGGGCAGCTGGCGCACCCATCAGGATCCAGCACCTACTTTCCCTGCAAGACTCAGGCCAAGGCTCATCCCTCCCTTGTTTCCCTGACACACACTTTGCCTTCATTGCTGGTGGAGCTTGAACCCTGCCCCAGGGTGGTAACTGTAGGATTTCCTACAGGTCAGTTGTTTGGGGTGGGCAGGCTGTGCCTCTGTGGTGTGGAAGGGTGCCCACTGGGAGGCCAGTACCCATATGGCTCCCAGCATCTCTGTAGCTGGAAACTGCCCTTCATCCTGCTGCAGGAGGGATGTGATTTAGGGGTACAATCCAGCCCTGACTTGCTCAGGTGTTAGAACTGGAAAGACTTCGAAAAGTAGCAATAAGCCCCCTTAGGTTGTAAGAAATCAACATTGTACTCTGGTATGGACAACATTTCTGGGATGTTGAAATGCACGTGAATGGGTACTCGATACATTTATGGCACATACAAACACATCGACTGCATTTTCTTTAACAGCTTAAGCGATGTCAAGGAACACTCAGGGTTCTGGAGCTTGACCTTTTCTTTGGTTAAATTATTAGAAAGCCCTCTAGCACAGATCTGGCTCACTTCAATTATTATTTCCTAACAATTTGTGATCACAGTCATGGTTAACAAGTTTAATTTCATAATATAGATGCAACTATCATCAGATCCATAAGTAGATAGCACAATATCATTTAAAAGTGTTAAGTACAAAGGAGGTATTTGTATACCTGAACAGCGATGGTAGTGTTGTTTGCTTGGAGAGATATGCAGCTGGCATTATTGATAAAAGACTTATTTCTCTCAAAATTTTTCGTAATGAAACAGATTAGTTTGTTAGCAAACTTCCTATGTTATTTATCCCAAGTTATTTATATCCTGAGGTTTTAATAGAAGTGAATGAGGGTTGGGTTTTTTTGTTGGGTTTTTCCCCTTCCCAAATGTTAAGGTATAAGATAAAACAGCCAAATTATATAGGAGAAAAAAGTCACTCTGAGTTGTGTGAGTGCTGGCAAGGCACAAAGCTGCAGGAGTGGGAGGAGGGACTGGTTCAGGAACAGTTTTCCACCTCAGCCTGGATATACAACTAGGCACTCTTGCTGAGCTCAGGTCTATTCACTTCACCCGCTGTACCTTTCTGGGATTGTGCCTATTAACACTATTATCCCTTATCAAAATGACGTTCTTATTCACTGGCAGACATTTAGGCTCAAGTAATTTGTGCTGTCTTTATGTATGTGTCTACATAAGAGATGTGACACAGTGTCTAGAACCAATCCCACAGTCCATAAGTACCTGTTACTTATTTGACTGCTAGTCTGAAGATTAGAACTAAAAAAAAAACCTAATGAAAAGCAATTTTTGTTAATGAACCCGAGTAAGCTGTTGGAAACAATCTTTTGTATTTAAACTGGGAATGAAGATACTGGCCTGAAACTTGCCCTTGGAGCAGAAAACAAAGGTGCTGTGAATAGTTGCCTGGTGGTGTGTGGGAGTTGTCACTGGGATGAGGAAAGCACAGCAGAAACCCATGGGTTTGCTATGGCAGAACGCAGAGGTACAGAGTAAGCAACTGCTAGAACTAACACCACTGGGTTTTGTTTGTGCTGTTCCCATATGAAGAATCATGGCTCAGTACCTTTCATGATCTCTGTGGGAGCTCAGTTTGGTGGTCCAGCATTAGCACCTAGTTCCCATGCTGTTCAAAACCAGGCTTGTTTGTTAGTCCATCAGAGAGGAACAGGAGAATTATATCTTTTGAAAGCAGGGTTACTTGTGGGTAATGCAAGACAGAGAGTAGCTGGTTAGTCAGCAGTATTACCCCTCTGCTATCGCAAGGCAGAAGTGAGCTGCCCTGTTCTCCTGGTGTATATGCAGTTTAGGGCCAGTGATCTACCTGAATTCAGTGGTAGCATATCAGTGTATGATTTTACTGTGTTAGTGTTACTGTCAGCTCTGCTGTGGCATCCAGGAATGCTGAAATCCTTCCCTTGCTATTCGGTGTAGCACACCAGGACAAACCCACCCCTGCCTGCCTCTCTGTCTCTCTCTCGTGTATTTCTTGAAAGAAATGCCCTGTCAACTTCAGCTTTTACAGAGGCAAACATGAACTCCGATAAGACAGAATGGCAGAATTTGGCTGAAAAACTGACCAAACCGAAATACAATCTGAGAAAGGTGCAGTTCTGCTTGGGAAGTGAAAGAAAAACCACTTTTGGAAGCCACTTTTCCTCTAATCCTGTTTCTAATGCAGTGATACCTTGGCAGAAATTTTCCACTTCCCTTTAAGGTATTTCTTGGGGCTGGCCTTGTGTGATAGTTTTGACCTCAGTGGGAGTTAAGGACTCTCAATAAATCATTAAATCATGTCCTTAGAAAGAGGAAAATACTCTATCTTACCAAGCATCCAGAAAGAAAAACCAATGACAGTTTTAAAGGTGAATTGGATCTGTGGTGTAATTGAAGCCATCATCCCATTTTCAATATAATCCACTTCTTATCATAAATCAGAAAATGTATTTCAAGATAATTACAGCTTTTTTGAAAAGGTTAGTTTTAGTAAAATGTAACGCAGCATCCAACTAGCAAGGACACATAAGAAAAACAAATGGATCATTTTCATTTTTTTTTTAATTAGGGAATTTAATTTTATTGGCCTTTGTACATCACTGTAACTACATACAATTTAAACAAACATTTACTAAATTAGACTGTGAATTTTATCTCTGCCTTCCAAGAAGGCTCCAATTCAGGAAGTATCTGAGCCTGGAGTTTTGGGTCAGCTCACTATAATGATCATGGGAAAGGTCTGATTGTAATTACATGTACATTTTACATGTCCCGAGTAGGTTAGGGCAAACTTGCCTTTGAACTGGCTGGCTGCAAGTTCGTATATGTGACCCGCTGCTGAGAGCATGTGAGGTGGTGGCACTGATATCTCTCAACTGGTTGCTGCCCAAACCAAAGGTGCAGTACAACTGTCTGGGAGACTCATTATGCTGTGGTGGGTCAGACCTAATCAGTGTCTGTGCCATCCCCTTCTACACCTAATGGCCAAGTGGCACATACTATTTCTGAGCCCCAAGGAACCAGAAAAATAGTGATTAGTAGACACAGTGTAGGGGAAGAATAGTAGTGAGAGCGGAGGCGGGGAAGAGGTAGAAAAAAGGTGGATGTGAGGGCATCCAGGGGAAAAAGAGAGAAAGACGGTGGGGTTCCCAGGATGGATGGAGGGGACAGGTGTTTCTGAAGCCTCTCAAGACCCATCCTTTCAACTGGGTTGTACAGGTCTGCTCTGAAGAGTCAGGCTTCCACAGTTTATGCTCATGGGTTTAGTGATGTCAATGGGTGATGCGTGCATTCGTGGTAAATGGAATGTAGTTTCACTTGGCTTTACTTGGTTTCACAGAAGCCATGAGAATTTGAATTAATTTTTGTTGCAGGTGGTTAAAGGTATGTACTTAGACAGCCACTGCCTGCCAGCTCAGTCAACGTAAGCAGTCTTAAGGCCACTTATCTGAGCTCTGGTGTGCTGTATGAGAGATTGAACTGGGAAGAGTATGGAGGTTTTTCTGGGTGCTCCTGTGTGTAAAGCTGCTTGTGGATGGGCTGCTTTGAACATACCAATACCTATTCTCTGCTTTGAATTTTTCAGTGGTTCCCAGTGAATGTCTATTTTCTGTTTGTGACTGTATTTCTGTTCTGATCCTATCATGGGAAAGATATACGTTTGAGACAGGGCAGCTGACAAAGGTGAGTGAACGGTGAGATTGCTGGAGATAAAACTTCATTCAGTGAGCTAGTTCACCTGCAGAAGAAGTTTCTGAAAATCAAGGCTCAACAAAATATGGTTCACCATTTGATTTTACAGTGTGAGATACCTTCATACCTTAATAAATGTTTCCTGCCCTAACTGGTGTGAGAAAAAATGCCATTTTAATCTGAGGACTGTGAAGAACACTCTCTTCCCTACCATCGAATGGAAAGAGGCTTTCAACTAACTCTTGGCAAGGGACCTTTGTCTACTCAGTCACAGCTAATGAGCAAAAAAATATGAGGATGAACCTTGGGAAAAGAATACCTACTTTTTTCTTATGAGACTCCCAGTTTTTAGATTGTTTCCTTTCATTAATCTTAAAATTTTCACACAGGTTATCCTGTAGGTAAAGGATAATCATGTTGAATTTCAGTTGGAAATAGTTTTGGGTTTTTTTTTTTGTTTTTCTTTGCAAATTTTGGTCCACTTGTGAAGGTCTGTTTCCACAACTGGACTTAGAATAAACACTGTTCTCTATGTAGTCACTACTGTAGGCTTCACATGAATGAAAGACACTGAGTTCAGTCTCTGCCATGTTAATGATCTTCCTCTCCTATGTTAACCCATGGATATTTAAAGTACAGCTCCTGTATATTAGAAATTGTAAATCTGGCAGCTGTGTTACATCTCCAGGACTGAAAGTGTAATTTGATTCCTAAAACTATGTTCTCTATTTGATGAATTGTATTACCTACATGAGCTGCCTTTGCAGTATGAATTTGGTTTATTAGCTTGGGTACTGAATCAGCTCTGAATCTCACACACTCTCAGTTCTTAAACACAGGCTCTTTGTAGCCTCCCCGCCTTTCTTCAATTTTGAAGAATTCTTCGCAGCTTCAGATTCAGAATGGCATAAAGCATTGATTTAAATCTTTCCAGTTATAGACATCGTACTGAGACTTACTGAAGTAGAAGGGTAAGTGCTAGTAATTAATCAGGGCAACCTGACTGTGCTGGTGCGATGGTAGTGAATGAGCTCCCAATAGGAGATTTAATTGAAAAACATTAAGTTTCAAAATGAACTGGATGAAGTCAGGGGATTAGAACATAATTCTTTCAATCCTGGCAATTTAAAGAAAGAGAAAACTCTTTCAGAGGGAGGAACTGCATAATGCATTGATGGGCCATCAAACACTAATTGCAGGCTATCAGTTAAAAGGGACACCTGGAGATTTAATATTGGGTATTTGGATGCAGGCCACAGGATAAATATATCTTCTTAAATGTGAGGGGAGATGAATTTAAGCCAACAACGCTTATTTAGTGTGAATGACAGCCCGACCATATTTCATCAGAAGTGAAAAATGGGCCTGAAAGTGCATTCAGGGCACTTTGTTCAAAAGATCTGATCATGGTCATTTCTTCATACACTGAAGAAATGCTACAGTCACCCACACCACTGAATGTTTCCCTCTTTTGTGCTTATCACTTGGGTGATGTTGCTCGCACTGGTTGTTTTGGAGACTGTACAAATAATGCAAAGATGAAAGAACGTTAGACAGTCATACACATTTTCAACCTCTTGCCCTTTTCCCTCTGCTCAAGTTTTTTGCTTCTTGAGACCTCTGTGGCGACAGCAGGAAGAAGCATTGGCAAGAGAACCACTTCATTGCGATCCTACAAAATATAATGGACTGAAGACACTATTATCAGTGACAGTAGAACACTTCTGTTTGGTTATTCCGTATAGTGCTTATGAAAATGTTTTCAACTACAGCTGTGGATTTGCAATTTTGCCATATTTCCTTTGTATTCTTTGTAATGTTTGGTTGCATGATGTAAGTTCCAGTAGCCAGTGAGGCTGATATGAAACATTTATCCTGCAAAGCCTAAAACTGGATCTATGTTCCACCACGTAGCTGTTGTTACACAGCAATGCACATTATAGATGGAAACACAGCTGCTGGGAAATACCACTGACGAGAACAGACGCTTCTGAGAGATGAAAATGAGCATTCAGCCTTGACCTTTTGGTTTGCTTACCATGAAAGCGGAAATGTCATTGGCTTGAGTATTTATACAACACCGACTTAAGTCTTGAATCTATTTTACACTTTTAGTGCAAAATTGTAAGCATCTGTCACCTGCTGCTGAGGTTGAAACCACAAAACCAAAAGGAAAGAAACAAGTACCTTTACACTAAACAAACTCCTCGCATCTTATTTTGACTTTCTGACTGTCATGTGAGATTTTTAGTATCTTCAGTAATAATGAGCTATCAGTTTTTGCAAGAATACAACCTGATTTTGTTTTCATCACTTAGTTATTATTTCAGAAGGTGCTGTTAGAACTACTCTGGGGTGAAGGGGCTGGGAGGCTGAGTATCTGAAAGTCTTGGCTTTGTGGCAAAGCTTGGCAGTTGCCAGTAATTTGGAGGTTGGAAAATGAAAACTGAATGTATTAAATTTCTGTAATTTAAAAATATTTCTATACTAATCTTGGTCACAAAGGGGCAAACTGTTAAAGGGGAAACATGTTCTGTAACTGCCACGAGTGCTCAGTACAGCAGATCCTAAAAGAAATGCTTTGCAGTCATGACAGTTAAGTTCTGCATAAAAGCTGGCTGAGCAGAGGTTATATCAGAGAAAGAAGGATCAGCTCTTTTCATCATTCCCAGCCTGAAATGTTGCTATACACTTTAGCTCATCTGCCTGTGATTTTTTCTCTTTGTGTCAGCCGTTTTGGGACAGCAGTGCAGTCCTTAGGACAAGAAGAGCAAAGGTGTGTTTATTCCAGATTTCTGACTCAGGCACCAGGAATGCATACTTAGAAAGAGTATAAAAAGTCATGTTATATTGTGTAACTCTTATGTAAAGACAGCTTTTATTTTTACTATCCTGGATAATTTTATATAATCTGTAAATTCATCCCATTCAGCAGTTCATATGTGAATATATTGAACAGTTTTCATTTAGAAACCTGTTGAATTCCTGAGGTAATTTCTTTATTTACACCCACTCTGGTTTTTGCTTTTAATTAATTATGAATATACAATAAACCTTTCCTTCTTATATCACAACTGGTTAGATTCTTACAATTCAATTGAGAGGTGCCTGGTCAAAAGATTTCTGGAAATCCATGTAATTCTATGAATCACATTGCCGTTGTCAACATACCTGCTGACCCTTCAGTGAATCCTAATAGCTATGTATGTGAGCCTTGACATTCTACTGCAAAAGCTGCTCCAGTATAACCAGGACATTAGGACACCAAGTGTTGAGTAGATCTAGAATTTCTCATAGCTTCACCTACACAGAAGTCAGACTTTCTGGTGCAGGTTACTTGCACTCTCTCTCAATCCTCCTTTTAAAAAGGAGCTTTTCACTTGCTACTCTCCATTCCTGAGGAAGAGTTAGTCGATTACCACCACAGCAGCAATTCAGTAATCTCACAGTTCGATTATTATACCACTTAGTGTCAAATGCAATGGAGGCCAAGTGATTCCTTACCATTTATTTTATCAGTCTGTTCATAAATGTCCTCTACTGACCTTTTGGTAATTCCTCAAACTTGTCCCTTATAAAGAAAGTGGCTGTGAATCTCTCTAGAGCTCTTCTTAAGTGAACGCGAATAAAGAGAATTCATCTTTTTTATGACCTTAACTTTTGTTAGTTCTATTAGCTCTGTGAACTGTACAAATTTTCTGTCAGGGAGCACAGAAAATCTTATTTACCCAAGACAGTCTTCAAAATCTGTTTTAATCTGACTTTTATGGTTTTATATTTGATTTATCTGAATTTATACTCTTTTTTGTTTCCCTTCTTCAGATAAGACTTCTGTTTTTTGAAGGAAGTCTTTCTAACTTTAAATGCCTGCCTTTATTGTTATTCAGTGGTTCTGACTTTGGTGGGTCCTTTTTTGTTTCTCTTTGATTAGAAGGTATTATTTACAGTGAGACTCCAGTTTAGTTGTCTTTAAATAATCTCAAGTCTGCCTGCAAGAATTTTGTTCTTCTATGTGTTCCTTTTAATTTGTTTTTAACAAGCTTCTTCATTTTTATGTTGTTCTCTTTTTTTGAAATTAAATCTACTTCTTGCAAATGCTAAATTTGAATATATAGTAGTCATAATTACAGAGCAACTCTTCAAAAGTAACGTTGCAAACCACATCTCATCCGCTCCAGACTAAGCCAAATTGCTTCTTTACTTGTGGGTTTTCTGACCAGCAAGTTTAACAAGTGGTCATTCGTGATATTTAAAACTTGTATCTCTATATCATTTCTCACTATCACATGCCTTCAGTCTACGTGGGTGTAATTGAATTCTCACATTTTTATTATCTGTTCTGCTCTGGTAGCCTCTCTGATCTCTGTCTAAGCAAATTAAAGTCACATCACCAGCCCCCTGGCTGGTAATACCAAACTTTCTATTAAGGCAAGACACTTAGAACTGCACAAATTGTTGTGTTCCTTCTGGATGCAGTTAAATTGTTTACCTTATTTTCCTCATTTAACTTTGTCTTCTCCTCTTCTCTCACTCATATTGCATTATAGCATCACTTTAACTTTGCGTTCGTATCTCATTTCTGTCAGAGAGTAGCAAGTGTGGTGCTAGTCTGTGACCCAGAGCTGGTAACTGTGACGGCTTCCATCGACTGCCTGGTCATAATCAGACAGGGCAAGACAATGACACGGATCTGGTCTGGAATAGCACGGAACAAGGCTGGCTGCAAGACTACCTACAATGCAGTTCAAGCTAGGACTGCGGGCCAGATCCCGAGCTTAGCTGGATCCCTGGGGTCCAAGGGCAGAGGGTGAGGATGAGTGTCTTGGATGAGGCTGGTTGGGGCATTTAAAGCCTCTTGGGGGATTCAGGGCCATTGCAATTTGTACTCTGGCATTATGATGTTGCACAATTTGGCTTTCTTTTACCTATTATACCTGTAACCTCATTCAAAGCCAGAATTCCCCCATCTTGGGTTTTTCAGTTGTCTAGCATTTGTATAGAACGACATACATCCTTGATCTTGAAGGGTTACCAGTGGAGTTTGGCAGGGATCTCTCCTGGGACCTGTGCTGTAAAAATATTCATAAGTGGTCTGGAAAAAGGATGGTTACTCACATGGGAAAGTTGTTGGTAATACAATGTTAATTAGGGTATTATGGATGAAAGTTGACTCTGAAGAATTGCAAATGGACCATGTGAGGCTGGGCAGTAAATGACAGGTAAAATTCAATATAGATAAATTAAAAATGTTGCACATCTGCAGGGGAAATCATCCTAAGTTCTCACATAGAGTGGTGGGCTCTGAGCTGACCATTAATACTCAAAAGTGAAATTTTGGTACTGTGGTAAATAGCTCCATGAAAATGTCAGCTCAATGATCAGAAATGGTCCAAAAAAAAAAAAAAAAAAAAAAAGCCC